>QEOT01002024.1:3825-18217 GCA_003123785.1 Pterocarya stenoptera
GGCGTTGGCTTGGGTGCTTGGTGATTGGGTGAAGTGGGAGGTGCTCGAATCTGGAAAATTTCCAGATTTGCTTGCATGAGCTTAGGTCAGCTTGTGCAGGGGGAAGAGTGGCCTAAAACCACCACGATTTCCTCTCCACAGTTGCTACATTGATCCTAGAAGGCAGGTATGGTCGTGGGGTATCATTTGGGTGGCAGAAAAACCATCAAACAATCCTTGAAAACAAGTGGATGGAGGTGGTTTTGTGGTGGCAGAAAATCAGTTTGGTTTTGGATGATTTTGGGCAGCAAAAATGAGTCAAAATTCTTCATGATGGTCATGGGACTTCTTGGTTATTGGGTGGAGAAGGAGGTGGCGTGGGGTGGTGGTGCAAACCATGGCAGAAGGCTGGTTCAAACTTGACTCAATCGGTTACAACACAAACTAAACCAAGGTGCACCCGATTTGGTTCAAGGAATTCGTTTGTGCAAATAATTTCTTCTAAGGCTCAAATTGACTTTGGGAGGGTATCATGAGGTATTTAAGGACCATATTAACCTTGAGGACAAACCACAAAAATGTTGGGACCAAGGGCAAAACAGTCCAAGCATTACAAAGGGCAATGCACAAAACCGATTGAAGCATGATTTGGGCTTGTTATGCCATTTTTCTTAATGACATGTGTGATGGTTTATCTAGGCTATTAACATGGTCTAATAATGTTTTAAAGGAGTATTAATTCAAGAAAACTTGAATTAAAAGGTTTAAGAAAAGATAAAGCATGATTAAGCTTCAAAGCATGGCTTAAAGTGTACTAACCTCAAGTATAATGGTTAATGACCTTAGCCAATTTTTAAAACTTAATTTAGGTACTTTGGGTATGATTTGGGCTTAAGGAAACCAATGGTATGGTGTATTGGGCCTTTGGTCTTGAATGATGAAATAAACCCAATCACGGCTTTAGGCCTTGTGGGCTTTAAAAGAGCCAAGTGTAGGAGTTCAAGGCTTAAGGGCTTCTTGGGCTAGAATTAGAGGGGCCCCATTTCTAGATTTTTAGGGTTGAAAAGAAACCTCAATATCAACTAAGTTGGGATTGAAAAGGTTTGACTTCACCTAATTGGGCCATGGGTCCTTTCTATACCAAATTTGGCCTAAAGGCCTTATGCCTTCCTTATAGTTGGGCCATAACTAGTCTTGAATTCCTTAAGGCTTTGTTCAAAGTTTTCTTGGGCTTGGACCATGAATGCTCTAAAGTCTAAAAAGCCTCACCAAAATTACCAATAGGATTGCCTCTCTAATTCTTAGCTCATTAACACTAAGCACCATGATTAATGCTAATTCTACTATCAACCTTAATGTAAGTAATTAACCCACAATTAAAAGCCTAATATAGAGTACTTAAGGGTTAATTAAGCAGGGTGTTACAGCCCTCCTCTTCTCTTGGGCCGCAGCAGTCTGGGAAACCACCAAAGAATCTTCCCGTCCTTTCAAGGCTTCATAAAGGAACTAGGAATCTTTGTCCAACTGCTCAAGCCGCTGAGCCTTAGAATCTCGATCGCCCCTCAAGTCAGCATTCTCCCTCTGTAACTGGCTTAGTGACTCCTCAAGAGACACCACCTTCGCAATCAATTTATTAACTAACCCCTCGGCCAAGATCCTCACCGCTGACTCAGTCAAGACATCATTGAGAGCCAACTCGGCCTACTCCCGGCTCTTTTTGTGAGCAAGCTAGGCTTTCACTAGCTTTGCCTCCATACACTCCTTCTCCTCCCTTTCCCCCCGGGTGAACCACAGGGCTTGTCGTGCCAGTGAGTAGAGGGCTTGTTTCTCCCCTTCAATTGCTTCCTGGCTATCCACAATTAAAGCAGCCAGCTGAGATGCGCCCTGTCGCCAACAAAAACAAACACGGGAATAGTCAGTATAAGATCCCTAATCGATAAGATGCCAGAAAAGAATAAACCAGTGCGAGAGACCTTAGAGTTGAAATCCATCAAAGACTTGGTCACCCCGTTTGAGGGACTTTACTCGAGCTCCTCCTACCTTCGATCAAGGAATGCCCTCCATTGGGCCCTCTTTGAGGGATGGCCGGGTAGCCACCTCCACATCTTTAATTATGCCCGCATCTCTGCGAGGCTGATGGAAGGCTGGGAGAGAAGGTGGCCCTCGATTGAGGAAGAAAGTTCCTCACCAGGACTTTGAGGCTCCCCTCTCTCACTAGGGCTTCGCGAATTCTCTCCTCGGTCCTCACCTCCACGACCATCTCAATTTCAGTAGCCGGCGACCTTTTGACAGGCGCGGGAGAGAGAGCAACGGCAGTCTTCCCAGCAGCGAGGTTAGGAATCATGACCAACTTTGGCTCCACTCCTTCCCCTCCAGAAGCTCTCTTGATAGGCTCCCCAGCTGGGGCCACCGTGAGCTCGATGATGGCAATGGCAGAAGTAGGACCCCTATGTGACGGCTGGGTGCTAGGGGACTCGGGGGAAGACATCATCTCCACACCTACGTTAGAGCCTCCTGCAATCCTCAACAACACCCTAGAAGACTTGATCTTTGTTGGCAGATTTCGCTATAAATGGAGAGGAAGAGATCATCTCCATATTGAACTCAGGGGGAGGTTCTGCCAGAGTTGACTGACAAGGAGCTGGTTCCAAGAGAGCCAAATAGAAGTGCGTTGAGAGCATGTTGGCCCCCTAAGACAACATGCGTGGGCTCGTCGATGTGGTGTGTACTGTAGGGACTGCAACTGTGATGGGCTTCGAAATCATAGCAGTCGCAGAAAAAGGAGTGATCGGTGCCTCTGGGATGACAACACTCTCCCCCTTGCCTCCTTGGAGGGGCTGGCAGTGGGGCAGGCACAAATGGTGGAAGGATTCGTACCTCAGTTAGAGACAAAGATTGCCCTAAAGGAAATCGAGGAGGGAACACTGGGCTGCTGTCGGCCTTAGCAACCTCTGTGCAGATTTTCTTCCCTTTGCCCAAGGGAAGAGGACTCGGGCAATGCTTCCGAGCCGGGGTGGCTTTGGGCTGCATAGGAATGATGCGGTCGTCAAAAACAATGTGACCAATGGGAGGTAAAAAGACCCTTATATTTTCCTCCCCATGGAGAGCCTCTAAGAGGACATTGAATGGGTGATTTCGTACCCATTCTTTGACCAGATGATAGAGATAACATCCCATATTAACGCCTTCAATCTTCTCCATTATTCTTTGCACTAAATAGCTGGATCTGTTTCCTTTATTTCCTCTCGTATTCTCTCTCAATTGTATTTATGTTAGTTTACATTAGTTTCCATTACAGTTGTATATTCCGTAGATGTATAGTCTTTCCTTTATTGTATTTTTTAATCTGTAAGGTTTATATATATGGCAATACACAAGCCTAGAATCTGTGGGCACTTACAGATTTTACATGGTATCAAGAGCCTAGGGAAAATTCCTGAATAATGTCGTCGTCTTCTACCTCGCAAGCTCCTTCCTCTACTGATCTTTCCTCCCTTGAGTTCTTTTCCACCAAAACACACCTACCCGATATACCAACCAAACTTGCATCCACAAATTACTTATTATGGAAAGCCTAGGTCTTTCCTGTTTTACGAGGCCATGGTCTCTTAGGCTATCTCACCAATGATTTGCCCTGCCCACCCACAATGGTTTCTGACGATACTCAACATTTAGTATCCAATCCAGCAGCAACGAAATGGTGCGTCTGGATCAGTTGATCCTTGGTTGGATCAACAGCTCCCTGTCTGAAGCACCTCTTTCACAAGTGATTAATTGTGAGACGTTGCATGAAGCTTGGGAAGTTCTTGAAAGTTTGTATGGTCAACATACTTGTGATCATGTCCAAAAGATGCGTGGAGAGCTGCAAGTTCTCACCAAAGGTTCCTCGTCTATGGAGGAGTACCTACACAAGGCCAAGTCATTGGCCCTTTCTCTTTGCAGTGCCGGAAAACCAATGGATGATGATAAATTCATCAACTGCCTTCTTCGTGGCCTTGGATCCGAATTTGATCCTATTGTGGCAGCTATAAATGCCAGAGATAATTTTCCTTCTTTGGAAAATGTAATCGGTAAGCTCCGAGACTTTGAGTTGCACATTTCCTCTGTTTCTCACGCAAATTCCTCCCCTGTTGCATTGTATACAAATAGATCCTCTGGACCCAAGTCCACTGGAAATAAATTTAATCATGGCAGAACTTCCAACAACCGTGGATGAGGTTATCGTGGGGGTCAACATTCAAATGAACGCTCGAATGGTGGTCGTGTTTCACAACCTTCAAACCACGGAAAAAATGATTGACATGCAGTCCAAGGTGGTCAAAGTTCGTGCATTACATGTTTTTGTTGTGGTGGCCCAAATCACAAAGCTGATGCATGTTGTGCCTCAGATGAAGAGGCCAATCAGTACCATGCTTTCCTTGCTATTCAAACTGGTGATCATCTTGAGGACTCATGGCTTCTAGATACTGGCACAAATCATCATATGGCTCCGACAACAAATGAAGCCCAAGGTATTACACCATATATAGGAACTGATATGGTAATGGTTGGAAATGGGTCTACTTTACCTATATCTGAAACTGCCAATTTTACTCTTCCTAATACCTCAATGCAGTTGCAAAATACTTTGATTGTGCCAACTTTACGGAAAAAGCTTCTTTCGGTTTCAAAGTTTACCACTGACAATCACTGTTGTTTCATGTTTTATTCTTGGGGTTTTTTGATCAAGGACATGCGGACAAATCAAGTGATGCTTAAAGGACCCGTGCATGATGGCTTATACCCCTTGTCCTCATCCATTAAAAGTATAAATCCAATGGCTCTCTTCACCAATAAAGTCTCTGGAAATACATGGCATACACGGCTTGGACATCCCAACATTAGAACTCTTAATACTTTGTTTCCATGTCTTTCTATTACAAATAAACAAGTGGGTTTTTGTGAAAGTTGTGTTATGGGAAAGTCTTCCAAATTACCGTTTCAAAATCGCAGTTCCCATGTTCCCATATTTCTTCACACTCTTCACACTGATGTATGACGGCCAACTCCTATAATGTCATTTGATGGCTATCATTATTATCTAGTGATAATCGATGAATTTTCTCGATATATATGGATATTTCATTTAGCTCGTAAATCCGACGTTATTACCATATTTCCAAAATTCATTAAGATGGTTGAAAAACAATTTAATACTACAGTCAAATGCATTCAAAGTGATGGTGGTGGAGAATTTGTCAACCATACCTTAAAGAATTATTTTGCATCTCGTGGTATTGTTCAAAATTTTTCTTGTCCTGGTACTCCCGAGCAAAATAGTCTAGCTGAATGGCGCCATCGCCATATAGTTGAAACTACTCTTGCCCTCATGGATCACTCTTCAACTCCTACAAAATTTTGGTCTGCAGCCTTTAGCACATCAGTTTTCCTTACTAACAGGTTGCCAACTTCAGTACTTAAGGGGACTACTCCTTGTCAATTGGTCTTTAAATTTCCTCCATCTTATGAGTCACTACGAGTCTTTGGTTGCATGTGTTATCCTCTTCTCACTCCTTTTGGCTGGACCAAACTACAACATAAGTCCACTCCTTGTGTTTTCCTCGGATACATGTCTCAATATAAGGGGTAAAAGTGCATATATTTAGTCACGGGGCGCATCTATGTTTCTAGACATGTGGTTTTCAATGAGGAAAAATTTCCTTTTTCTGAGCAGGTTCCTATCCCACTGAAACCAACGTGGTTTACAAATAGACCACTACCCAAAGCCATCATACGAGAGCCACATATTGAATCCTCGGCACCACCTATTGAAACCACAAGTTAGATTCTTGAATCTGCTACATTGCCTATAGAAGTACCACCTCATGATGTTCATGAACCTGATATAACATGTGCTTGTACAACTGAACCTACAAGAACCCATCCAATGGTCATGCGAACCCAAGATGGAACGAGAAGGCCAAAGATTTTCTTCTCTACTTGGCATCCAGTTCTAGTTTGCTTTGCCATTGATTTAGCAAAAACACATTTGGAACCCAAAAATTTCAGACAAGCAGAGCGCGATCCACAATGGCATCAAGCAATGAGGTCCGAGATTGATGCCCTCCATGAAATTAAAACTTGGAGTCTGGTACCCCCATCTCTAGACATGAATTTAGTCACAAGCAAATGGGTATTTAAGGTTAAAACAAAAGCTGATGGTTCTGTAGAACGCTACAAAGCAAGACTTGTAGCTTGCTGTTTTACACAGCTTCACAATTTGGACTATGATGAAACTTTTAGTCCTGTTGTTCGACCTGCCACCATGACTGATTCTTCACTTGGCTTTATCTCAAGGGTGGCTTCTCAAACAACTCGACATAGTAATGCCTTTCTTCATGGTGAGTTGCAAAAAACAGTGTACTTAACTCAGCCACAAGGATTTGTAGACCCTCAACATCCCGACTATGTTTGTAGATTGCATAACGCTTTGTATGGGCTTAAACAAGCCCCTCATGCATGGTACCTCAAATTTAGCAATCATCTTATGCAATTGGGTTTTCAAAAGTGTCCATATGATAATTCCTTATTTTTTCGGCATGATAAATCTGAAGTACTTATGCTCCTGATTTATGTGGATGACATAATCCTCACTGGAAGTTCTCCATCTTCCATGGCTGCATTAGTTCAAACTTTATTAGTTGCTTTCCATATGAAGAATCTCGGCAATTTACATTATTTTCTCGGGGTCAAAGTAAATCGCACCAGTGAGGATTTATTTTTACATCAGTCTAGATATGTTCTATCATTACTACAGAGGTTCGGTCTAGATGGTGTAACACCAGTGTCAACACCACTTGCTTCTAGACAGCAACTTTCAGCTCAAGAAGGAATTCTTTTACAAAATCCTACTTCTTATCGATAGATGGTGGGAACCCTTCAATACCTCACCTTAACAAGGCTGGATGTGGCCATTGCTGTTAACTTTGTTTGTCAGTTTATGCAAGCACCGCGTGAACCACATTTACAAGTTGTTAAAAGGATATTCAGATATCTAAAGGGCACAATTCATCTTGGTCTTCACTTCACTAAATCACCACTATCTGCTCTCCAAGGTTACTGTGATGCAGACTGGGCTGGGTCAAGAGATGACAGACGCTCAACATTTAGTTTTGCTATTTACATGGGATCCAACTTGCTGTCATGGGGAGCTAAGAAGCAAACCATAGTTGCTAGCTCGACTGCAGAAGAAAAGTATCGAAGTTTAGCTTCAATGACAGCAGAAATACTTTGGTTTATGAATTTATTAAAGAACTTGGGATGCCAACTCTAGGCACCTACACTACACTAAGACAATATTAGTGCAATCAGCATAGCTCGGAATCTAGTTTTTCATCAAAGAACAAAGCATATTGAGATTGACATACATTTTGTTCGAGAGAAGGTAGCGAATGGTCTCATCACTCTTGCACATATTCCTGGTAAAGAACAAGTAGCAGATGTTTTCACAAAGCCACTATGCAGTCCACAGTTCATACTCAATCGTGACAAGCTCTGCATCGGTCCAATACCGACTTGAACTTGAGGGGGAATGATAGAGATAACATCCCATATTCACGCCTTCATTCTTCTCCATTATTCTCTGCACTAAATAGCTGGATTTGTTTCCTTTATTTCCTCCCGTATTCTCTCTCAATTGTATTTATGTTAGTTTATGTTAGTTTCCATTACAGTTGTATATTCCTTAGATGTATAGTCTTTCCTTTATTGTATTTTGTAATCTGTAAGGTTTATATATATGGTAATACACAAGCCTAGAATCTGTGGGGATTTACAGATTTTACACAGAGCAATGCAATGTAGCTCCTCGGGAGAGGCCTTCAATCGTTTCGCTTTGTCGTCAGGAACCATCCCCCATATGGCCCGAACGGGGAACTCATGGTGATTCACTTGCCCGACCGGAAATTCCCACCCTCGGCGAGATAGGAAGAAAAAATGGGGGGTCCAATCTTTGACCTTGCAATAACATGGTTCGAAAGAAACGAGGGCTTGCATCACCATGAAATTGCAAATGTTCCCCTCATGTTTTATGAGGTTTTGGGTTAGGAGAAACTAGCGGCCAATAAGGTTGGCATGCTCCAGGTCTAATTTCAACAAAGCTCGCCGCCAGAGGACACAACAACACATTAAGATCCTCCAAACCTTTGGGTGGAGTTGAGAGGGGGGGCCAATCTGAGACAATTTAGTAGGTCACAGACAGGATGAGAGAAGGATAACCTCAGCCCGCAAGAGAACATGCTGGGGAAGAGGGCAACCTTCTTGGCATAACCCTCATCATCAACAAGCCCCTCACATGGTCTAGGAACTTCAAAAATCACATTCTCTGAGACAAGAAAGGTGGAACCCAATGACGACAAGAACTCAAAATTGGCGTTCAAATGCCAGCTATGACCGATATAAAATTGCTCCGCAGTGCGAACCTTAGGCTGGTCCAGCTCCCCGGGAATCTTAGGTTGAACGGTCTTCTTGGGAGCCATTGAGATTGAAGTTGAGAAAATTGACGGAGAGGAAGAGGAGTCGAGCAAAGAAAATGAGAAGATTAGAACAAAAAGAGACAAGGATGTGGAAAAGGAGGGAAATGATTGTTGGCCTTCCGCACCCATGCGATAGATGGGGGATAAGAAAAGGTTCGAATCCCGTGAAACGTGCTACAAGACGCGATGTGGGAAACCAAACGAAGCCTCAAGACAAGTTTGAGGAGTCTAGTCGTTGGACAAGGAAGGGTAAAAACGTAAAAGAAAGAAGAAGAAGGGCCTAAAAAAGAGGGCTCCAACAATAAAGGGAGGAATTTTAATAGACTCCAGCAAGGGTTAGCATCCCAAAGTCATGGGAATGCACGCACCCAACGAGGCTAGCAAGACTAGAAAGAGCTACCTGACACCATCATGCATCCTGCAGCGTGTCCTGTACGATGTTACGTGGAGAGAAGGAGCCGCCTAACACCATTAATGCTGAAAGGACTGGAAGGACACAATCAAGTGCGAAATCCAACTGTCATAAAATGTGCCAATAAATTCAGGAGGGAAACCGTCGCCTGGCATCGTTAAAATAATGAAGAAGCCATACGGGCATAATCTGGAGCCCAGAACCTTACAAGTAGAAGAGCCGAGAGAGTAATAACTGACCATTTCTAGGAAAGATGATCTCAATGGCAGCAAGAACGGGAAAAATATATAGCATGAAGATAGGCAAAAAGGAATTCCCATTGGACTAGTTTGATAAGAATTGGTGGGATAACTGTAAGGGAATTTTTCTCCCTATCGGCCCTTAAAGCAAGCCCACGAGGGACCACTGGGGAAATAAGTCACAGAGCCTGGCCAAGCCCAATGACCCTCCACTAAAAGGAGTCAGTGGGCCTCTGCAGAGTACTCAACCCACAAGCAAAACTCTCTCATGAAACAACCCACTCGTAGGGAAAGCGGATGGTAGGGGCAGATGGGACTCACCACCCTGACGCCACTCTGATGACACCCTACCCTCAAGAATCTGAGCAGGCAGGTGGGTGAGAAATATGGAGAACCCTTGATCTCCTGACAGTAGGCATGGATGGGCTTAACGGGGAACATCCATAGGGTAGAGTGAGTTAGGGAGCCACGTCGCATTAATGGCGTCACTCCTCGGACTTTAGGCCACATTAATGACACTGCCCCAAAATCCACGCCGCATTAAAGGATTTTGACTAAATAAACAGTGGAAATGACATAGGCTCCTCAAAGTCAAGTATGAGTCATCCCCACCAGAAACCTAGTATAAAAGTCGACTCTCAGGTATGAAAAACTGTCTCTAATTCTTCTAAGCTTACATAACAACTACTAAGGAGATATACTGACTTTAGCATCGTAGACTCCCCAACCACCACCTAGGTCCCCCAGTCTCTGTGTTTGCTTAAGTGTGTAGGTGAAAGAATTAAGACCTGAGTTGCTGGAACCCAGCCCAAAGGCGTATGAAACACGACGTTAACAATTAGCATAAGTTGTTTTTGTTTTTTACTTAATAATTATAAAAACTAGTCACTACATTAGAAAAACATAATATATTTAATTAAAACTAACTATGCTATAATTAAAAATATTAATTTTAAACTATCTAAAGATATATAAAAAGTTTTAAATTAATCTAAGGGTTAATTGCAAAATTAGTCTTTGAGTTTTCATGATCTTGTAGTTTGAGCCTTCAGTTTTTAAGTTTTGCGAAATTGATATATGAGTTTCAAGAAATTTATTGTTGACGAAATGTTTCACACACTAGTCACCAAGCTCAACGACCTGCAACACAAGGAAAGTGGGGGCTTGAGGTTGATGAAGCACCTCCAATGCCTAAGTAAGTTTTCAGCTCTTAGAGAGAATTTCAGTGTATGAGAGAATGTAAGTCTGTAATTCTAACCTAGTGCTTGCCTTTTATACTACCTGCCGAGAGTGTAGAATGAGTCGTTGACAAAGATCTTCCAAGGCTTGCCCGTAAGTGCATCTCAAATTTCTTTAAGGAAGTCAGTGAACTCTACAATGAAGTCGGCCAGTATCTGTCCCTTCATCAAGTTCTAGCGGAGATAGTCGATGTTGAACTAGCTTAACTCAATTGTCCAGCTCATCAAATGGCTTGAGACATCTGGCAGCTACAAGACCTTCTTCAAAGGTGCTTTTGTTAGGACCTTGATTAGGTGGGCTTGGAAATATGGCCTCAATCGCTGGGCTATCATCACCAGTGCAAAGGTTAACATATCCATCTGTAGGTACCTCACCTCTGCTCCCCATAAAGCCCTACTAGTGTAATACACTGGTTTCTGGGTACCTTTCGCTACCAAGGCCGCTGAAACGGTTTGTGGGGAGATGGACAAGTATAAGCTCAAAGCTTTTCCCAGCTTAGTTTGGCTGAGGAGTGGTGGGCTAGTAAGATACTCCTTGAATTTCCTGAATGCTCAATTGCACTCATCACCCCATGTTTGTGCCTTTCGTAATACGTTGAAGAATGGTAGGCATTTTTCCATTGACTACGAAACAAACCGATTGAGGACTGCTACTCATCTAGCTAACCTATACACTTTGTTTATGCTTCGGTTTTGGGGGGGGGGGGGATGTCTATTATGGCCCTTACCTTCTCCGAGTTCGCTTCTATTCCCCTTTTTGAAACCACGAAACTCGACTCCGAAAGCAAGCTTTTCCGAAAGCACACTTTTCTGGATTTAAGCTTCATCTTGTACATTGTAGCATCGCAAAGGCCTCGCTTAGGTCCACCAAGTGCTACTCTGGTGCTTTGCTCTTGACGAGTAGATCATTCACATAGACCTCCATATTACGCCCTATCTAGTTGATGTTACCATCTTCAAAGTATTTAGGGTTGGTCCCCCCAATATGGCATTGTAGGACGAAGGGGCTTTCCCCTTCAAGAAGTCAACCATCGTCGTGACTGTGTTAGGGGCCTTGCCAGCCAAGATTGAAAAAGTAATGGTTCCCACTGGTTGGACAACGTCCCCTGAAAATCCTTTGAGCAACACGGGTGCAGATTGCATGCAGTCGGGATTGACCCCCATCTTGGTGAAACCTTTCCAATGGAGGATATCTTTTGAGCTACCATTGTTTATTATGATCTTCCAGGTCATGAAGTTCGCGGCGAGCATAGTTACAGCTAGCACGTCATCATGGGGGTAAAGGACCTCATCACTATCTTCATCGTCGAAGGAGATGACTGCTGTCATTGAACACCTCCTCTTCTTGGCTGGGGGTCTCTCCGCTGAATACACTTCTTCATATTGCGCCCAATGAATCTATAACACTCCTTTCATGTAGGCTATGAGTGTCACGTGTTTTCATAAAATATAACCCGTCAAGAGATCTCATATTTGATAAAATAAAATGAGCATTTATTTCATAAAAAGAGTTATTTAACAAAAATGTCTCTAGAAAATATAAAATGAGATAAACTGAATAAAATCCATGCCATATAAATAAAAATTTATTCTAAGAAGTCTGGAGTTTAATTGACTGCTCCATCTAATCCTGGCTTGCCTGCTTGTGGTCATCATCCTCACCCTTGTCTCAATAGTCGGGTGGCCTGTATAGCTAAGATTACACGAGGAAAGGAACTTTCTCGTACTGACTGAAAACTAAACTCCTATCCATCTTTGGATTTAAAGACTACTCTCTTATTAAAGCAATCTACACAAGCATGGTTCTGAGACAACAATAATGGGTTGTCCAATTGTATCAATGCCTATGTCGACTTCCACCACTAGTTTGCCATGTCAGTCAAGTGGTAAGTGACATATTTTACCTTCTGATCATCCGTGCAGTAGAGTGCTTCTAAGATTTGCTCCATATGTTCAATCTAGCTTTCATCGTCCATGGAATTCAATCTGTCGTCGAAAGTAGGGGTGCTGGCGGGAAAACTGTTCCAAGGTACAACCGACATGTGGAGCTCTAGGCACCTTAAATTGGCCGCTAGCCATTGATTGGAAGAATTGGGTCGCAGCCATGACAAGGGGATCCGGGTTATCATTCTGGCTAGATCCAGAAGATCCCTCTCGATTTGGGTGTTTTCCAGTGCTGGGGGCCATGATCTACGTTAAGATGTCATAGTAACAATTAACTAGTATTTGATAAGAATGTAAAATAATGACAATAAAACAACTACAATGAAGGTTCTAACTAGTAAGCCAGGAGCCTCCTAGGTAATCTAACTTTAGAATTATTTACAAAAGGTTTTTTTTTTTTTAAAAAAATTGAGTTTGCAGAGTCTCTCGACCGGCTCTGATACCAAATTGTAACACCCACTTCTCGTAGGCTAGGAGTGTCTCGTGTTTTTCATAAAATATAACCCGGTATGAGATCTCATATTTAATAAAATAAAATGAGCATTTATTTCATAAAATGAATTATTTAACAAAAATGTCTCCAGAAAATAATAAATGAGATAAACTAAATAAAACCCATGCCATAAAAACAACAATTTATTCTAAGAAGTCGAGGGTTTAATTGACTGCTCCATCTAATCCTAGTCGCCTACTCGTGGTCATCATCCTCACCTTGGTGGTTAAAACATAAAATAAAACTAAAATGAGTCGAAGACTTAGTAAGAAATCCATCACAACTAAAACGTAATAAACATAGGATTTTTCATAAAACATTTCATACTAAGATTTAAAAAAAATCATGTTCATTCATACGTATGCTCATGTCATGCATGACTTATCTTAAATTATCTGACTTATCATACTGGCCAACACACTTAACCCTGTATGCTAGGTTGTGCACCAGCCCCACATCATGTGGCCACAAGGGGAACTGTTAATAGTATTTTAGCACACTATGGTGGACCACACTTAAGTTTATGGCTTGCACATCCACCCATAAAACTGCATTGGTACCATGCATCTAAATGACCATCATATAAAATTTATCTTATTTTACACTTAATCATAAGAAAGCTTACGTGACTTGATCATAAAAAGCTTACTTGTCTTTATGCATCATGAGGTGCATGACATACATAATACATATATAATTATTGAATGCTAAATTAAACGTGATGTAGAACTTAACATGATTATGAACTAAATTGAATCTTATGCTTGCATAACTCATGACAATACCAGGTACATAAAAAGAGGCTATCAAGAATTGGCTTTACTAATAATTTATCTAAACTGACATGTGATGATCCTAATTTGTGATCAAATTACTTACCTCATCTTGCAAATTTCAAAATCTCACTTTGTAGATCGTTACCTATATGAAATACCATATGTCACTAATTTTCTAAAAAAAATGCCGTGACATTCTATTTAACTAAATTGATATCATAGAGAATAATTTAATAGGAATAAAATTTAATAAATATTCTGATATATGCTAAAATTAAGAAATAATAATATGATTCAGAAGTCACAACATATTTCCATATTATCCAATTAATAATATAGCAAAATTTTTACCAAAACCCAATAACATAAACAATGGAAATTCATTCTACTAATTAAACTTGATTATAATTAAAATTCAAATCCTTGTATTAATTATCATAATTAAATCATAAATGAATACTTAATATAATTTAAACTGTATACAAGATATAAGTGTCAACTACATGCAACAAGGGCCAAATTAAAACAAAGTCAACATATTACATCTGTAAGTAAAAATAGGCCGACGTGAAGAGACTCATTTTAAACACATTTTGTCATGCCCACACAAAAGCCAAAAACGTACAACTCCAAAGATTTCAAGAGACTTTTTACGAAAGCTGAAAAGTAGAGTAAAAAAGGTTGGAGGGCATTTGTGGCGCCCCCAACTTCCATGTACGGACACACACGGAAATCGAGACACCCGGGATGATGACAACGTGGTCACGCACCCCATCGACATGTGCTGAGTGTGTGCAA
>QEOT01002024.1:20822-46279 GCA_003123785.1 Pterocarya stenoptera
TAAGTAAAACCCAAAAAGCTCAAAGACCATAAATATATTTAAACAACCAACGCTATGCATGCACATGATGACCCAAGCGTAAAACCCGAGAAAACACCATTTCTCAAAAAAATACACTTTTCCCACTCACGCCAAAAACACCATTTGGCACATATTAACAAATCCAGAAATAATTCCTTTAATTCCAATTTTAACCGTATGCACCATGGCCTCCCCTAGGGACCATCCACATACTCTGGCTTCCCATCTTCACCCCACGGGTAACGACCGTGCAAGTGATACATGAGTGATGCCCAGTTCCGCGCCCACCGCGTACATAGCCAGGCATCCTCTGACCCCCGCCAGCCCGAGGAGTCACGGAGTCGGATCGAGAGCGCTACCATCCCGTCCAAGTCCCGGGCAAAAGCCCCAGGGGATGACACTCAGTATATTCCGCTCCCGAGTGTCCAGAGGAGCTCCACCGAGATAATATCCCATCTCGGCTTAGGGGTGATACACACGCACCCAAAAAGGCTTAGGGGTGATACACACGCACCCAACGGCGGCGCGGCGTGGGCTGAGATTTGGAGGGGTAGCTCGCCGGCAGGTGGGGAAGCCGGTGGAGCCGGCGGTGAGGGCCACGGCCGGCCGGAGGCGGTGCTGGCGGCTGAAGGCCGAAAACACGTGGGAGAGGAGAGAGAGTGTGTGTCGCGCGGCTGGGTGGTCCGAACGGGAGGAGAGAGAAAAAGAAGAAAAAGAAAAGTAAAGGAAGAGAAAAAGGAAAGAGGAAAAGAAAAGATGGGGAAAAGAAATGAGGTCTAATCCTCACCACTTTCGAGTCACAACTGATCCTCAAAATATTATTTTTAAAATAGCAAATTAAATAAATAAAAACAAACTCAAAACTAATTAAAATAAAATATTAAACTCCATTAATAACATTCTTTAAAATAAAAAGCAATTAAATTGCATAACACTAATTAAAATTAATCAAACGCAGTGAAATGCTTTAAATAAAACAACAATAATTTTAAAACCCATAAACGAACCAATTTAAATCAAAGATCAATTTAAATCTGAAATAATAATTAATAAGAAGAAAGCCCAATAAAATATTTTCACAACTTAAAATATTATAAAATAATATTTTAAAACTCCCAAAATACTAAAACTAGAGAATCAATCATTAAATTAATTGAAATAATCCTTCATTAAAATACACTAAAATACGGGGTGTTACAGCATTATTTTGAAAAAATAAAAAAGCTTGTAGGGCTTATGGGAAAGCTGATACATGACAAAAGCTCAAATGGAAGTTTTGTAATTAACTATAAAACATGAAAGGCTTTATGGAAAAACTGAACTAAGATAGAAATTGTGATACATGACAAAACCAAAAGGGCAAAAATGGAGGCTTCAATTTCTAGTGACTTTTTACAGAAGTTAAAATATATTGTGTGAAGGGCAATTTCATGATATGCAAAGAGGTGCAGGGCTTTATTGGACAAAGCTGAAATGAAAGTGAAGGAGATCCGACACAAATGCATGAAAACATAAAGAGGCGAACACTGGAGAAGAAAGGCATTGTATGAATCAGTGAGATGCTCGAACTTACCATGAGAGAAAGCAGAAGTTGTGCGACGACGGATCTGGGTGGCTTGACAAAGATCAGCGACGAAAAATCTTCAGAAGCAAAGAAATATTGTTAGACCAAAGAAAATGATGGTGAAGGAAAACAGAGATATCAGCGTGGTCTTACCGAGAGGATGCCGGAGTGCAACGGTGGTGGCTAGCAGCTGGAGATCAACGGCGACGAAAACTATAAGAGATAAGTGGGATCTGTGTCGTTAGCTAGAGAAGGAGAGGGTCAAAATTGAAGAGAGTGTGTGCAACAATTCAACTCACCGAGGAACAATGTGCGGTGGTGGGTTTGGTGAAAATTGACGACGGCAGAAACACTGTGAGAGGCCTCTGTTTGTGGTGAAATACCGAGAGAAGAAAAGAACAAAAATGCATTTAGTCTTGATGGTGGTTACGGAGAAGGAATTAGGTGGAGGAAGTGTCTAAATCGACAAGAACTTACCACGATAGAGATGGGAAGCGATGGATTTGGATGGTGATCTATGCCAGTCACAGTTGGGGTCTCCTTCGAACGGGATGGTGGAAAAGCACAGACTGGTCAGGCTCTATTTGTTTATGTGAAACAGAGGTTGATTTCTCAATTGAGTTTGTGTTGTTTGTTGTGTTAGTGTGTTGAGGAGTCGACAGAGGGAAAAATATAAAAGGTCAGGCAGAAGCGCAGGAGTTTTAGCGAGGAAAAAGTGGCCGCCATAACTAAAGAGGTTGATCACCTCCTAGCTGCTGTGTTCATTCGAGAAGCATAATACATGGAATGGTAGTTGAATGTGGTGCTGGTCGAGAAACCAAATGACAAATGGAGAATATGTGTTGACTTTACTGATTTGAACAAAGCATGTCCAAAGGGTAGCTTCCCCCTACCCAAAATTGACACGATTGTTGATTCAACGGCAGACCATTGCCGGCTAAGCTTCGTAGATGCCTACTCGGGATACAACCAAATCCAGATGAATCCCAAGAATGAGGAGAAGATGGCCTTTATCACAGACCGAAGACTCTATTACTACCGGGCTATGCCCTTCAGACTCAAAAACGTAGGGGCGACATATCAACGCCTGGTCGATTGAATGTTCAAGGGACAAGTAGGCCGCAACATGGAAGTCTACGTCAATGACCTGCTCATAAAAAGTAGTGACCCTGAACTCCACTTGGATGACTTACAAGAGACATTTGTGGTCTTGTGGTGGTACCGAATGAAGCTTACCTTGCTAAAGTGTGCTTTCGGAGTAGAGTCAGGCAAGTTCCTGGGCTTTATGGTATCTGAGTGTGGGGTAGAAGCCAATCCAGAGAAAATCGATGCCATCCTGAACATGCATCCCTGCATAATATTAATGGTGTCCAAAAGTTGGTAGGACAAGTCACCGAACTCAATCGATTCATCACCCAGTCAAAGGACAAGTGCTTGCTGTTCTTCAAGGCCCTGTAAAAAGCCCAAGAGTGGAATCCCAACTACAACCAGGCATTCAAACAATTGAAGGAGTACCTAGCCCATCTCCCGCTCCTCAGCTAGATGGAGCTAGGAGACGACCTGTCGATGTCTCCTTAGGCTGTGTAAGCTGTCCTGGTCTGGGACACAAAAGGATGCCAGAAACCTGTCTACTATACCAGTTGGGCATTTCAAGGAGCAAAGGTCAGATATCCTTGAATGGACATGATAGCCTTTGCATTGGTAGTCATGGCCCGATGGTTAAGGCCATACTTCCAAGCTCACCCAATAAAGGTACTAATCGGCAACCCTCTCAAGAAGGCATTGGAAAGGCCCGATGCCTCCAGGCACCTGATGAATTGGCCTATCTAGCTAAACCAATTTGACATAGAATACCTCCACCATATGATAATGAAAGGACAAGCATTGGCCGACTTTGTGGTAGAATTTGCTAACTTTCCAGAGGATACCCCTGTCGTGCCTACAGATAAGCCCTGGCAAGTCTTCGTGGACGACTCGACTTGCCGGGCTGGCGGGGGGGAAGGGTATAGATCATCACAGAGTCCAAGGAGGAGCACAACTACTCGATCAAGCTCGCCTTTAAAACTACCTACAACGAGGAAGAGTATGAAGCACTAGTAGCCAGACTGACCATAGTCGAGATGTTAGGGGTATTAGAGGTCGAAGTAAGGGTTGACTCGTAGGTAATTGTCAATCAAGTATTGGGAGGATTCAACAGTTGGTTTGGGAGAAGCGGGATTCCTTTTGGTACTTCTACATCCAACAGATACCGAGGGAGGAAAACCGAACGAAAGACAGGTTATCCCAAGCAACATTAGGACAAGAGGACTCACCGTTGTTAGAGCATGTAGTTGCTTGAATAGTGGACCTTCCTGCCATCAAAACTACAGTTGTGGTATTACAACTTGGTTACCCGAAGTGGGCAGCAGATGTGGTAAAATACCTCGATACCAATGAGGTGCCAGACGACAAACAAGAATCTTGAAAGGTCAGGAAAAAGGCGGCGTAATTCACCTTGGTGGAGGAAATTTTAGACAAAAGGGGCTTTTCAAAACCTCTCCTCCGGTGTGTCTCAATAGTAGAAGCCCAGTACAAATTAGCCGAGGTTCATAAGGGGATTTGTGTCAACCACTCTGGAGGGAGAGCTTTAGTAGGAAAAGTAATGAGAGCTGGGTACTATTGGCCCCACACCCTTAAAGACGTGAAGGAGTTCATCCAAAAATGCCTGAGGTGTCAAGTGCACGCACCAGTACCTCATTGTTTGCCCGAAGAGCTTACATCAATCATGTCGCCATGGCCCTTTGCATAATGGGGGGTGGACTTGGTCGGTCCCCTAACTGTGAGCAAGGAAGGAGTGAAGTTTGTAGTCGTCCTCGTGGATTACTTCATGAAGTGGATAGAGGCAGAAGCCTTAGCGACCATACCATCACAAGATTTTTGTGGAAATCTATGGTTTGCATGTTTGGCATCCCGAGAAGCCTTATCTCAGACAACGGCGACAATTCGATTCTCGCCACTATCGTGATTGGTGCACTGAGTTGGAATAAAAGTCAAGTACTCATCCCCAGGCCACCCGTAGTCCAACGGATAGGTCGAGGCGACCAACAAGACTCTAATGGTGATCTTGAAGAAGAAGCTGACGGATAGAAAAGGAGCATGGATAGAGGAGCTGCCAGGGGTCCTATGGGCATACAGACCCATAGTTAAAATGCCCACCGGAGAGACACCTTTCGCCCTGACATATTGAAGTGAGGTTGTGATTCCCACTGAGATTGGGGTCTCGGCGTACAAGATCCAGTACTTCAACCCAAACACCAATGAGGAAAGGTTGGAGAGCAATCAGACCTATTGGATGAAAAAAGATAGGAGGTCAAGTTACGGACAACGCTGGGCAAGAGGAAGGGTGAACATTATTTTAACAAGCGACTAAGGCCCAGGTCCTTTAAAGTGGGTAGTATAGTACTGAAAGAGATTGGAGTGACCATGCAAGAGGATGGTAAGCTAGCCCCTCGATGGGCAGGGTCGTTCTTGATAACAACCACTAACCGACTAGGGTCCTATCGCCTGACAGATTATAGAAGACATGAGTTGCTGCACCCATGGAAAGCAGAGCATCTGAAGAAATAAAATTCAGAAATGTATTGGCAAAGATCTCAATATATGAATATGAATGTGTTTCTCCATACTATTTTCTTTGGCAAACAAACCGCTCGAGTCCCTAGACTCGTCGCAACACATAAGTCAGGATCAAGTCCCTTGACTTGGGTCCTCGACCCTCGTTGTAGCCCACTTGAGTCCCTAGACTCACTATGACACAGAAGTCGAGACCAAGAACCTCAACTTGGGTCCCCAACCCTCCCGAAAACCCACTCGAGTCCCTAGACTCGCAGCGACGCATAAGTTGAGACGAAGTCCCTCGACTTGGTTCCCCGACCCTCGCGGAAAGCCACTCCAGTCCCTAAACTCACAGTGACGCAGAAGTTGGGACCAAGCCCCTTGACTTGGTTCCCAGACCCTCGGGAAGTCCCTTGATTGGACACCCCAGCCTAAGTGAGTGTATGAGCAAATGTTAGTCCAAGAGGCCGTCACAAAAACAATGAAACGAAATGAAGAAAAAGTCAAAATGCACGAGGAAACGATGAACAAGCGCAACGTGATAACATTCCATATAACAGGCAAAATGCATGATGGAGCCAAAAAAAAAAAAAAAAAAAGGGGTATAAACATTTAAGAGCATGTAGCGAAGTTGCCAAAAACAGTAGGCATAACATCTTTCCCTATGGACTTGGAGAAGCGTAAGACATTTCGGTCAGAACGGAGGGAGGCTAAATCAAGAGCCCATAGATGAGCCCCGGGATTCTACAACACATGGTGGTCCTTCAGCGGCTAGAGCCCCTCTTTGAAGCCGTGACCCAGGCCTTGTTGCAAAGCGCTTTGGCATGTGTCATCTAAGTTGACATATCTTCCAAAGATGCACTGGCAGCCTCCCAGCTGGATTCGTGAGCCTGGATCTACAAGTCGCGGGAACAAACCGCATCACGGGCCGAAGTCAGCTTAGACTCAAGGGACCGAATGCTAGAATCCCGCTTCTTTATGATCTCCTTTTTGTGCATCATGGTTCTGCATCCAGTTATGCAACCTCACATCCGAGCTATGTTGGTCGATGAGCCTCATGTTCTCAATCCTCAGTGTCGCAAGATGACCTTAATTCTTCCAACTTGGATTCCCATTTCTCCAATAGCTTCACGAACCAAGCCTGCTCGTCTTCAAGGAGCCTGGCCTCTAGATGGCTCTAACTTGCAGCCTCCCAAGCCTTGAGCAGGTGGTCCTTAAGGAAGGTGACGCCTTGAAGAAGTTGCCTTAGCTCACATCTTTGGTACTGATGGGAGAGCTGTAATTCCATGATAGTCTCCACCATGGCCTCCCTCTCGTGAATCGCCTCCTTGGCTTCCTGGTTTGATTTCTTGACCTTGAGGCTGGCAAGAGTTGCAAGGGGCCGAAGTGCCTGAACCTCTTCTTCCAGATTCCCCTGCTCGTCAACAATCATGGCAGCTAGACAGTCGACCCACTGAGTCATACAAATATAAGGAACGAAAAGAAAGGATGGACGCAACAAAGATAAGACGGGTTATAGTACCTGCGAGAAGATGCCCCGTTATGAGAGATTTCTGTGACTCCCATGTAACCCCCGCATCAGAAGCAGGATGCTCGGCGGAGGGAGATCCCAACTCATTAACACCGGCGATGCCAAGGTTGGAAGCTTGGTCAACCGTGGTAGTCATGTCAATTGGACGGACCTCGACCCCGCTAGAAGGGGGGATATCGGGAACGCGCTCTTCCAAAATAGAAAATGAAAAGATCTTCGGCTCGGATGTTTGACTGAAGGGTGGAGAAAGGATTGAAACCCTGTCATCACTAAGCTCCACCAATGATATGCCCGCTGCTCTGAGCTGTCACCCTCTCCCAGATGGGCTGGCATCTCCGTCGTCGCACCAAGAGTCACCACCGCAGCAGCTCCAGCTCCAATTACTAACTCGTGAGTTGGTGAGTCAGCCACCTTTGGGATGTCCAAGGCACACCCAACTCGCTCAACTCTATTGGGGCAGGTTAGAAGAAGGTGGCAAAGAAGGCCACCTCAAGATCGGTTTCATCCCTGCTAAGTTCCCCTTAGCTCCTAGACGGACGACGGGATAGAACTTGAGGGCTCAACTGGTGGGGTAGAACTTGAAGTTGCGACTAGCGAGGTAGAACTTGAGGTCGCTGCCTGAGTGAACGCCAGGGAAACGCCGCCCATGAGAACCTTGAACTCAGAGGCTAAAGCTCTAGCAAATTTAGCCCCACTACCAAAGGCTCTCAAGGACACCTTTGGACCTATGTTGTGGGAAAGTGCTCCCTTTGCTTGAGCCCGGCTAGAATCAATCCCGGATGTTACACCAGGAGCCTTGTGGTCAACACGAGGTCTCCAAGCCCTCCCACCAGCTGCTGAAGGATTGGGAGGTCTCTTCTAACCTTGGAGTGTCGAGGACTTCCTCTAGAAATGTTGCCCCAATTCATAAGAATGGTCGGGCGCCAAGAGATGACGAGAAATGTTAACTTCAGTCAGCAAGGTATCCATCCAAACATCATCAGGATGCCATCAACCCAGGACCTGACCACTGCTAGTCCGGTTTCAACCTACTCAGGCAAGGTGATCGAGATGTTCTTGTTGTCTGGGACAACACCCTAGACGGCACGAACAGGGAATTCCTGATGGATAACCTCACTTTCGGGAAAATTCCAACCCAAACTGGAGACGAAAAAGAAGCACCTAGACCAGTCCTTGATGTGGGAAAAGTGAGATTCCAGGTAGGTGATCCGCTTCTTGCCCTTCTCCCGAAAGCTACACAAGTTACTTTTGAGGGGAAGCACATTGTGAGTAGCTAGAAATTCCTACGCAGTGAGGTCAGGATATTCCTCATTAACGGCACCCAACGCCACACGAAAAATTAAGCAGCAAGAGACCAGGATCCACCAAGCCTTCGGATGGAGTTGGGCGGGGCCAGATGCAGGTAATCCAAAACGTCGCGAATGGGTCAGCAGAGGGGCAGCCGTAGCCCATTAGTGAACATCGAAGGAAAAATGGTCACCTTCTCAACGAAACCTTCAGTGTCAACAGTTGCCTGAGCGAGCCCAGGAACCTCCAAGACTGTTGAGTCAGGAATGCTGAACATCGCCCGTAATGAATGCAGATCGGTGGAGGAAGCCATCAAAGACCAACTGTGCCCTTCAAAGAATGACGCCTTTCCACTAGTCTCATGGAGGTTCTGACCCAGATCCCACAGGAGGGCCTTTGCTGCGAGATGAGCAAGCCTTCGTAGGGGCAGGACGTAAAGAGTTTTTAGGAGCCATTAAGAGTGGAGATTAGAAGCGGTGATGCTAGAAACTTGCTCAAGGAAGGAAGAGGTTTAATAGAAAGGCAAGGGAGAAGGTGAGAATGGCAGGAAGAGCAGACCCTAAATAGAGGGTTGGCGATGGTTGGGATGCCTCACATCTGGGAATACCAAGGGCCTCCAAAAGAAAATCGTAGGGAACAGATCCCAAGATTCCCACTACATGTAATGATGAGGATACTAAGTCGCTGTGCCATCTCGACCACGAGGAAGAAGGAAGAGAACTTCTTCCTTAGTGGATTTTGTAGGTCAGCAAGTGGATCTGACGGGTCGACAAGGATACAAAATATGCCCTCAACAGAGTCATTCCCGGCTCACGATGGTGATTTGGGCCACAATGATATAGTCAAATAGCCTATGATAGCGATTTGGGCATCGATATCAGGGTATTCATACATACATCCATGGAAATAATTGATAAGTGAATAATACAATATAAAGAAAGGGATATACTCGAGTTTAAGTGGTTCGGCATAAAAGCCTACGTCCAGAGATAATTTGGGGGCAAAATCCACTATGATGATGATTTTACAATTTCTCATGGCCTCACATATCTCTCAATACAATAAAGAAAAATTAGGTTTTCTAAAGGTTGATGGAGATGCCAAGCTTTTGAAGGGAGAAGATTTCTGTAGCTTCTGTACATAGTGGAGTCTCTCTTAAATCTAAGGAGATTCCCTGTCTTTATAGAGATTTATTTCCTTCCTTAGGCTGATTAAGTCACACTTGCCTTGTGAAGCCATTTCTTTTTACGTCTGAGTTAACTTGCCTTATCTTTTGGCTTGATTCTTGACCTTATCCTTGGACTTAATTCTTGGCTATTGACTTTATACCCAAGACCTACATTAATTCATAAATCACTGCTATTTGTTTCTCTAAACTTTACAAGGTCGAGTTTTTTTTAATCACCAAACAACAATGTTAGAAGGAAACTTATTTTGACTTTTGTAATAATTGGAGATTGAAGATGATTTTGTAATACTAATTCTTGATTTGTGTTAGAAGCTAAAACTGTAATGCCCGTCCTTGTGGTGGGTTTATTTACAAAATATTTTAGAAAAGACGACGAGAAATACTGTTCGATTTAAAATATTTTATTGTCCTTCTCAGGGTGCAAGACTCTACGTTATAAAATAAAATATGATTTTCGGAATAAAAGAGTGGAACAGATGAATCTTAAAATAAAAGGATCTCTTTTGCAGTTAAAGTCCTCTTGCCTAGATTTCTGTGCTCTTCCCCTTTGGTTGTATCCATCCCGAGCGTATTGCTCATTCAGTTCTTGTGGGGGGAGGGGTACACATAAAAACTAAAATGAGTCGAATACTCAGTAAGCATTACTTCATATCATTAAAATATAGCAACATAGGTTTTCAATCATGCATTTATCATTCCATACATACTATACGTACATGCATACATGCTTTCATTCGTAAACATCACTGGACGGGATTTTTCTTCTTTACACATGACTTTCTTTTTGTAAAACATTTCCCCCGTCAGTGCCTTTGTTTCTTGAAGAATGTGATGCACTCATACATACTGTTCTTTTCACTTTCATAGGCCAGTGCGCACTGTTACTCCCCGCTTGCAAAGGTTAGCGGCCCTACGACCAATGGATTCGTCCGTGGCCACAAGTTGGAATCTCATTCCGTTAGGGTGTAGCACTGGGTGCACTACCAGATACTACTGCCCGGCATTGCAATTTGCCCATTCATTAATTGGGTACCCCTTTCATTCATATGGCCGTTATGTAGCTTCATACAATCACACATGCTTCATGCATTTATTTGCTTTTCATTTATTTATTCATGTCAGCTTTAAAGAGCTGGAGCTTTCATTCATTTCATTGCATGACCATGAGCTTTCATCTTTTCATTTCATCTCATGCTTTCATGAGAAAAACGTCATTTCATGATAAAACATCTTTTCGTGAGAAAACATCGTTTAGGGCGCGAGCCCCGAAAATCATCTTTTCATGATATGTCTTTTCTTGGAAAATACATACAATATATACTGTGTATAATCATCCATTCACATGCGTGAGACTAATATTTTGGTTGTGTGAAAAGGGG
The DNA here is from genome assembly GCA_003123785.1 of Pterocarya stenoptera. NCBI lineage: Eukaryota > Viridiplantae > Streptophyta > Magnoliopsida > Fagales > Juglandaceae > Pterocarya > Pterocarya stenoptera. The sequence continues at coordinate 31,388 of QEOT01002024.1, forward strand.
CTGCCAAAGAGGGCCGTTCATACTTATACTTTAAAACGCCATGCTTATCGTGCTCTTTAGTAAAACGTTTGCCTTTTCAAGGAAAATCATTTTTTTTCTTCTTTTCAAAAGAGAAAGCATTCCGTTTCTTTTCTTATCTTTTAGAAAACTCTAGAAGAGTATGAACATAACACTTACCTGGACTCCATGCTACTTTCATACCATGTAGTCCTTTCATGCGCGTGTCAGATGGCAACCTACATGCATACACATAACCTTAACATTATTCTCTATCTAGTGCATAAGCAACTGAACTAGAAATAGAGTTATGCTTTACTTAGAATACTCTCCATCTATCCCGTGTTCTTTCATGTCCCATACTACGATAAAACGTTCGGGGACCTATTTATAGTCATTACCTCTTTTAACCTCAATGCTTTACTTCGAGTGCTTACTCGCTAAGGTGAACCCATGATTCACCTTAGGATTAAGACACTAGGACCTCTGCCTTATTCTTCTTATTAACCACGTTCCGACACATAACTTAGACCGACTAAGTCACGCATCTCATTCTTAGACAGTACATTCGTTCTTACCTTCATGTATCTTAGCTCACTCTAATCCTCATGATCATCCTTACACATCACACGGTGCTAAGCCACTCGGAGGCTTAAGCACCGTGTAACCATACATAAGACAGATCACCCATTAATACGGTGAATCTGTCCGGCACATGTGTTTAATCAGATTACACACATACCTTACCCCTTTATTACCTAAGACCAACATATAATACATTGGTCATAGGCTCGTATGGACAAGCACCATACTCCGATACCAACCTTCTCTTACCCAGCTAGCACGATTATTCACGCTATCTGTCCCTTTAGACAGTTCATCCCAACACTTAACACGATAAGACTCCATTTATAACAACACCTTACGTCACACCATATAGCTCGAGACTGTTCCCAAGCTACACTGTGACCTCGTCACGTCACCTGACATGCATCCTAACTCATCACTGCATGACTTCTTACTTGGCCATGTCACTTCATGATGTTGCCCAGTCATGCTTCTGTTGCACTACTCTGATACTTTCTAGCCACTTGGCACATACTCCAGGTTATAAGCCGACTACACGGTGACACTCGTCACCTCAGACTACAGCCATATCTCTACTACAGCACATAAGCCACAACCATACTTCATAGTACAGTCCACATCCTTACACAGCACACTTCCCAACTACGCCCAACATTTCACGTCACGACATATCACAACACCTTACTACACAACAACTCCATAATACTAGCAGCACAGTCCACAACTTAGTCAACCAACTAGCATCTAACATAAATAATGAGGGATAGAGAGTTATACCATCGACGGGATAACCCATGCGTCGCTCGTTGACTGTCATAGTTGATGACGCCGGAAGGGTCGTAAGGGGCTGCTAAATCGCGTACGGTGACTGTTTAGGCATTTGGATAGCTAGGTGTGGTCTTGGAAGGGCTTATGGTGGCAAGGGGCGTAGCACGGCGGATCTGGCCATGTACAATGATGGTCAGCCACACGCAGTGGCTGTCCATCACGTTCAGTGGCTACCCACCACATAAAGTGGTGGTTTGGACCTAGGACTAGGCTGAGGGAGGTCAAGGGAGATTGCTGGTGGAGCCGTGGAGGCTCGGTGGTGGTGGTACCGTGGTCCACGGTGGTGGATCTGAGCCGTGGGTGAAGGATAGCCCGTGAGAGAGTGAGGGAGAGTGTGCATGCATGGGTGGCAGATCGGGGCCATGGGTGGCTAGGATGGGTCGGTGGTGGCCTGAGGATGCCAAAGAAGGCGGTCACACGCCGTGGGTTGCGGCATACGGTGGTGGAGGGGACAAAACCCGTGCGGTGGATCTAGGAGAGGCTACCGGTCATGGGTCCAAGGGAAGAGGAAGGGGGAGACTCAGGGATGCTCATGGTGGTGTCCGGTGGCCTGGGTAGCAGCGTACGACGGCGCTAGGGGCTTGCACAGTGAACCTGTGCATGGAGGGAGCTGTGTATGTGCATGGGAAGAAGGTGGTGGAAAGGGAGGCTACTGTGGAGGTGGTGGCGTCGGAGGAAGGCGCACGACGGCGCAGCAACATCAAGCCCGTTCGGGTTGTACACTGCCAAGAGAGAGCGTGAGAGAGGGAGGCCGGTGTGGGGGGTGCGGTGAGGCTTGCCGACTCATGGTAGTGTCGGGCTAGGGCATGGAGCAGATCAGGCCTGGGGGAAAGTGAGGGAGAAAGAGAAAGGGCTGGAGTTTTATCCTAAAACCCAACATCTAGGGATCTACAAACGATCTAACGGTGGACCTTAAATACTAATTTGAAAATGCGTAAATGTTATTTTGATTAAAAGCACTGAGAGGAATTAATATATAATATTATTTAAAATAATATTCATTCATCATTAATAAAATGATGAAGTCTTAGTTAACATATTTAAGAGAATAAAACCATTAAATTAATTTAAATATTCTATCATTATTTAAATCACGTAATATTTTAAATAACTGGAATCATTTATATAAAATGGTTCCCCACAATTATAATATTTTTGGAGCTCTTCAAAGATTTTATAATTGAGTTATTTAAAATATTACTTAGTTAAGTAACGATAGGAATATTCTATTTAAAATACACATAACCTTAAAACACAAAGCTAGCTTTAGAAATCACATCGTATCTTTAAAAACACGCCATCGAGGTCTAGCACGCATAACGAGGCTCGCAGTCACTAGAGAGGAGCAGACAATTACGTCATTTCCTCATTGTAATAAATTCCATCTTTGAAATTTGCTTACGTTAGAAGGAAGAAAGGAGCGGGTTGCTACAAAAATAGTAACAATGACACAAGTTTTGGTTGGACCAAGATCCTAATCACTTTGAGTCACCTTAAGTGCATTTTGTTTTTACCAAACTGAAAGTGAATTGCAAACAAAAAGCTCCAAGCTCAAAGTGCTAGCCAGTGAATAGAAGGCTTGTCGGCTCGTATTAACATTAAAAAAAATAGAGGTGAATGGAAGGCTTAACATAGATGCAAAGGAGGGAAATCAGTGAAGCAGGAAGATTACCCTCGCCCGAACATATCCCAATTTTATTGTCTTTAGATAAGCCTAATTGTGTTTGTTTATTCCAGAGTTCATAAACCTTCTTGGATTTCCCCTATGATGAGTTTACTTTTTTTCTTTTTACAGAAAGCATTTCATTAATATAAAAAAGATCAAGATACATAAGGGGTAGGGTTTCCCAACAAACACCCTATTTTTAGCAGATGGATGATTTGATTACAAGATTTTTCAAGACTTTGTTTACTACTGTAGATCAAGTCTTGTCAGGGGTCGAGGTAAAAGTCAATGAGCAGATGAATGAGAGCTTAACTAAACCTTATGTTGCTGAGGAGGTGGAAGTGACAATGAAACAAATGCATCCTTCTAAGGCACTTGGACCAGATGGGATGTCTCCAGTCTTCTATCAAAAGCATTGGAGGGCGCTTGGTAAATCTGTAACTGATTCAGTGTTTGTTTGCTTTGAATAATGGGGATTTTCCTAGGCAGTTAAATAACACATTTATCACTTTAATTCCTAAGAAGTCTGATCTTGCAAAAGTAGCTGAGTTTAAACCTATTAGTCTATGCAATGTGCTTTATAAAATTCTTTCAAAAGTCATTGCTAATAGGCTCAAGCAGGTCTTACCTATGGTTATCTCTGAATCTCAATGTGCTTTTGTCCCTGGTAGGCAGGTTACTGATAATGTTTTAAGTGCCTATGAGTTGTTACATTATCTTAGAAATAAGAGGTATGGGAAGAGAGGTTTTATGTCTCTCAAACTTGATATGAGTAAGGCGTATGACAAGGTCGAGTGGGTGTTTTTGGAGAGGATGATGGGTGCTCTTGGTTTTGCTCCTAATTTGATCAATTTAGTCATGAAGTGTGTAAGTATAATGTCCTTTTTAGTGCTTGTGAATGGAAGCCCAAAAGGTCATATTGTACCTAGTAGAGGATCAAGGCAAGGAGACCCTTTATCTCCTTACTTGTTCCTTTTCTGTACGGAATGACTGATTAGTTTATTAAAGATTACTTGTCATGGTGAAGTAGAAGGTATTAAAATTTGTAAAGGAGCTCATAAAGTTAATCATCTGTTGTTTGCGGATTACAACTTGATTTTTTTTAAGGCTGATGTGAGTACTAATGAAAAGATTCATTCTCTTTTTGAATAAATATGAGAAAGCTTCGAGCCAATGTATTAATAAGGAAAAGACTTTTATAGTCTTTAGTAAAAATATTCAAGCGGATGGGAGAGCAGAAATAATGCAGCTTTGGGGTAGGAGTCATACTCAACAGTATGAAAAGTATTTGGGTTTGCCACTGATGGTGGGAAGATCAAAACAGAGAGCTTTTTCTAGTATTAAATAGAAATTGTGGCAAAAACTTCAGGTTTGGAGGGCAATCTGTTATCTCAAGGAGGTAGGGAAGTACTTCTTAAAGCTGTAGCTATGTCCATTCCTACATATGCTATGAGCTGTTTCATGTTTCCTAATTCTTTGTGCCATGAATTAGAAATGATGATGGCTCATTTTTTGTGGGGGAATCAATCTCAGGGGAGGAAGATACATTGAGTTAGTTGGGAAAGGCTTTGTGATTCAAAGTTTAGAGGTGGAATGGGTTTTAAAAATTTTAGAATCTTTAACCTGGCCCTTCTAGCTAAACAGGGATGGAGGTTTCTGAATAATGAGGGGCTTTTGCTGTATAGAATGTATAAAGCTAAATATTTTTCAAAAACTTCATTGTTTGAGGTAACAATGGGCATAAACTCTTCTTATATTTGGTAAGGGATTTTCAAGGCTTTAAAGAATTTGAAGACAAGGTGTAAATGGTGTGTGGGAAATGGGAGTGGTGTAAGAGTTTTTATGGATCCCTAGATTCCAGAAGTTAGTGCAGAAGAAGTTCAAGTGTTTGCTCAAGGGTATGATGAGAATCTTAGGCTTTGTTTGTTTGCACAATCATCTCATCTCATCTCATCTCATCTCATCTCAATCGTTATAACTTTCTCAAATTCTCATACAAAAATATTATAAACAATTCAACTTTTTCAAATCCTAAAATAAAAATAATACTAAAAAATATATTCTAATAATGTTTTATTCAACTACTATTCAAAATATATCATCTCTTCTCATCTGAACTGTTTATCCAAACTCAACCTTAAAGTTCAAGATTTGATTGATGTTGATACAGGTTGGAGGAATGTAGAAGTATTGAGAACTATTTTTAATCCAAGGATTGTGAATCAGATTTTGAAGCTGAATGTTTCTTTAAATGTAGAGGATGCTTTGTTTTGGGTTCCAGAAAAAAGTGGTATTTATTCTGTTAGAAGTGCCTATAAGCTGTTTTTACATTAGATGGGCAGAATATGGGGGAGAGTTCGAGGGAGAAATTAGTTAAATCTTTTTGGAAGTGTCTTTGGCAATTAAAGATTCCAAAGAAATTGAAGATTTTTGCTTGGAAAGCATGCCTAGATAATCTGCCAACTTATCAGAATTTGAAAAAGAAAAAGGTTGTGTTGGATGATACTTGTGTGTCTTGTAGTAGGGCCAATGAGGATGCTGCTCATGCTTTGTTTTATTGTTTTGGTGTGGCTAATTCTTGGTTACAACACCGTGACCCCTATCCAAATTTATTAATGAGTCATTATTTGTGGCGAAGGAATACCGTGGTAACAATCGGAGTACTTGGATTTTACAAAGAATAGAAAACAAAAAATAAAAATAAAAACCCCAAGTAGCAAAAAAAACTATATCAATAATACCTATCAAAACCAAACTACCTATAACCAAAGCCAAATCGCAACGTTTGAAGTTAACAATATCATAACCTTCAACACTTATGAAGCTGAGGTAGCCCACATGAATCTGTTATGATGATCCCTTTAAGTAGATGAGGAAGTTCCATTTGTCCTAACCATTCATGGGAGACACCACTAATTCCGAGCCGGGCCAAAAAGTCGGCAACCTTATTTCCTTCCCGACAGATGTGATTAACATAAAAGTTAATCTCTCCCAACATATTTACTATGTCTTCCCAAAAGTCCTCTAGGTACCAAAGAGTACATCTTCTGTTTTTAATCCAATTCACTACTATTAAAGAGTCCATTTCAATAATAAGGTTATTGAACCCTCATCGTTTGCAATGTTTAAGACCTGTCCGAAGGGCCATAACTTTCGCAAGATTGTTACTATCGTGACCAATCGATTCGGAAAAGCATATACCACTTTCCCAAACTCATTTCTGACTACTCCTCCTCCACCCAACATTTCTGGACTATTGATGCTACTTTCATCCACATTCATTTTAAGCCACCCTCTCTTTGGCTTCGCCCATCTCACTACCTTAAAAGGTTCCTTTTTCCTTGCATTAATAGGAAGATTCAAAGAGTTTAAAACCTTGATATCATTTTCCACTAGCCGAGAAGCTTTGTTAATTTTAATGCCAACCCAATGAATCCAATACTTTACCAATCTCCATAAAACACGAACCTTCTCCTTCTTACCTTCCATCTTAGCTTTATATCTCCACTTCCATAAGTTCCAGGAAATTATCATAGGTACAAAGCCAATACGGCTGCCAAGTTGTAATGATTTTGATGCTCTTCGAAACCAAGCCTCCACTGTTGCTTTCCAAGACTGGTTTGGAACATACGGGATTCCCAAAATGTTTTAGATGAATTTCCAAATGGCCACCGCAATGTTACCACTATACAACACATGATTGATGTCCTCCAAGGCACCTTGTCGACAGAACTCACACTTGGAAACTAAAGGCACTCCAAGTCTTCTTATACGGTCATCCACACTAAGGCTTGAATTTAGGGCCTTCCACATAAGCACAAAAAACTTCTTAGGAATTGCTACATTCCATATCCAATCCGACCATTGACATTTATGGTTACTGAACCGAACAAGATTCCAGGCAGTCCTGGACGTGAAGGAGCCATCCGAATTGCCCAACCAAATAAGCTTATCATCACCCAGCCTTCGACCCTTGATTTTGTTGACAATATCTTCGGATTTTTCAGGCCCTACTAACTATTCCAGTTTATCCGAATCCCAGCTATTATTCAGCATAACATGTTTCACCTTCAAAGTCGAGTCACCCACAATCGGGTGCTGCTCCCTCAAAGGACCAGAGCTCAGCCAATTATCTTTCCAGAAAGACACATTCCCCTCACGAATTATTCACTTAGAATGCAAGAGAGCAATATGTGTTTCTTTAGCTAAAGATTTCCAGAACTGGGTACCTCTAGAAGCATTAATTTCTAGTGGGTGCATACCATGCATATACTTTGCATAAAAGAACTTTTGCCATATAAAGTCTAAACATATCAAATTCGAATTTGAGATGTAACGATCTTTGAACATCAACTAAATTCCTCAACCCAATCCCTCCCTCATCCACCGGTTTACATAATTTGTCCCATTTAATCCATTTTTTCTTAGGACTCCCATTAATAGAACCCCAGAAAAAAGTACTAAATATCTTATTAATCTGAATATATACCATTTTCAGAACATGCATCACCGAAAGAAGATTGGCATACTCGACAATACCTGCTTTAAGAGAATCAACCTCACCCCAGCGGAAAGGAAATTAATTTTCCAACCTTCAATAGAACGATTGGCACCCCTAAATATTTGAACGAAAACACCCCTTCCGAGAACTGAGTGATGGATAATAGATGCCTCCGTCTAGCATTATTGATATGCTTAGAGAAAAAAAAATATGAGATTTGGCGCTATTTACTTGTTGACCCGACCACGAAGCATAGGTGCGCAAGGTACCAACAATCTCAAGGATAGAAGATTTTCCTCCATTGGTAAAAATTACCATATCATCAGCGTATAATAGATGAGAAATTATAGGGCCATGTCTCGGGTTAGAGTAACACTTAATTCTTCTATCTTCGAATTTCTTCTTAATCAATCGAGAAAGTACTTCCTCCACTAAAATGAATAAATACGAGGTTAAAGGATCTCCTTGACAGAGACCTCTTCCACCCTTAAAGAACCCCTTTGCAGTCCCATTCATAACAATAGAATACCAGGGTGTAGTAACACATTGCATCAGTAGTTGGCGAACTTTCAAAGAGAAACCAAAAGCTTCTGGTACACGAAATAAGAACTTCCAGTCAATCGTGTCATAGGCTTTTGCAAAATCAATTTTCATCAAAATGTTACCTCATTGGGCTGATTTATTAATATCATGAATAAGCTCTTGAGTGAGTAATATTTTCGAAAATACTTCTACCCGGTAGAAAAGCTCCTTACTCCTTAGAAATTATTCTGCTAAAGAGTGTTGTAAATCGGTTCACTAGTATCTTAGAACAAATTTTATAGACCACGGAACAAAGACTGATTGGTCTAAAATTTCCAAACAAAGTGGGATTCTGTACTTTGGGAAGTAAAACAATATAAGAAGCAGTGTAGAACCTTGGAAATTCAGCCCCGCTAAAAAAATCAGTATTTGCTTCAAACAAATCTTCTTGTACTAAGGACCAACAATGCTGATAGAAACTTGACCCAAAGCCATCCGGTCTAGGATTGCTGTCCCTAGGAATAGAGAACAAGGCGTCTTTAACTTCCTCCACCGAAGGAGAACTGCCAATAAAATTATTCTCATCTTCTGAAACAACACCTGCAATTAACTAAGCCAAGTTTGGCAGAGAATTTGTCGGGTTAGCTTTAAGAAAGTCCTCAAAGTAAATACAAGCCTCCTCATGGATACCTTTCGGCGAGTTAAGCACACGGCCATCAGTTAACTTCATTTCCATCACCACATTATGTTTTCTGAACTGTAATGCTTTAAAGAAAGAGGACGACACTTCACCTTGTGAAACCCAATCTTGCTTAAAGTGTTGAGCAAGGCGAGCTTCTTCCCTCTTTAACCAGACATCAAGCTCCATTTTATTAACTCAAACATCTTCCGAGAAACTTTCTTGCAAACTAGCTTCTTCTTCTTCCACTTTTGTTTCTAGCTCTTTAATATGTTTCCCAGTCCAACCCAAAACCTCCTTATTCCAAGTTCTAAGGACCTATTTGAGCCTCTTCAATTTTTCGGCTAGCTTCCACAAACCAATTCCATTAACCTCTACCTGCCAAGAACTAGAGGCGCACCTCCAAAAATCCTCATGAGTAGTCCCCATAAAATGAAATTTAAAGGAGACAGGACCATACCTAGATAAAGGTTTCGAGAGACCCAAGAGCATTGGGGAATGATCTGAGTACCTCCTGGGCAATTATTGAGTCCTACCCAAGGGGAACAGATCCATAAATTTCAGATTGCATAAGACTCTATCAAGCCTTGCCCATGAGCGTGCCATCCCAGTTTGTCCATTGCACCATGAGAATTTGTTACCTGAAAAAGGCATCTCCACCAATTCGCCATTATCAATGAAAGAACAGAAGTCCTCCATTGGGCATCTCCACAACCTTGGACTTCTACCACGTCTTTCACTATCATTCCACAAACTATTAAAATCCCCAATAAGCACATGAGACAACTGCAAGTTATTGATAACAATCAAATCGGCCCATAAAGACCTCTTGTCTAAGTACCGGCATTTTGCATAGACAGCTGAAATAAAATAAAAAAATAGGAATTAATAAGTAACGAAATATGCTGATTTGAAGCGCCCATGACATCCATCTGTAGACCAGCATTCCAAAAACACCAAATTTTGCCTGCATAGTCTGCATTTGACAAACAATCGTTAAAAGATAAAATTCCTCAAGTAACTCAGTTGATGATCATCTCGGAACGGCTCCACAAGGAAAATGATAGAAGGTTTATGTATATGTAACAACGACCGCAGTCGCTTTTTGGAGGTGCTAAGACCTCGAATATTCCAAAACATAAGTTTATTAATCATTGAGTTTGGTGAGAGGGCCTACTAAGAACTTCTTAAAATTCTTTTGGGAATTGTAGTTTTTATCATTAGTTCAGAGTCAGAGGATCCATCCTTGTCCTTCACATGATGAGGCAAACTGCCCTCATCATCAGATTTTGACTCCATACTGACATGTTCTTGGTTAAAAATCACCATCAGCAAGTCCTCCGATTCAGTAGGTTGTATAACTCCTGGTTGCACCACACCATTAACATCCATGGGAGGAGTAATCACAGCATTCGATGTCTGTTCAGAACCCAGCACCGAAACCAACTTGCTATCAGATTTGGTCCCACTTGGTTCTCCACACGTCGTCGGATCTTTCTTATGCATTAAGGGATCTTCTTCCTCCCTATCAACCTCAATCTCCAACGACACAAACCCTGCACCATTCCCGTCATTTAAAATATGATCATTGGCCTTTAAGTTTTGCAGAACCAAGACAGGGGAAGACTCTAAATTCTTTCCAGATTGCTCGTTCTTTGCCTTCACCTCATCTTCCTTCTCCTTAGGGACCCAGACTCTATTTGATTTAGGATAGGTTTGGTGGGTGAGATGAGAAATTTGTGTTTTGTTTTAAAGTTTAAAATATTATTTTTTAGTTTTGAGATTTGAAAAAGTTGAATTGGAATTTGAAAAAGTTATATTGAGATTTGAAAAAATTGAATTGTTTATTATATTTTGTATAGGGATTTGAAAAAGTGTAATGATGAGATGAGATGAAGATGAGAAATCTCATCTTGTATTACCCCAAACCTATCCTTAATAGTCTTCAAATTCTTGGACTCTTTTCCTTCAGCTTAGACTTGCACGTCTTCAGATTATGGCCTTGCACTTTGCAGCAAGAACAAAAGGCAGGCAGAGTTTTGTATTCCACTTCCTGGAATATACTTGTAAGGTGCCTCGGCGTCCCAATCCAAATGGAAGAATTGGATCTTGTTCAATATTCATGAGCACACAAACCCTCGCACCATCTGTTCTGGTCGCACAACATGTTGCATTATCCCTTCGTAAGAAGACACCAATTGGCGCCACAATATTCCGTAAATATGATTCTTGATATAGATTAGGAGGGAGGCTAGGTAGCATGATCCACACCAGCACCAGCGCCAGTTCCTCATCTTCTATAAAGTCTATCGATCATTGAAAGGTCTGGTATGCAGCCCCTTCAATGTCACAACTCTCCCGGGAAAGAGCCTTTAGAAAATCTTCTTCATTCGGGAATCTCACAAAAACATTTCGTGACTTGCGCATCACAAAAACCACTAGTTGCGTCGAAAGTCCCCATCTGCTATGAATGAAGCCTTTAATACGATCCAAAGAAGGCCTTTGCCTCAAAAACTTCAATACCATCGAGAAACGAAACGGGACAGCAGAGCGATCTAGTTTTTCCTTTGTGAATTACACGAAAGACTCTCCATCCACATATTGCCGGAGTGGAATAGAAACCTCAGGATAGCCTGACGGGTATGAAGCAGCAAATCCACAAACATCCTTTGCCTAGCTTGCCGGGTTGGAGGGGGTTGGGTGCCCCTGGCAGGAGCCATGCACGTAGTGACAAACCACTCCCTAGGCTAGGAGAAAACTTTTCTTGAGTCTTAATTCTTGGAGCATTCTTGGTAATGAAATAATCATGCCTATATATATATATATGATATACTAATGACACTATGTACTAGTATATATGCAAGGGAGTATGTATTAGTATAACACTTACCAATGATGAAAAATATGGAATCTGGGTTGTCTTTTTGGGAGTTGGCAATTATTGCAAGGGAGAGGGGATCAAAGGAAGCTTTAGCTAATTTTATCTCTATTGCTTGGGGATTATGGTATAGTAGGAATCATCTTATTTACGAAAATATTTCTCATGATACTAAATATGTGATCTGTTATGCTTTGTCTTTGCAGCTCGAGTATAAACAGGTCCAGGTTTTTTATGCCTGCAGTAAGGATATTAAGAAAGTGGTCTGTTGGGCCCTTCCTCCAGGTGATTATTTAAAGATGAATGTAGATGGAGTAATTTTCTTTGATCAACAGAAAGTTTGTATTGGCGTTATACTCAGAGATGCTCAAGGGAATATGGTTGTGGCATGTAGCAAAGTGGAAAGTGAAGTTGTTTCTTCAGAATTCATTGAAGCTACAACTATGTTAAGAGAATAACAACTGTGTGCTCAGTGAGGGGTGCCAAAACTGATGTTGAAAACTGATTGCTTGGTTCTTGTTAATGCATTAAATGATGGCTCTGTTTATTTCACTGATTTTGCATTCTTGATTCAAGATATTAGAAGAATGATGTTTGGTTTCCAAGATGTCCAGGTTTCTCATGTTAACAGGTTGGGCAATTCGGCTGCTCATCTTTTGGCAAGGCATGCTTGGGGGGTTAGTGATATTGAAATGTGGTGGGATGAGTGTCCTTTTGTATCTCTAAGTAGTTTGGCTTAATAAGAACTATATTTTGTAAGGACAATTATTTTAAATGAATGAAAATCTGTTTATCAAATAAATAAATAAACAAGTGTAGTACAAAAGAGGAAAAGAAATTGGATTTTGGGACCAAGAAATTGATCCCCACCTATTTTCCCGCAAATGGGGCACTATCTTAAATGACGAATTTTCTTATAATTTGCCAAACCATGGTGCCACCATTGAAGGCGATGGTTGGTGGTGATGCACCGAAGTTTGTTAGTAAGAAATGTTCGTAGAAGAGACCGATGCCCTCATCCTCAAAATCTTCGATTAAGTAAAGTGAAAACATAGTATGATAGACGACATTGATTGAACCGAACCGCTGGTAGCCAGATTTCTTCTCACGCACCTATGACAGGGTGTGGAAGCCACGCAACGGTGATAGTGAGGTGGAGTGGGTTAGATCTATGTCGCCATCAGAGGCATTTCGACGCAATTGTGCATGGCGGCCACGTGTGGGCTAAACTAGGTCATGCCTAGATTTTGACGCTCCCGCACTATACCAGTAGATCCGCAGCTAGAGAGTTGCATGCTGGAGCACATGTAGATACTCTTAAGGCAGTAAATTGGGCCTAAATTGAATAGGTGGAAAGAAAAAACTTAAAAAACTAGGTGAAAAGCATATAAACAAGACAATGCTAGAAATGGAACCAAGAGGAGGTGGATGAAGCCACAACATATAAACAAGGTGTGGTCGCCACGCAGCTGAGATAGTGAGGTGGAGTGGGTAAGATCTATGTCGTCATTAGAGGCATTTCGACGCAGTTGTGCATGGCGGCCATGTGTGGGCTAAACTAGGTCGTGCCTAGACTTTCACGCTCCCACACCATACCGGTAGATCCACAGCTAGAGAGTTGCATGCTGGAGCACATGTAGATACTCGAAGGCAGTAAATTGGGCCTAAACTGAACAGGTGGAAAGAAAAAGCTAGGAGAAAAGCATATAAACAAGACAATGCTGGAAATGGAACCAAGAGGAGGAGATAATGAGGGACTCTTTTTTCTTTTTAGAGAGAAGCGGGACTTTTGCTCTGGAAGCGGGAATAGAGTATATTCCCCCGTGATGAGTTGCTTCTTGCTAGTTAATATACGTTTATCCTCATCTTCACGAAAGGTTTGTGCACGATAACTTCATTGAAGTTTTTGTGATTAGCAAGAGCATTATCTGAACCAAAATTACCCCCCTACCTTTATCAACTCATTCCCTTGAGCCAATACCTAAGGGTCAGGAAGTCCACAAATATGCAGATAGAATTACCCCCTTACAATAGAAGAGTTAAAAGACCTGAATCTTCATTTTCTTCATTACTTCTTCACTAGAATATATAAAACAACACGGCTGCTGCAATATTCTGGATGCCACTGTGTTTGATCCACACGCCCAATTATGAAATTCTTCATTGCAACTTCCAGAAAGTACTCAAGGATTGCATCTGCAACATGAAGAAGAATTGAGAACAATAATCCGTTGGAAAGAATAAGAAACAGATATCATACCATTTCGCAGTTCACCAGCCAAAAAGATTGTTGTTTTAGATCCACATAGTTCGAGTAGGGTAGCCACTAAATCTGTCACTGCTTCCTCGCTATAGATTACATCCGAACCTAGCACTGAAATAACAGAAATTTATTTAAAAAATCAAATCACCAAACCAAACGTGGATGAGTATCTCATTCTAATGAATTTCGGCTCAATCAGGTAATGAACATCAAGAAAACATTTTGTACCACACTGATGTCAATAGCATGGAGGCAGCCAAAATAATTGCACACACACTTGTGATGCCGCCGGTCCCACTTACGGAAGACAAAGTGCTTTTAATACCGATGCTCAGAAAAAAAGAAAAAAAAAAACACGAAATAATTGCAGCAGGGGCCAAATGACATGTTCTGGAAAATAATTGTCTAACACATTGCTGTTTTATCATAAGATTAATATTGAGAGCACTGGCATTAGATTAGCTAAAAGTCTAGCCAAGAGCATTGCTTTTTTTAGTCATATTTTAGCTTGTTTCCTTAAAAAAAATCCCAATAATGAGCTAGCTTATGCTACAGTAAATTTAGCTCACGGTATTNCCACGTGTGGGCTAAACTAGGTCATGCCTAGATTTTGACGCTCCCGCACTATACCAGTAGATCCGCAGCTAGAGAGTTGCATGCTGGAGCACATGTAGATACTCTTAAGGCAGTAAATTGGGCCTAAATTGAATAGGTGGAAAGAAAAAACTTAAAAAACTAGGTGAAAAGCATATAAACAAGACAATGCTAGAAATGGAACCAAGAGGAGGTGGATGAAGCCACAACATATAAACAAGGTGTGGTCGCCACGCAGCTGAGATAGTGAGGTGGAGTGGGTAAGATCTATGTCGTCATTAGAGGCATTTCGACGCAGTTGTGCATGGCGGCCATGTGTGGGCTAAACTAGGTCGTGCCTAGACTTTCACGCTCCCACACCATACCGGTAGATCCA
>QEOT01002024.1:51327-78933 GCA_003123785.1 Pterocarya stenoptera
AAGCTCTTTCCATGGTCATGTCATGTCACAAACACCTCAACAATTTCCAAGTGAAGAAATTAGTACTGTTAATGGCAACAAGAGAAAATGCCAATGTTCCCTAGATGCCTCACCCGCAGCAAGATGACAATGCACCCGGCAGAAAAGCCCTAACTACCAGTCGTTGCAATCCTTTCCACTTCATTTCCAACTGCACTATTTGATTGTTAAGGGACCCATAATCCAGCCCACCAGAGTTTTTCGACACCCATGTAAGTAATGCCTAAAGAAGCATTCTTCAACTGATAAAGAGAACCATTTAATAAGTTTTCTAATTTTGCCGCATTATCACATCATGTGAGGAATATATAGGCCCATCATAAGACGAGTCCAGCTAAAAGGAAGCTCATACCCATTCAATCTCCATAAAAAAATCATGGAACAATAAACCTAGTCTATAGAGATGAAAGAGAACGTTTTACGAGTGATTAAGGTTGGTAATATAAAACATCATTTTATATGTGATGTATATGAATAAAAAATATGTTTTGAATAAGGTTGCCAAAAAGAAAAAAGAAGATATGATACCAAAGAAGAAGGGGACTGGAGAATGGAGATAGATTGGCCGCAGGCGTCGAGGCTAAGTTGGAGAGAGGATTGGGAGACGAATGCGTTAGGTTTCGAGAAAGTGGGCTGTTGAATCCCCCAAAGCAGCATGGTCTCCTCCGCAGCCGATTCTTCCCCGACCGATAACAGTTTCACCTTCCCACCGTACGATCCCATAGACACCATTACCACCTCTCCTTCCATTTTTGCTTCCTCTGCAGTGGCCATGACTTCTCGCAGGATTCTCAGGGGTTCTGAGAGTGCAAACTTGATTTGGGATGAATTTTTGTACACGAACAACGTTTATTTGTTTTTAAGAATATGACGTTTATTTGTTTTTAATTTGTCTGCTGGTGTAATTTTTATTCCGACGAGGTAAGTTCGAATTTCACGCTGTATAAATATCTTTCTATAGTTTTTAAAATAATGGGTGGCAAATTGTATTAACGGTTGTTTTTGTATCATGTTAAATTGCGTATGTTATATTATATGGGTTAATCCAAACACGACATGTTTAATTTTATCGGTTAGATTTTCAAATTTTAATACGACTCATTAAAATAAAAGATTGATATGATATGATCTGTTTTGATTCGTTATAAATTAAATAAAAATATATCGACACGATAGGATCCGTTTTAACCTGTTTCTAAATATTTATATAAATTATTAAACTAACCCAAATAATCAATTTAAACTGATTATCATAATTTTACAAAAAAATTTATATCATAATATCTTCCGAAAGTATAAAACTATCTAAATGACGTAGATGTGCTTGTAAACAGTGGCGTAACTAGACGTTTGCAATGGTGCCAACTTTCCTAACCTATAAGATACTGTGAAATAAAAATTAAAAAAAAAAAAAACAAATCTTAATTTTAATTTTACAAAAAACATAATTGTATATAAAAATTTGATCTCAGTAGTTTGTTATATAAATGTAGAAGAGATTTATTATGCATCAGGCACTATTCACTTTCACACTCCACACTTATAATTGTTTTATAAGATGTGAGTGTATTTTTCATAAGATATGTGGGTGTTTTTTATAGGATATGAAATGGTAAATAATGACTGATGAAAAAAAAATTTCAATATAGAAATATAATTTTGAAAACCTAAATTAACACATATTTTACAGAATAATATTAATTTAGTATTATTTTTAATGAATATTTAGAATTTGTTTTCTAAACTATCAAGTAATATTTTAGAAGTTCATATTTTATTCTAGTATGGAAGTTAATTTATCAAGTTTAATGGAATCTGGATATTTTAGTGTCCCATTAAGCATATAATGTTACAATTGAGATCTTAAATAAGTTTTTTCTTGTTCAATAAAGTTTAAGAGATAAAACTTCTCAACTATTTTTTCTATAAATCATTTAACTTAAATGATTTATTATATGTATTTCACTTTGAGTTCCATATTAAGAAATCTAATATTATATAATAAAAAAATTTGAGATACAAATTAATAAGTTTATCATTTCTCATAAACTTGGTTTTAATTTAATTTTTGAAGGGCCACATCATAGAAAATAGATCATATATAAAAATTATATAAAATTTTGGGACTATAGGAAAAAAATTGGGGAGACATTCATATGTATATAAACATTTTAGGGAGCATACTGATATAATTGTTATTAGAATGATAAGATGTAAAAATAGACTAATCATTTGAAATTTAAAAAGGATAATGATTTTCTTTCAAATAAAAATAATATTAGTTTAAAAAGTGTGCTTCAAGTATGATTCATTATTGTGCGAAATAATATGAAGACAACTATTATTTTTTTGAAACGATATCTTATAGTAATAAAATATTATTTTTTAAAATTAAAGACAATATTTTCAATTTTTACTGAAATATAATATTATTATTCTTTTCATTTGGAATTGCAATATTGATCTTAGAAAATAAAAGCATGTTCTTACCAAAATAATCTTTTAAAGGATAAAGAGCGTTATTAATTATTTTAATAATAATTTAAAAATGCATTACAAATAGATTAATATGAAATGAGTTACCACAAAAAATAAAATAGTGAATATGATAAATTAAAGACCAATTATAGAGTGATGCATAAATTGGAACTTAAAAATAATAATTGTATTTTACAAAATAAAAATATTATTAGTCCAATGACTATGATTTATTTTTACGAATTACTATGAAGAACTCTACGAAGATAATTTTTATTTTTTCAAATAATATTATATATGAAAAATACTATTATTTTTAAATCTAAGAAGAAATATATATAAAAAAAAATCTTAAGTTGTTAATTTGTTCCACAAAAGTTCAATAAACCAAAATATTCAATTTAGATTATTTGTAAGTTCATTAATAATAATAATAATAATAATAATAATAATATATTCTAATTAAGATTATAATAGTAGAAAATCTTAATGATGAATTAGAGGACAAAAATGTAATTGTGCAAATGAGGGCAAAAACGTAATTGTGTAATGTGAACCCAAAGAAAATAGGACAAGAATGTAATTGTATGAATGAGAGAAAAATAGTAATTGCTCAATGGGAAATCAAACAAAAAATACTGTTCCTTACCCATCGGCGATAGCCACTTTTATAGTACAAAAATGATTGAAAGCACACCCCTTGTAAAACGCGAATTGCACACCTTCCACATTAGCAACCAAAACACAAATTAAAGAGTAATGTTAGAGAGAAGTCATTATTGTAAGTGCACACTTTACACTCACTATGTGGCTTTTTCTCCTCCTCTCATTTTTTCCTCACTTTAAGAAATGAATAGTTTGGATGAAGCCACATAGTGTGTGCAAAATGGATGCTGCAAACAGTGACTTCTATCAATATTTTTTCTAAACTAAAACAATAAACTCAACACAGTCTATTACAAAATGACCCGTTTCATTAAACCCCTTCACCCCAAAACGCACAACGCAACACACAAAACGCTCACTCCCTTTTCTACAAAACTTGGAGACTAAGGGCTTCTGTTGGATTTTCGGCTTCTCTCGATGGGATTGGTGAACCTGGTCCCCACGTAGGGTGTGGCGTATGTGTTAGGGGACCAAATGATGTCAAGATTAATTCCCTTTGGTTTGCTATATTTAGTCTCATTTATTTTCACAACTCCTCTCAATTCATCTTATCTAATTATTACAAGTTTTTCAAAATTTCACACATAATAAAATAAATAATTCAACTTTTTCAAATCTCAAAATAAAAATAATATTAAAAATGTTGAACCAAAGATTTCAAGTTTATATAATTACATATCTATATATGGATTTTATGATAACAACTGAATTCAAACATAAAGGAGTCTCAAACTCAAGTTACCTACACAATGAAGCCAAGCACATCAATAAACCAAGCATGAGCAATAAAGTGAATAAGCCCGTAAATGAAGATCTTAAAGTAATTTTGTACATATCTTGATAAAATTTGAAATTAGATTAAGGCTTAAAATTAATATTTTCTCATAAAACATCAAATTGTGAAAAGTAAAACTTTGTTTTGAAAATTTTGAAATATGAATGATGTTGTCTTTGACATGTGAATTTTTTTAAATTTGAAAATGAAATCTCGTATGCTTATAAATAGCTCATTTGAGATCTTCAAATTCAGAATATATTATTGTAAGTTTTATAAATTCATTTAAAGTTTTCAATCTCTCTTCTCTAAGCATTGAGTCTTAACCATTGTTCATTTTGAGAGAGATATAGTTTGCGTTGTATTGTTTTTATTTCACTCATTGAGAAATGTTTTCTGATAACTTACTCACTATCAACTCTTGTATCAATAAAATAGTATGTATAACCATTCCTTTGTATTGAAGTTCAACATCGCATATTTCTTTGTCTTTGGAGCCATATTTCTTTATTTTGAGCCTATATATTGTTTGTACATGAACCTGGTTACCATGGTGGGTTCATCAGATTTAAAATATAATTAAAAACTTGGATATAAATTTGTTCAATTAATAAACTGCATATTTAATTCCTAGACACAAATTGTGCTACATTAATAGAGGTATTGCTATTGTTCGGTACTGATTCTATTTTTTTTTTTAAACCGATCGAAATCGATTTGGTTTCCATTTTTTTTTTTAATATTAGACCGAGCCAAACTGGACTGGTTCATATATATATATTAATTTTTTATGTTATATAAAATATTTTTATAGGATTTTTAATATTATATATAATTTTTATAAATAATTTATATATAAAATTATATATAAAATAATTTTATGTTATATGCTAAATTGCTAATTAATATAACATTAAATTTTAAATTCTATTATTCATGTATAATAATAATCTAATAACATAAAATTAATATAATATTTGATATAATATTATCATTAAACATGAACATTTGATCATATTTTATTAATATAAACTATATATATATTAAGGATAAATAAATTTTGTAGTATAATAAATTATAATATACATTCTTTTGTATAATCATTTCTATACATTGATCATATACACGCATATAAAAAGTGAATGTAACCATCATATTATCACAAACATATATAATCAAATATATAAATAAGTTAGACACTAATATATTATCACTAACATACATAATCAAATACTATATCACTATATGATACTATAATATTAGTAATTATACTTTATTATCACTAACATATATTAGTAGATAACTATATACATATTATTATATCATTATATCATTTTATAGTATTAGTATAGTAATGGGCATGGATTACTAACAATGTACTACGTATACTTAGTAATCCACTATATATAAATAACCATATATTATCACTATAGTCTATAATACAATTATAATATACTACAATATATCACTATATTATAATATACTAAAATATATCACTATATTATTATACACTATAATATATCACTATAAATAAATATTAGTATGCTTCCTCATTTTGATCGCTCATATATTTATTTATTTTTTTAATTTTTTTTCTTAATAGTTAAGAAAGTGACTATTAATGTATTGATATTTTTTTTATTTTTTAAAAATATTTAAATATGTTTAAAAAATATTTGAAATAAAATGAAAAAAAAAAAAAAAAAAACAAAGTGCAAATTGCATTGGGCAGCAAACAAAGCGGTCATGCCCAGGCAGTATAGTAGCACTGCTCTATCACTATATTATATATATAATATCGAAAAAATGGGATCAAAACTAGTAAAACCGAAAGTACCGGCTTAGGAGTGTAATCGGTGTGGTATCGGTTATTCAAATATCAAAATCAGTGTATATTAGTTCGATTCTAAAATATGTCCAAAACTAGACCGAATTGAACCGGTTACACCCCTAGGTATTGCCATACACAATATATACCCACTCGATACTTTAACACACAACTTGATATTAAACAAAGCTAGAGAAGATTGATCCTTGAAAAGGGTAATGGATGTATGTAACCTGAATACAACCATACTTGCATTATATCTTCTATAATCATAGCATTGGAATTTATCTGTCTTGCAGAGTAGGGAAAAGAAAACATTAATTCCTTCGTTGTAATAAAGATAATGCTCATATTTCAGGCTTAACTAAATTTGCAAAGAACTTACACATATGTTTCTTTCAAATTTCATACAGAAACCAATATTTTGGATTAAAGCATATAAGCATAGTGAAACATTCTTATATTACCGTTGCAAGAACATGAGCAATTCCCTACCACGGTTTGTATATTTAGTTCATATTTTAGTCTATGATTTCCAACATGATTACAACTTCCAAATTTTATTTATCCTTTAGCTGTTATGACTGTATTTTTGATACTTTTAGTTTTCGAGCCTCTATTGAGGTGGAAGATGATACTAGACGATTGACAGCTTCATTGTTTGGACCAATCGCAGAAGAGGTATTGGATTGCATTACAGCTGATTTCATGAACCAGGCGAGGTAATGAATATGCAAACCCAACTATCAACAAACAACAAATGTTGTTTCATTTTACACAAAAAGAAAATGACATATATCTGCAACTACACATAATATCACACATAAAACCTACATTATTGATAAGTCCATTCCTTCAAATGAAGAGTTCTGGGCAAGAGATCCCTCTAGTGTCTATGTGATTAAAGAATCACGGGGTCTACTCATAAATGGATCACCAGCATTTGTTCTCTCTCAAAAGCTTAAAGCTGTTAAGAAAGCCCTAAAACATTGGAATAGTAATAGCTTTGGTCATATTCAAACCTCTATAAAACATTTGACCTCTCAATTACACCATCTCCAATCTCAACCACTATCTGGAAATTCCATGCATCAAGAGGAACTCATTAATGTTTGTCTCACTGAGCAACTTAAAAGAGAAGAAATTATGTGGAGATAAAAATTTCAGCTTCATTGGTTGACAACCATAGATCTGAATATTAAATTCTTCCACATGACAACCACAATGAGAATGAGAAAGAATGAAATTAATTGCTTCAAAAATTCCTTGAATCAATGGGACACTAATCTTTTGAATATTCAAGACATGTTTCTTGATCACTTTCAAGCTATTTACCAAACAACCTGCCCATCAATTCCTGAAAATCTAGCTAATCTTTTTCCTGAAAAACTCTTTGAAATGGATAATGAAAACCTCTGTATGATACCCACTAATGAGGAAATCCTTTCAACAATCAAGCAAATTCCTTCCTCCAAATCCCTTGGGCTTGATGGGTTCACTGGTTTCTTCTACAAGCACTATTGAGACATTGTAAATGAGGACCTCAATGCTACCATTAAAAATTCTTTCACCAATGGACACCTTTTGAAACAATTAAACCACACTCATATTATCCTCATTCCCAAAACAAACTCCCCCAACACAATCCACCAATTCAGATCAATTAGTCTATCAAATGTTTTTTTTATTTATAAAATCATAGCAAAAATCCTCACCAACAAACTCAAATTGGTCATTCATAAGTTTATATCCCCCACCAAACTGCTTTTTTCCCTGGCAAGATTATTCAAGAAAATACCATTCTAACACAAGACATGTTCCATAAGCTGAAAAATAAAAAGGGAAAACAAAGCGTTATGGCTATTAAAATAGACATGGAAAAAGCTTTTGACTTTATGGAATAAGACTTTTTACCTGCCATCTTTTCCTATCTTGGTTTTCATCAGTCTTGGATAAACAAGATTAAATAGTGCATAACTTTAGTCTCCTACTCAATGGTTATCAATGGAGAACCCCATGGACTAATCCAACCAATAAGGAGTTAAGACAAGGAGATCCTTTATCACCTTTTTTGTACATTCTAGAAAATGAAATACTTTCTAGGTTAATTTGCAGAGAGGAGCATCTTGGAGACATTAGATGAATAAGCACCAATAACAATGGCCCTTCCCTCATCCATTTACTCTTGCTGATGATCTCATTTTGTTTGGGGCAACCACTGATCAAAATGCTCAATCCTTCATCAACTATCTTGAATTGTATACATCCTAGTCTGGACAAAAAACTCACACTGGAAAATCATCTGTCTAGTTTAGGAAAAACACTACAATCAATACAGTCAGGACTTTAAAAGAAACTCTTAAGTTTAAGCTTGTCTCGTCTAGAATAAAATATCTAGGCCTTCCATTAAATTCAAGGGATCCAAACAACAACATTTCAAAGACATTTTAGAAAAAATCAATGGTAAGTAGGCTGGATGAAAGTCTAAACTACCATCTCAAGTAGGCAGAACAACACTCATCAAACCAGTAGCCAGTTTCATTCCCTCCTATACCATTTCCTCTCTCTGGACCCCATACTCCATTAATAGGAATTAGACAAAACTTTCATGAAACTCTAGTGGGGTTTTGACACAAAAGAAAAAGCACAATTTCACTCCCAAAGCTTGGGCATCTATATGTAAACCCAAGTCCATTGCAGGTCTTGGGGTTAGACTAATAACTCACTTCAATAGAGCTCTGCTGAGTAAGTCAGGATGTCATCTTATAAGTGAGCAAAATAGCACCCAGAAAGCCTTTCTTTGAGCCAAATGCCTAAAAAATTTGTCTTGGCTCTTAGCTTCAGCCAAATCATCAAACTCTAGATTCTGGAAGGGACTCTTGAAGCAAGGAAATTTCATATCTTTCAGGTTTTGTTTCCAAATCAATAATGGTGAAAAGCAAAAGTTTGGTTTGGCCCATGGATCCCTTCATTAGCACCAGCACTCCCACCCCATTGTCTTTCTCAATACCTCAAGATCCCGAACTGAGGGTCTCTAAACTTCCTCTAGAAAAACAAAGGAGATGAAACACCCTCCTACTGTAGACCCACTTTTCTCAAGATACAATGAATGAAATCCAAAAAATCTAGCTTGTGCAGTTCCCATTCAACAATCTAAGTGATTCCCCCCCCCCCCAAGTGGATCCACCAAATATCTAGGAAACTCTCTGTTAAATCTGCATATGCTGCAATTGTCATCAATCAAAATGACTTCAATACTCCCCATCCTTCATCGACATGGGAAAAACCTGGTCTTTAAAGATGCAAGATTGTCTAAAGTTTTTTCTTTGGAAAGACCTAAACAATATCTTGCCAACAAGGTCTCTCTTGAGTATCTGCGTACCATTCACCGAGGATTAGAAATTGTGCCCTATTTGTCATATGGAAGAAGAAACAATAATCCATCTCTTTTTGAGCTGTCCTTTCACTAGAATCCTTTGGAGATAATCACCCTGGCCTCTTGACATTTCATCCTTAGCAGGACATGACATTGGCAACTGGATAAATCTGATTCTAAATCCTGAAAGCAACATGCACCTCTCTTCAGAAGAAAATCACCAATTTCAATTGTTTAATGCACTTGCTATGGATAACATTTGGTACACCATAAATCACATAATCCATGAGATCTTAAGCCCTACCATATACAAATTCATCTCCAAAAATTTCAAGGTGTATAAAGAGCACTATCATGCTTGGGATTGGAAAATAACTAAAAATAACCCCAAATGGTCTCCCCCTCTTAAAAATGATTAGTTTTCATTAACATTTGATGTGGTAGTTAGACAAAATGGTAGCACAGCAGCACCAGTTTGCAAACAGCATGATGGCTCTCTAAAATTTGTAATCACTAGCTTTACAACAAGCACCAATCCGAACCAAGGAGAAGCTAAGGCAGCATTCATAGGAGTACAAGAAGCTCACTTTCAAAAGATCAAAGATGTCATCTTTGAAGGTGATTCCTTAGTGACCATCTCAACCATAAATCAACCCCAAAAAGCAACTGACTGGATGATGGAAGGCACAAGAAGAGATATAAGATTTCTTCTTAGTAAATTTGAAAGCTAGAGAGTTGAAAAAATACATCGATCTCAAAATCGGTGTGTACATTCCATTGCATAATGTGCATATTCCACCAATATGTATGGAAACATCCCCCTAATTAAGATACCCTAGTGTTTATTGAACTTTCATAGTGGGAAAGATCCCCCATTGGATGTGTTACTATTTTGATTGTACAGTAGCTTTAGAGTTCTTTTTGTAATGTTTTAGGCTACGTTTGGATGTTGAACTGAGTTGAGTTGAGTTGAGATAATAATATATTGTTAGAATATTATTTTTTCAATATTATTATTATTTTAGGATTTGAAAAAGTTGAATTGTTTATTATATTTTGCGTTGGAATTTGAAAAAATTGTAATGATGAGTTGAGATGGGTTTGAGATCCAAACGTACTTAGACTACTTTTATTATCAATGTTTTGCTTTAACTGATCTATGCTTGATTTGCTACTATACATGCTAATATGTTGTAATTTTTATGTGTATATAAGTTTTTATTTTGATCCAGTAAAACTTGACAACATGCAGTTTAAACAGATCATATATACGTGCTTTACACGTAGAATCGTTTCTAGTATGTATATATAAATAAATAAATAAATAAATATATGTATCTCTTTTAAAACTGCTTCTAGTTATTTTTTCCCTGATTTTCATTGGATTTTCGAGAATTCTACAAAAAATCTTCACTACTACTATGCTATCCTGTTCCAAACAGAATCCCTTATTATTAAACTCACTTACGATAAGATTGATAAAATTAAATTAATCTATCACAGTGCCTACATCTTGAATATTGTTACTGAAAAAAAATGGAAAACCCATCCATATTCTACAAAAAAACTCTCACATTTTGATATTGTTTATTGTTACTTCATAGTACTATGTATATCTAAATTTCAAAGTGATTTGTTAAATTAAAAATTCTTATTACGTATTGATCGTAAAAAGACTAAATATGTTTTAGAAAAAGATGTTCAAAATATTGCTTCTAAGCATATTTTTGCCAGATGTCAAGCTATTTTAAGTATATTTAATTTTGATATATATATATTTATATATGTATGTATGTATGTATGTATGTTCGGGACTTTCTAAGATGATTCCCCTCAACATATTCTTCTAGTCAGTACGTGGCTAACATCATTGATTTAATCAAGAATTGCGGAACTAATTTAAATAATAGGATGACAGCTCTAACTTACTCTGCAAAATAGTTCAAAGTTTACGACAAGTTGGGAATTGGGATATAGAGACATAATTCTTAATTAATTAGATGGTCAGTATCAGTATGTGGAGATGAAGACACGCAATCGATTAATTGGGGTCGTAATATCAAGGACGTTGAATATACATACATGACTAGAACTTAGGAGCGTTTATTAATTTTCCATAGTATGAAATGCAAATTTAAGAGGCCGAGTGTCAAAGCTTGGCTGATTAAGAGAAGGTACAAAAGCTGGCACAATGCTGCTAAATCCCTTTTATTTACCAAACGTCTTTTGCCAAAACTTTCTCGGGAAAAATCTTTTGCCCCTTCCATTTTTTTAGGAAAATCATAGAAGACCTCTCTGTACAGGCGTGATTATATACAGTAGGACCCTACTTACAGGCAACTGGATAAGAAGCCGCAAACACACATTCGAGTTGGAATTTTTTTTTTTTTTGGAGAAGAGGTTGCACTTGTATTAATAAATCAACTGAAAAGGTTGCGAATACAATGAGATAATCCTCTACATGAATAGACTCCTCAAGGAGGTCTAGTAAACTCTTGGCCAAGCATAGAGCCACTGCATTGGTCTGTCGAGGGACATGGTCACTACCCTATAAGAAAAATAATCATTTGTGACGAGAATAGATTTATTGCAATAGAAAATAGTCATTTTCACAAGAAATAACTAACCACAAATAAATAATTTTCTTGTAGTTGGTTAACTTGCCAAACTCCAGCTTATTACATTCGAGTTGGATTTAAATCATAGCCTTCAATTATATTAAGGAATTCATAAATTTTTAGGCGGCTTATACTAAGGTTTGTTTTCACAAAAATTTTTAACTTGTCTCATTTTATCCCATCTCATCTCATCTAATCATTACAGTTTTTTTAAATCTTCACAAGAAAAAAAATAAACAATTTAATTTTTTTAAATTCTAAAACAAAATATTTTATTCAATTTTTTAATTAAATAATATTTTATTCAATTTTTAACGTCTTTCATTTCAACTCATCTTATCTCATCTGTAATAATAATAATAATAATAATAATAATAATAATAATAATAATGAGACATCTCAAACGAATACAAACTCAATACTTAATGCATGCCAAATTACACGAGAGTAACCCAAAAATATTGAGCCCCCAACCACCTTGTAGTCTTCTGTCACTTCAAACACGAGAAAATACACATGTATAAAAAAAGTTTGTTTTTGTTTCCCAAAATCACGTTTTCAGCCTTTCCTATATATAAAATATATATATAATTTCGAAAAGTGAAAAACAAGAAAAATCTTTTATTTTCTAAATGAGATAATATACGGGACGGGGGCATGATCCTCCAAGGAAAAGAAAACTGCACACTGGATTGTTTAGGCCCATAGGTTCGAAACAATATTAATACCATGCAAGAAAAGTATTATGTTTAACATCTACCATTGTTCTGAATCCACCTTGCAGTTGCAGAAATTAATAGAAAATAGAGACATAAATGAACCGTATGTAATATTTTTTACATTTTCATTTCCCACTCGTGGACAAACGTCATCATCATCATGCTAATGAATGTTTTGAAAAAAATATTCTGCAGATTCTCAGAAACATCAAGTAAATGTGAACATGAATTCATTTATTCTTTGTTTTTTTAAGTTACAATAATCAGATTGAGTTTTCTTAGCGAGCCAGCGAGCTTCTAATCAAATAATTTAGATCCCAGAACCCCAACAGCTGGAACAGTTTCCTGACGACGTGTAAATTACTAGTTTAACCATATGCTAGGCTGGTTATGGCTGGAAAATAGTGTAATCTAGAGAAGAAGCATTCCACACACATCTAATATTATTCATTTGGCAAAGTTGCGGCAGAAATTCAGGGCCTTCATTATTGAAAAAGAGGCCTGAAAACTAGGCTTCAACTGTCCTTGCATCTTTGACTTGTTTAGTGGCTCTATAATGTACAACACACCTCTACTCCTTTAGTTATTATCATCACTTGCAATGCCAGTTGTCCCCTAGATATGGGGAAAAGAAAACATCCTTAATTTGAATATTTTAAAAGCTCTTGTGAGTTCTGCACAACCTCAAAGGATAAAACAGTCACCTTGGTTCATTTTGGGTGTGTCGCTCGAAGCTGCTATAAGTGAATAAAAACTGCCCAAGAAACTAAATACAATAAAATAGACATGTGCATGCGGAAGCCGTGTCTCATTCTTGAGCTCAAAAGTGGTGGATTTGCTTGGTCTTGCTCTATGTCCTTCCTCAGAATGGCTTAAAGTTGACAAGCTGAATAATAGTATATTGCTTTGGAATAACTTAAATGCATAAAGAAATCGAGTCAAACTTGCTTTAAGTTAATGTTGGGGGAAGGATCTCTTTAACTTGAAGACCACTCACATGCAGGTTATATGTGTGTGTGTATATATATATATATATATATGAGTTACATAAAGTCTCCAAATGAGAACTGCTCATACAAGTCTATACAGTTATATTTTAAAAAAAAATTACAATAATATCATTTTTAAAATGAGATTTTTCCCCTTTTACTCCCATTCATCAATGGAACTGCACACGCAGTCCTATTCAGGACTGCAAATAAAATATATATATATATGGTTTTGCTGTTAAATAAAACAGTTAGAAACTTTAAGCTAAGTTGAACTAAGTTGAGTTCTTTATGAACAGTAGTGAGTTCAGATGGTGGAGTGAGTTTTGTGGGGTCCACCTAAGATGAGTTTAATGTATTTGAATGTTAAGATGAGTTTAGATATATTTATGAGAAATTAAAAAAGATTGTAGGTCCCGTGTGTAAAGAAGTATTGAGTTGAAAAAGGTTGTGAGTTCCATGTATAAAGAGATTTGAGCTGCACTACTGTGCCGCTTGCAGCTTACCGCTGCAAGTGACCGACAATGCAAAAATTGTGTTTTTTTTTAATCAATTTTTTTATTCACATTTTTTTAGTATTTTTAAATATTTTTAAAAAATATAAAAAATACATCAATATATTAAAAATTATTTTCTTAATCATTAAGTAAAAAAAAAAAAAAATGAAATGCATTGAATCGGTCAAATGGAGCGGTATAGAGTGGGCGGCAGAGTAGTTTTATTCAAGAGATTTTGAGTTGAGATGAAGTTTAGTAATTTGAGAATTGGGTGTTTAGATGTTAGACTCGACTTAAAATTAGATTGAAGTGAGTTGATCTTAGTTGAGTTTATCAACCAAATGGGCCTAAATGCCCCATAAAGGACAATTTTGGCGCATATTAAGTGATCATAATACAGTTTCGTTTATGGATATTGTTTGACAGTTTGCTCTATCGTGAACAAATAAATACTGCATCTTTAACAAGAAGGCTGTATATCTGAAACCAAGCATTCCTCCATAAAAAAGGTATACTTTCCTCTGCTTTCCTTTATTCTTTTTGTTTCTCAGGCTTTCACACATTTTCATGCCAAGAAACTTGAGTTGGGAAACGAAATATGCACCAACTCCCACGTTTTCTAATATATGTATTATTAATATCAACACGGTTTCATTTCATTTAAATGTTCTTTTCGACGATCGAGGAAAGTTCTCTCTCTCTATTTTCTAGTTTGACTAACTATATTCTTTACATGCAGAAGCAGTAGAAATGTCATTTTCTTTGTTAGCTGTGTTACAGAGGGAATAATATGTTATCATATCTAATACAGAATGATGGAATTAGTCTTTTATTTGGAACTTGACAGTGTAATGACTAATGTCTTAACGTTATTATATATACAACAACGTGGCACTGCTAAAACTGCTAAACTTCAACTATATATGTCAACGAAGATCATTTGCATTCTTTGTATCTATTCATCATCTTAATGTATTTTATACTGGTGTTAATGTTCTTGTTCTTCTTATTTCATTACTGTTCTGCAGGTTTCAGCTCTAGCTCTCCCTAGAGCTCTTCCAATTATTTTCTCAAAGAAAATGAGGGAGATTTTCTCAGGAGTATGGCCTTATATGATTGCAGTGCTGTTTTTCATTGCTTTTCTCACAAGATTATGCAGAAACAAGAACGTAGAGAAGACAATATACAGACTGCCCCCTGGAAGAAGAGGCTGGCCATTAATCGGGGACAGCTTCAACTGGTATAATGCAGTTGCAAGTTCTCATCCCCCTAGCTTTGTCGAAGAACAGGTCAAAAGGTAGTGGAATTCGGTGTTGAAATCTACTTTTTTTTTTATTACAAAAGTGCATTATAGTTACGGATTTTAACCAAATAGGGAGGTCACTTGAACAGGTTTGGGAAGATATTCTCATGCAGCCTGTTTGGAAAATGGGCTGTGGTCTCAGCAGACCCAAACTTTAACCGATTCATAATGCAAAACGAAGGGAAGTTATTCCAGTCCAGCTATCCGAAATCATTCAGAGATTTGGTGGGAAAAAATGGGGTAATCACGGTGCAGGGAGAGCAACAAAGAAAACTCCATGCCATTGCCTCCAATATGATGCGCCTAGACAAGCTAAAGTTCAATTTCTTGAAAGACATTCAGATGGTTATGCTTCAAACCCTGAGCAATTTCCACAACAATCAAGTCATTTTCCTGCAGGATGTTTGCAGAAAGGCAAGAAACATATATGCAAAATGCATATTAGAATTCCTTGCTTTTCGTTTGTGTAGTTTTTTCCTTTCCTTTTTTGGAATCTCTTGCTTATATATATTGAATTATGCATGCATACAGGTTGCTATCAATCTTATGGTAAATCAGCTGCTGGGAGTCACCAGCGATTCAGAAGTAAATGAGATGGCTCAATTGTTCTCTGACTTTGTGGATGGCTGCCTATCTGTTCCAATAAACATACAAGGTTTCACTTATCACACTGCCATGAAGGTATCTGACGTTTGAAAATACTCTGTTTCTTTACATCTCGGTTCTAGTTTATGAACTTTAATGAACGATGAATGCTATATATGTATTGAGCCTTGCTAAGTGGTTTGGTGCACCAAACCGCGTACCGACGTTGACATGGTTTTTTTTTTATTGAAAATGAAAATAAAAGAAGAAAGATTTTGAGAGAAGAAGAAGGTTTTCTGTCTCACGAAAATCTTTTTCGTCTTCAATTCGTACCGTTTCATTAAACGGATGCCTTACATGTTAGCATCGGTGTGCAATTTGTTGCGTAAATTCGCTTGCAAGAAGTCTTTTTCCAATATGTATTAAATATAGCTAATAAAATGGAACTGAGAAAGATGGACTCTAAAGCAAGTGATGACAGCCATTTCAATGCGTGAGAAGTGCCTTCAAAATGTGTTTTATCTTTCTGAAATGACGAAAGTGTCCTGCCCATGACAAACAAATGGACTGAAATAGCCTTAGCAGAAAAACGTATTATTCTACTACTTCCGAGTAATTCTAAGTCAGTCTCATGCACAAAATACAGCAAAATTTTCCTACACTCTTCTCAATTTTGTATGAATGTAATACGATTTGATAGGCAAGAGAGAAGATTATAAGAAAGATAAACAAGACAACAGAGAAGCACAGGCAAGAAGGTGCATTAAAAGTTGGCAGTGGTGTACTTGGGAGACTAGTAGAGGAAGAAAGCTTACCCGATGATGCCGTAGCAGACTTCATTATCAATCTCCTCTTTGCAGGGAACGAAACAACTGCTAAAACCATGCTTTTTGCTGTTTACTTCCTCACTCATTGTCCCAGAGCAATGAAGCAACTTCGGGTACCCAAACCATCTCTCTAGTGGTTTGTGATTATCCTTTTTTTATTTTCTAAAAACAAAAACCCATTTTTCATGGCTGACAGGATGAACAAGAAAGTCTAAGGAGCAAGTGTAACGGAGAAGAACTTACATGGCAGGACTACAAAGCAATGTCTTTCACTCAATGCGTATGTCTTGTTTCTACATTATCCTTTGCTCGTAGAGTTAGTATCAATTGTAATGACTTTACATTATTGTTCTGGATCATGCATAAATAATGTTTAACAGATCAGTTTCCTGGAAATGAAAGGAGTTTTAATATCACCTGATGGTGTTCGACTTGGAGTATGTGGGCGTTATAGTATTTATAGATTAAATACTCTTTAAAAATTGTATGGCTAATTTCTCGTGGCCATCTCTGTTTCACTTTAGACCCTAGAGTTTAGATAAGAGCTCTAAGACATCCAAATCCGTTTCAACACTTGAGATGAAGCCCTTTTCTTTCACTTTTTTCTTTTGCAAGTTTTGCATTGAGCACTGTTAGTGTTAAGCGTCTGATCTGATAACATTAGTTTTCATCATGGTTGTAGTTTGTAAGTGCATATATTCATTATCTATGTTCTAGTAAAGGAAAATACTTTATCCACAAAGAAATTACGTAAAAGTAAACCCACAAACTGATATGACTTGATGTTGTAGGTTACTTTTATCATAAAGTAGATCTAACGGATTCTATAAAGCCACATCAATTTATGGGTTTATTTTGTATAATCTCTTTGTGTCTGTACTCGTAAAATAAATTGTCAAAGTTACTTTTGTTGGCAATAACAGTTCAATATCAAGCAAAGATGTCAGATTAGGCATGATGCTTTATTAGCCTGGCTTATGTATTAATCTTCCATACAGGTTATTGATGAAACGCTTCGCCTTGGGGGCATTGCAATTTGGCTACTGAGGGAGGCAAAAGAAGATGTTACTTACCAAGGTATGCATGCAAGTCTTGTTTCATTTACTTTTGTAAATGCTAGATNAAAAACAAAAAAAAAAGAACTTAAAAATGTACAAAATAAATAAGAATTTAACGGCTGATAAAAATTATGTTATTGTGTAGATTTTGTTATTCCGAAAGGGTGCTCAGTGGTTCCATTTCTTTCTGCAATTCATTTGGATGAGAATGTGTATGAGGGAGCTCTAACATTCAACCCTTGGAGATGGATGAACCCTCAAAATGAGGTTAGTCAACATATTCATTTGCTCGATAAGTTTGTTTCAACGCAAGAGATATGTGTTTGCTTCAATTTTGAGAACAGTAATTTTTTAAATTGAAGGAAAAGAGAAACTGGAGAAATAGCCCATTCTATGCTCCCTTTGGAGGAGGCGCAAGATTTTGTCCTGGAGCAGAGTTGGCTCGCCTGCAGATTGCTTTATTTCTCCATATCTTTGTCACTAAATACAGGTGGTTTATCTCTCTCTCTCTCTCTCTCTCTCTCTCCTCTAAAATAGCATTCTACTTCAATCACTAACCACTAGTCCTAGATCTTTTGTCCTGCTTCATTTCTGGTTTGAATACACAAAACCATCTCATCTCATCATTACAATTTTTTTTAAATTTTCATATAAAATATAATAAAAAATTTAACTTTTTCAAATTCTAAAATAAAAATAATATTAAAAAGTTATATTCTAAAAATATTTTATTTAACTTACAATAAAATATCTCATCTCATCTAATCTGAACTGCGTAACCAAACGAGTAATATTATTTCTTTTACCTTATTCAAACTGTAAAAGTTGAGATAGATTGATTAAGATAGTTATGAAGTTCAGATATTGCCAGATGAAGACAATAAATAAAAAAACATGTCTAAGTTGATGCTAATCTATGGTATGTTTTATTCAGGTGGACCCAACTTAAGGAAGATCAGATGTCCTTCTTCCCCTCTGCTCGTTTGGTAAATGGCTTCCAAATCCGCTTTTCTAGACGCTAAAAGCAAGTCCGATGAAGTGCAAGAATTGATATGATCTTCTCTCTCTCTCGTATATAATTTCATCGTACGCATTTTATTTCCCAATGATTTGTAAATTCTTCTACAAAACTCCGATCGATTCACACCAGAAAAGTACGTTGTACAGCTGATGCTCACAACCTGAATAATTCACCAACGATCCTTTCGTTCTTGTTCATAGTTATCTATATGCCTCTATGTGACGTATTCCACTCTCTCTCATCTTAGCATTTTTAGAATTTGCATAATCTAGGATTCATATCGCTTGTGTAGAATGATTGAATCTTTGTGCTTGGGTACGATGAAAGCTCAGGTTTTCATAGAGTCGTGAATGAAAAAGAGTGGATTCTCTAATTTTTTTCTTCTCTCTAGTTTTTTTTAAATGCCGTTTGGATAGTGAGTTGCATTAAGATGAAAATTGAATAAAATATTATTAAAATCTTATTTTTTAATATTATTATTATTTTAGAATTTAAAAAAGATTATTTATTTTATTTTATATAAAAATTCAAAAAAAATTATAATAATAAAATGAGATGAAATAAAACATTTCTTATATACAAACAAGATTTAAAAGTTTGAATAACACAAAGCATTTTGTTCTCTCACTTCTCTCTTACGAAAAGAAAAGAAAAAAAAAAGACTAAAAAACAATCTGTATAACAATAGAAAAGCCTGGAAAGTTTCAGAAATTAAAAAAACTAGTCTTTTAACATTTTTTTGCCACTTCAATTTACGAAACTCAAATATGTTCAATGTTCCCTTGGGAGACTTATCCCAAGGCCTTAACGAAAAATGAGGGGTAGCCTTGAGTTTCTCGATCTTCGTCGAGATCACTCTAGGTCACGCTCGAGGGTCCCTCAACACCTACCAAAAGCGAAGCTCGTCTAGAGTTCACTCAGGAGATGTAACATGCCGATCAAGCCTTAGGGTTTGGGACAAGCATGGCAGCGGGGTGAAAGGAAGGAAGTCTCTAGAAGGGAAGACAGAAGTGAAGTAACTCGAAGACTAGGTTTGGTAATTGATTAAGTTCAAACACAAAATTCTCATCTCATTATTACAATTTTTTTAAATTTTTATATAAAATATAATAAACAATTCAACTTTTTCAAATTCCAATTTAACTTTTTCAAATCCCAAAACAATAATAATATTAAAATATAATATTTTAAACTTTCATCTAAAACTAAAAATTCTCATATTACTCTCCAAACCCAACCAAAGTCTCAAAGTCCACATAACATCTCGATAGTCGTAGGCTCAGTTTGGAATGGGCTTGTCTCAGCCCAGTGTCTAAAGGCCATTCAACTTATTGGATGTAATAACCTAGAGTCGGGCCTCAGTCCATTTAGCCCAATTGTTAATTGAGTCAGACCTCAATCCATTTAGCCCATTTAGTTTTAACCTTGATGTTGATACAAACGTATATAGTGGTGTTGGCGCACCTTAAGGGTAGTTGTTGTTAGAAAGAATATAAGTAGGAGGACGGTGTAATGGGAGAGATACGCAAAATATAATCCAAACATTATCTTTCTTTTGTCATCTCTCTTCTCTTATCCATTTTTTAGAGGATTACTCCACTCGAAGTGAGTAAACTAGTGAGAAATATTATCAAACAATAGAGATGTGTTATAGGAACCCCCCAAGACCTTAATGAAGAAAAGATGGTCGCCTTGAGTTTCTTCGAACTCTCCCAGGATAACTTCAAGTCATGCTTGAGGTTCCTGTTACACGGCCAAAGTGAAGGTAATAGAGAAAGAAGGAAGCTTTCTGGGCAAATGGCTGGTTTGGTTACACAAAGGGCTCGAGTGCATCCAATTACCTTCCCGTTCGGAATAGTTACTAAAACCTTCTGGGATAAGGTTCGACACTCCACTTACACCTTTTTATGCAGTCATAAGATACAAAGGAACGCGAAGCTCCCGAATCAAACAGAGCACAAACCAGTTGTTGCATCAATTTAACCTTACCTACAAAGGTGACTAGGATTACTTAAGGTTTCTTAGTATCACAAGCTACCATCCATAGTAGGGTTAGAGCGTTACCAGTAATTACTCCAGCATTAGTAGCTTCTTCAGCTGCCAGATCTACCTCTCCTGGCGTGATTGCATACACTTTAGCTTTCTACGGGGTCCTTCCCTTGTTCCCAAGTGTAAGTGCTCCTCTCGCCACATAGCATGGACAATCTCGAATCATATGGCCAATTTGACCACATCCACATGCTTTGGTAGCGAACCGACATTCACCACTGTGCTTTCGTCCGCAACTACGACAGGGTGGTGGCATAACAGGCACCACATTTCCGATCATCTTTCCTTTTCCTTTATTTGGAGTGTAAGGGGCCTTCTTCTTTCCCATATTCTTTCCTAGAGAGTAGGGAAGTCCTCTTTTGCGATCGTTTTGAACTTGGGGAATCAAATTCCGTTGCTTCACCTCTGCTATTGAAGCGACGTTCACTAGTCCCTGAAAGCTCTCAATCTGCAGGCAAGCAATCTGGTTTCAAATCCTCAGCTGTAACCCATCTTGAAATTTCCTTGCTTGCATTTTCTCCATCCCGATCAGGTGTGGGGCGAATCTTCCTAATTCCATGAAACGAGCTGCATATTGCTCCACTAACATACTTCCTTGGGTCAAGTTTGTAAACTCAAGCGCCTTCTGCTGTTTGGCTGTTTCTGGGAAGAAACAACCGTTGAATTCTTTCTTAAAACGTTCCTAAGTAAGAGTAGTGATATCACCCAGTTCTTGTGCTAGAAGCTGTCTCTTTGTGTCCCACCATATGCCAGCCTCTTCTTGAAGTAAGTGTTCGGCATACTGGACTTTCTAACTCTCGATACACCCACTGATGTCGAAAGTCCAGACTAAATTGATGAGCTACTTATTGGCCTTCAAGGCTCCTTCCATTCCAATAAAATTTGGGTATCGGTACACTAAAAACTTCTGAAACGGACATCCGCGATTTTCGCCTCTAGGTGGCTTCTGTCTCATATTCTGCTCTTGCTCCATTTGGTGTCTTACTACCTCAGTCATTTGTCGTATGGCTTCTGCAATAGCTTGACCTCCTTCTTACGGAGGGTTCCTAGCCTCCCGATCTCGTGACTTTGGAGATAAGTTGTCACGTTGTCTGCACACCATTGGTCCTTTCCTCTTGAAATGCACAAACCAATGTGTCAACGTTCACTTTTCCTAAGGCAGAGTTCTACTCTCTCTTTACTTCACGACAGTGATCAATTGCATACTTAAACTTCAATGTTCTTCCTTCTTAAGGATTCAAACCTATAGATACAAAGTTCAAGCCTATAACTATTAGATTCCAATCCTATAATCAGGTATCATGTATTCCTATGACAACTTATGGCTTTACTCAGATACATAATCGCTCTAATACCACTCGCTGTGGCGCCCCCAGCCCCCGCTTAAGATTTGATGGAAATTGAAACACTGAGACATGCAACACCAAGGTTACCTGCCCCTCGTACATGACATATAAGATGCAATACACTTATTAATAACTAACAGTATGCAATATATCGCAGCGGAAAGTCAACTATAGTCAATTCAAAGGAAACATTAGTCATGGTACCGAAACATAAGATCCTAATACTATTGCATAATTCAAAAGAGTCATCAAAATTTATACGAGTTTCTAAAGAACTCCCAAAACACGGGGCCAAAACATCAGAAGCTAAACAGAGGATTCTTTCCCAAACACAGAATAGGTTAGAACCAGGTTCCCATCCTCAAGCAGACTTAGAAATATTCCCCTAGGCGGGCGAACATCTATGTCCAAACCCAACTTTGTGGCTATCTCCTTAGCCTCTACTGTGATGTCCCCAAATTCTACTTGGGATCGAACGGACATTTGAAGCGTCGAGACATGCAACACAAGGTTACCTACCTCTGTTCATGACATATAAGATGCAATGTTCCTAACATGCATTTAACATTATGCAATATTCGCAGCGGATAAATTTTTTTTCTTTAGCAATACTATGCAGCAAATTGAAATATCCCAAATACTTAAAATATACTTCATACATAATGACATACTAAATAACTGAGATCACAACACTAGTCCAAAATAATTGCGATCAAAAGAGTGCTGGAGATTGAACTCCACAAATACAAGTAGTAATATAAGGTAACTATTGTACTATTATCTACGTCGCACCATCACTTAGTCGACCGTTTCCAGTTGGTCGATTCTCGGTTCTCATTCAGATCTTGTAACAAGATCTACCATTCGGGAGAAATGGTAGTTGAGACTACCACAGTGGACTTGAATTCTGAAACTTAACTTGACATGAACTTGAACTTGAACTGAAACTTAACTTTTCATTAACTTGAACTAACTTCTTTACTTAACATGAACTTGGACTTAAATTCTGAAACTTAACTTGATATGAACTTGAACTTGAACTGAAACTTAATTTTGCATGAATTTGAATTGAATTCTTTATTTAACATGAACTTGGACTTGAATTTTGATAATCAAAATGATTCTGCCAATCGTTTCGTCAGGAATAGTGAACAAGTAGAATGATTTCGCCCGACATATTCTGTCAGAGATACTCAGACAATCAGAATGATTCCATCATGGGTATTTTAAATTCCCTAGCAATCAAAATAATTCCACCAGGAGTACCTAGTAATACTCTGACAATCAGAAGAATTACATCACAAGTATTTTAAATCACGTACCCTAGCAATCAAAATGATTACACTAGGAGCACCTAGTAATACTCTGACAATCAGAATGATTACATCATGAGGATTTTAAATCACGTACCCTAACAATTAAAATGATTACACTAGGAGTACCTAGTAATACTCTGACAATAAAATGATTACGTCAGGAGTATCTGCATAACTTAACTTGAACTAAATTCTGACAATCAAAATGATTTCGCTAGAAGTACTTCGCTTGAAGTACAAATGGAATGCTCAGACAATCATAGTGATTACATCATGAGCATCCTAGACAAAACTAACTTGAACGTAACTCAAAAGATATTACCTACTTGATATAGAAACATTTCATAATATGGCATAACA
This sequence comes from Pterocarya stenoptera, assembly GCA_003123785.1. NCBI lineage: Eukaryota > Viridiplantae > Streptophyta > Magnoliopsida > Fagales > Juglandaceae > Pterocarya > Pterocarya stenoptera. The sequence goes on from QEOT01002024.1 coordinate 75,178, forward strand.
TGTAATATACCACATATTCAACATGACATATTTGCAACAATGAATATTACATGACATGACATACATATAATATATGTCATCCTTAAAAAGACGTACTTGCCATGTATAGTAAAACGTGAAGAATATCTTAAGTAACATATGCATAATTCATGATAGAATAAATTCTGTGTGACAGATGAATATGTAATGACTTGACATGGCACATAAAATAACATATATACATACACTGTAGTTCATTTACTTGTCACTCATACACATTAAATTGTTAGTAAGTTAGAAACTAACTTATTTCGATTTTCACATTTTCTAAACAAAACTCAAGCACGATCACGAGGAACTAAAAGTAATGATTTCTAAAAGTTAGAACTTAATCACTAACAATTAGAAATATGGAAAAATGTCAACTTAGAGTAAAATTACCATTTTACCCTCTACATGTAAGAAAATAACCATTTTACTTCTAACTTAAGGATTTTGCATCCTAACTCTAAAAATGATCAAAATTTACATACCTCATGTAAATTTTGTCCTAAATTCAAATATCTATTTAGAAAAATTTAAAACTAAACACAATCACCAAAATTCTATAGGGACCAAAATTTACATAGGCTATTTCTTTTATTTTTGTTTCTAACTTGTTTTGATCAACCTCTTGATCCGTGACTTATAAAGATGTAGTCTTCAAACCAAAAAGTCACATGATTTAAATTAGATAAGGACATCATCACTTTGACCTAACCGAATATCTCCTTGCATAAAATTTCATATCTTCTAAACTAACATCAAATATATTCAAAACAATATTCTAACATGTATATAAGAGGCTTAATATCCTCAAATAAAAATATCAAAGTCATTGGATTAGGAGTAAACCATAAAAAATTTAAACTTTCTCAAAACAAAAACTGTTTTTCCTCTTCCAGTTTCTAAGTTTCTAGATCTAAGAAAATCTTTCACCAAAACTTTTAATCATGCAAAAAATCTTCAAAAAATAATCATATACACATGATAACAGTACTGCATAAAAATTTTGGATCAAGATCTATTCATTAACTTGGTCAAAAACTCTAAACTACAACACTCTCCAATTTATCTCCCAGATTAACCTTTCTGGGGTCTGAATAACTTTTGATCTACCAAATGATCTCCAAATGGAACAAATAATATATCCACATAAACTAGACTAAGAAAGAAACAACTTTTATGAAAAAAGTTTTGTGAGAAAACACTTACAAAATCTTTAAATAAGGCATTCACCAAAGACCAGAAAAATTGCCCGAGAGAGTCTTTTGTGTTCTATCAAGGAAAAGTGTAAAGGAGGGTTGCTTTTCATGGGAAGTGGATAGGAGAGCCTCTTACACAAGATATGGAAAGTTATAGGACTGGAATATAGTTTGAGTGTTGGCCTTTTCTTCCCACTACAATAAATAAAAATCAGCCAAAGATCTTTTCTCAAGGTGGAGTGTAAAAATGAAAGAGTGAGGTGGTCATTTAGATTTTTTTTCTTCAAAACCTTCTAAGCCCTCTTTTGGAAATATTTTTTCAGCCAAGTGGGGGTGCAAAACTTAGCCAAGAAACAATATTAATGAGACCAAATTCGTGGGCTTTAAAGGGCCTAAACCGAATGGGCCTAAATTTTGGGGTTTTGAAGAGAGTTTGGGTTACTATCAAGTCCAAATCCAATATCTCTTGGACCAATCAATTTTTCAAAGTTAATAAGGTTGGATAATGAAGTCCTAACATAAATTTAAAAGATTAATAGCATGTGGAAGTAATTTAATCAAGTGATTAAATACAATGCTAGAAACTGATTCATTCATGTTCTTGGAGGTCAATTTTATGGTTTGGATAAAACTGTTTGGGATTTCAATTTCAACCATGCTTTTGAGTTCTCAGTTGAATTCCAACCATATAGGATTTCACTAGGGTGGAAATCCTCTTTGGTTTGACACAATTTGATTGGTCGGATGTAATAGGATTTTTGCTTAGATGGCATGATCTCACACCTTGATTCCTTCAAATCCATTAAACGTTCCTCATGGTGGCAAGTGTCTAATACTATTCACTAAATGTGGCTAAAATCTTGACAAGTGTCCAGATAAAACTTCTCTAATCTAATTTGGACATTACACACTGATTTTGAAACACTGCAACTGGTGCTCTTACCGAGGTTACTATTTACTTCAAAAAAGTGAATCATAAATTTAGCAATAAAATTTCTAAATATTCATATTAACCTACAGTGAAAATCGTTTCCAAAATTCAACCTCAAACTGTCCCAAAAAATAAATTCACAATTTCAAATAAGCATTTCGTCTGAAAATATGAAAATTGACTTATTGTGGCATAAAATCCTAAATAATCAACTGAGTCTAATGTCACAGACTATAACGCATTCTGATACTTATAACTACCTCAAATAATTAGAATCGCACTTCTGGCACCGTAGTGAGTGATAACACAGACTATGTTGACAGAGTAAAACCTATGCGATTGATTGATTCGTGAAAACTTATGGAGTTTTCACGAGGTTCATAAAACAATATAAATTCCACCTTTGAATTTCTAGCAGGCTGTTTGTAACACCCTGCTCCTTCCTTCCTTCCTTCTGACGTAAGCAATTACGTCTGATGTGACAGTCCGCTCCTCCCCTCTAGTGTCTAAGAGTCCCGTTACGTGTGCCAGACCCCGATGGCATGTTTTTAAAGATACGTGACTCCTAAAGCTAGTTTTGTGTTTTAAAGTAATGTGTATTTTAAATGGAAGATTCCTATTATTATTTAACTAAAGAATATTTTAAATAACTCGATTATAATATCTTTGAAGAGCTCCAAAAAATATTATAATTGTGGGAATCATTTTATATAAATGATTCCAGTTACTTAAAATATTATGTGATCTAAATAATGATGGAATCTTTAATTAATTTAATAGTTTTATTCCTTTAAATATTTTAAGTAAGATTTCATCATTTTTATAAATGATGAGGGAATATTATTTTAAATAATATTCTATCTTTATTCCTCTCAATGCTTTTAATTAAATAAATGTTTACGTGTTTTTAAATCAGTATTTAAGGATCATTGTAGACCATTTTATAGACCCCCAAACGTCGGGTTTAAGTATAAAACCCCAGCCCTCTCTCTTTCTCCCTCACTTTCCCCATCTCTCTCTCTCTCTCCTCCCTTTCTCCCTCTCGGCGTGCCCAGTACGTTGCCCCTACACCGAATGGCCCCAGCCTGGCGCCGGCCTGCCTCACGACCACCACCACCGGCCTCCCCTCCCTCCGGCAAGCTCACCCGTCCTCTCCCTCGGTAGTGCACAGCCCGAATGGGCTTGGTGCTTCCAGCGCCACCACTCCCACGGCAGCCTCCCCTACCACCAATCGGCCCCCTCTAGCAAGCTTAGCTCCTCCCATGCAGCCACCTCCCTCCACACGCACGTACACAGCAAACCCATGCATGGGTTCACTATGTGAGTCCGTAGCGCCGCCGTGCGCGGCCATCTCGGCCACCGGACACCACCATGAGACTCCTCAGGTCTCCCCTTTCCTCTTTTCAGGAACCCACGGCCAGATGTCCTCTCCTCTACCTCCCGGTGTTCCTTTCTCTCAAGCATGGGTTAAGGTCGATCCGCCGTCGTGCGCCACCACCCACGGCGTGTGACCGCCACCTTTAGCGTCCTCAGGCCACCACCAAGCTAACCCAACCACCCATGGCCCCGATCTGCCACCCACGGCCCCACACTCTCTCTCAC
>QEOT01002024.1:83418-109370 GCA_003123785.1 Pterocarya stenoptera
TTTTATCATAGTAAGGAACGTGAAAGAGCACGGGATAGAAAGAGAGTGTTCTAAGTAAAGTATAGTTCTATTTCTAGTTCAGTTGCTTATGCACTAGATGGAGAATAACGTTAAGGGTATGTATGCATGAAGGTTGCTATCTGACACACGCATGAATGGACTGCATGCTATGAAAGTAGCATGGAGTCCAGGTAAGTGTTACGTTCATGCTCTTCTAGAGTTTTCTAAAGTATGTAAGAAAAAGAAAGAGAAACGCTTTTCCCATAAAAGATGCTTTACGAAAGAACACGAAAGATGTTTTTTAAAGAAAGCATGCTAAGTATTGAAAGGTATAAAGTATGTACGGCCCCTCCTCGGCAGCCCATTGTTACGAATCCAAAAGTATTAATTATACGCTTGTAAATAGATGAATATACGATGTATCTATTGTACGTATTTTCTAAAAGAAAAGAAAGGAAGCGTCGAGGCCTGTGCCCCGAACTTCAAACCGATGCTTTAAGTGACACAAAGAAAGTGTTTTAAAACTAGCCCTTAAGAACTGATGTTAAAATGTCCTTATGAACTGATGCTTTACTGAAGCCACAAAAGATGATGTTTAAGCTCATGTTTTTAAACGATGTTTTTCCATGAACTGTAAAGGACTGAAAATAAATAAAAGCATGAAAGGACTGAAAGGTAGCTCTTTAGAGTCGACATGAAATGAATGAAAGCATGAATATATGAAGATACGTAACGGCCATATGAATGAAAGAAAAGGGATACCCAATGAATGAATGGGCAGATTGCAATGTCGAGCAGTAGTATTTGGTAGTGCACCCAGTGCTATACCCTAACTGAAAGGGATTCCAACCCGTGGCCACGGGCGAATCCATCCGCCCAAAGGCCGCTAACCCCAGCATGCGGGGTGTAACGACGTGCATCAGCCTATGAAAGTGAAAGAAAAGTAATGTATGAATGCACTACATTCTTTAAGAAATGAAGGTAGTGACGAGGGAACGTTTTAAAGAAAAGAAAACCATTTTTAAAGAAGAAAGCCCCCGTCCACTGATGTTTGCCAATGAAAGCATGTATGCATGTACGTATAGTATGTATGGAATGATGAATGCATGACTGAAAACCTACGTTGCTATATTTTAACGGTATGAAGTAATGCTTGCTGAGTACTCGACTCATTTTAATTTTTATGTGTGCCCCTCCCCCCACAGGAAGCTAAATGGGCAGTACGCCCAGGAGGGACACAGCCAAAGGAAAAGAGCATGGAGGTCTAAGTATAAAGGTTTTAAATATATGAAAGGCCTTTTTATTTTAAAGATTTATATTTTCCACTCTAGACCTCTTTTATTATAAAAGTACTTTTTATTTTATAACGTAGAGTCTTGCACCCTGGGAAGAACTGTAAAAGGTTTTAAATCGGATGGTAATTCCCATCGTCCTTTTCTAAAATATTTCTTACAAAGACCCACCTCAAGGACGGGCGTTACACTGTTACATCTACGGCAAAGTTCTTAGCTTGCTCTAGATGTCTTGACACAAAACCTATATCTTGCTTTAGCCTCAATATCTTCTGAGGGTCTAGTGATGAAACGCGGACATCGAACTCATTGATAAAAGCTACTATCTTTTGGAGTCGCTGAGCTGATACCTTAAGCAACTCTAGGGTAGATTGATAGCAAGCCTCAATAGTGAACTAGTCCTATATTATTTCACCGATTCCATCCATACTTAGTGTTCTCGAGTACCTAGAACAACTTCTCTCATTCTGAGCGAGGAATGATAGTGGGTAAATACAACAGTAAGATTTTGAGAAATCTCAGTAAGTAAACAAATAACGTGCAACAGATATTATAAGCATATGCAATAAACTTAACAGTGAATGCATGGACATGGACTTATACATATGCATGTGACCCTTCAAGACTTCATATAAAAACATGACATTTCATGACTTTGGCTTTCGTAAATATGCTTTCATCATTTCATTAACATATTTATAAGCTCGTGGTCTTTTTTGACTTATAACATAACATTAGATACCTCACGGCTCTCATATGCACTATGTGTTCCCCACTAATTACCGCATCAACCATTGGTCACTTTGAGCAAGGTGACTACGTCTTGACTTTCATATACGGCAGCTCGCATTTCGCCTTCACCGTTGGTGCACTCACTAGCTTTAGGTGCGATCCCTTTCCAATATCCTTTCCTTTTAGGTACCATTCGAGATTCGCTGACAGTACTTCATTGACCCAGGGGTATCCCTCCATTTTAAACACTCCTAAGAGGACATATGAGTTTCACTAGGACATTCCCCTATCTAAGCATTTGAGATCATGATAAAAACTTTACTTTTTAAAAAAGCACTATTTTCCTTTCAAAAATGAGTTTTCACAATTCCAATGCATGTGACATGACAATAGACCTTAGAACTTCATGAGATACATGAAATACCACTATGCTTCATCATAACCATGAATGCCGAAATGATCATCATAAAATAAAACATTCATACAAGCAATACATATCCCGTTACGGCTTAGAAATATTAGAACATGCAAATATGTTCCCTTATAATAATTCGAGGCATTCATATCAATCAAATGCATACATTCCAAGATTTCATGTAAGGGCTGAAACCTTCAAACCTTAATGTAACCAAAAATTGTTTTTATCACATAAAACTCAAAACACCAATCACCTTGCGTCAAATATAAGGTTGGCCGAAAACTTTGTGTGGAGTAACATGCAATCCAATCAACTTTTCATGAACTTGGAATCTTCTAATGTATTGAACAAAGATTTTTAACCAAGAAACCTCATGAGTAATGAAGCAATTTCTTATATGCATGGATGATCCTTTCATATCCTTAGTTCAAGCTGAAATGAAAAATGTAACATACATATTCAACCAACATAGAACATGCCAAAACCCTACATGGCTTCCTTTTTCATCTCTTTACACATTATACACATCTTCCATAGTTCATTTCAATCATACTTTTACACTATCATATCAAAAGTATTAATAACACATAGAAGAACAATAATATCATAAAAGATCATACAAAACCGAAACAACCAACAAGTTCACAAGCCATATACATAAAATATCTAAGCACAAGTTAAAGGTGTACTTACAAAGATCCGAAATGTATTTTTATAGCAAGCAAGTTGAAAAATCATATATAATACTAATTAGAACCATTGCTCAAGAAAAACCCTAACCATGTGTTCATGTGTAGTGCTTATTACACATTTTTCTTTCCAAGAAAATCCAAGTTTTCGGACCCTTCCCTTTTTGAATCCAAAACTTGCCTTCAATAAAAACCCTCACTAGTATCGTGATCCACTTTCCTCAAAACCCCATGTTTTTAGAGCTTAAAGACAAGTAAGGTTACAGTATCATTTTTGAAGAAAATCCTAATCTAACCATGTGAGTGTAGGCGTGGTTCATGTGGAATAACTTTCTCCAAACATGAACTTTCTTCTTCTAGCTCAAGTGTGCGTGTGTGAGAGCATAAGTTCTAGATGAACTTGACTTAAATTGAGACCTCTCATCTTTAAAGCTGTGCGTGTGTGTGGGTAACAAAAGAGAAGTTGGTTTCATACATTCTGGGTTTTCTTCTTGCAAGTGTCTCTTCACTTTGTTTACTCTCAATGGGTTGTTTGAATGGTGAGAAAGTGGTGGATACTTAGAAGAAAAGAGGGTAGCCGAAACTTACAAGAGAAAAACACAAAAATGGCCAAAAGGTTCTAGGGTTTTCGGCTCTTCCCTTTTTATAGACACTCAAGGGCTTTCTTGCATGAAACAAGCTCATGCATGGTTGCCAAGTGGCATGTAGACCTACTACCTTCTTCCTCTAGCTCATTATTAGCTCAAATTGGAAACCCTATGACATCTCTTGCACGTGGCGTCCTGTCTCTCAAAACTGAAACTCACTTCCTCATTTGCCCTTTCTTTTCATGTCTTGGTTCAATGCATTTATAAGATGCATTGCATATTAACTGTCATGAACGTGGGTATGTAACATTGTGTTACATGTCTAACGCTTTGAATTTTTATTCCATCCCAAGCAAAGGTTGGGGCTTAACAGGGTGGTATTAAAGTAATTACGTATCTGGGTAAAACCACATGTCCTTAGCAATAATATGCCAAAGTATAGGTTTTGACCTTTAGATTGGGTAGGCTTGAATCTTGCAGCAAGAACTGGATCTGATACACGTGCCTTACAAGATTTGAAGACTGAAGCATAATGGCACGTGAAAGAAGGGAAAGAAACCCTGAAGTGTCCAATGCTCGTCAAGATCCAAACCGTTGTGTGGACGGAGGATGCGATTTAGCGAACACAATTTGTCAGATGATGGAAACCATGAAGCAACAACAGGAGATAATTCTAAGGCAAAACAAACAGCAGCCACACTCGCAGGTTGAAAGGCAAGAGAGTTGAGGTTGCTTGTACAAGAAATTTCTAATATACAGCTACCCTAGTTTCATGGGAGTCGAAGGAACCATGAAAGCCAACAAGTGGCTACCAGATCTCGACAGGACCTTCGAGATCAATGGTTGTACGGAAGAGCAGAAAGTATAGTATGCTAAGCATCTGTTACAGGGAGAAGCCGATATCTGGTGTGATACCAAAAGGCAACTATTGATAAGGGAATTAGGTAATATCACTGCCTTGACCTGGGATAGGTTCAAGGAGGAATTTGACAGTTGATTCTTTCTTGAATCAATGAAGACCTAGAAGGCTCAAGAGTTTGCCACTTTAGTACAAGGCAATCTCACAGTCGAACAATATGCAGCGAAATTCATGGAGTTGGGAAGGTTCGCTCTACATCTGATTGACATTGAATAGATATGGCCCAAAAGTTCCAAGTAGGACTGCAACCCCGAATTCACAGTTACATAGTCGAGTTTCGCATCAACAATTTCGAGGAGTTAATTAACGTGGCCGCAATAACAGAAGCAAAACAAAGAAGTGTGGTAGCCCAAATTAACCTAGAGTGAAAAAGGGCCTCTTCTTTCTCTGCAGGAGGGAATAATGCCAAAATGAGGATTATACAGGGACCCAACAAGGGCAAAGGCAAAGGCATTATGTGTGGAAAGAATCATGGTGGAGAATGTGGAGTGGGTTTAGGAGTATATTTTCGCTGCGGTTAGCCAGGACACATGATTCGAGAGTGCCCTCAGAATGCACAAGGCGAAAAGAACGCTCCTAACAATCCACCCAATCAGAGGCCGCTTGCCCAAGCTCGCGTGTACGCTATCACCTCTGGAAAGATAAACGAGGAGTTTCCTGAAGATGAAGAGACGGGAGTCATCATTGGTATTTTCTCTTTAAGTACCCCTCTTTAGAAATTAGCTTTTATGACTTAACTGCTAAGTATTTGGTAGATGATTACACCTTACGTAAAATCACGCTATACGAATATACGGCTTGCGCTTTGTTTGACTCCGGCGCTACGAGGTCTTTTGTGTCCACGACATTTGCATGCGAGTGTAACTTGCTGACTCAAGCTATAGTAGTGTCAATTCCTGATGGGAGCATGATCACCTATACCTGCGTGTTGAAAAACTACCCACAAAGCCTAGGAGGAAGATTGATGGAAGCCAACTTGATCATCTTCAACCTATTAGGATTTGACATTATACTAGGGATGGACTGGTTATCCAAACACTATGTTAGGATCGATTGCCGAAACAAGGAGATTATCTTCGAAACACCCATAAATGGTCAAATCCGTTATGTAGGAGGGACTCTAAAGGCTAACACCTCTCTAATTTCAGCTTTGCAAGCAAGGAAGTGCATCGCTAGTGGTGCTATGACCTACTTAGCATTCATAGTGGAAGATTTTGGTAGTAGTAAGGATATTCAAGGGATACCTATAGTTGAGGAATATCCTGAGGTTTTCACTGACAATCTACCAGGATTACCTCCCGATAGAGAAACAAAATTCATTCTAGAGTTAGAACCTGCTACAACCCTTGTCAATAAGGCACCTTATCATATGGCCCATTTAGAACTGAAGGAGCAAATAGAAGAATTACTGGAAAAGGGATTCATTCGGCCTAATTCATCACTTTGGGGTGCGCCACTTCTGTTTGTAAGGAAGAAGGATGTAGCGGAGTATGTTAATAAATGCTCTGTTTGTAGAACAGTCAAGGCAGAACATCAGAGATCCGCTGGTGAGTTGCAGCCACTTCCAATCCCAAAATGGGAATGTGAGGATATATCCATGGACTTTCTAGTCGAGCTACCAAGAACTTTAAAGGGAAATAAATCTATTTGGGTCGTGGTTGATTGCCTAACAAAAAGTGCTCACTTTTTGCCAGTGAAAAACATCGACCCTATGGAGAAGTTAACTCGGTTATTTGTATTAGAAATAGTGCGACTGCATGGAGTTCCAAAAATGATTGTATTAGATAGGGATACGAGTTTTACCTCTCGTTTTTGGCAAGGCCTTCAAGACGCTTTAGGCACCCAATTGAAATTCAATAGTGCCTACTCCCTCAAACTGATGGGCAAAATGAATGGACAATTTAGACTCTAGAAGACATGTTGAGAGCCTACATTTTGAAAGGAAAGGGCGGTTGGGAGAAACATTTGCCCCTAATAGAATTTGCTTACAATAATAGTTTCCAGGCCACCATTCAAATGGCACTCTACGAAGTTTTATACGAAAGGAAATGCAAGTCTCTCTTATACTGGGATGAAGTAGGAGAGGGAAATATTTACGGTGGAGACATTCTTCAAGAAATGAAGGGTCAAATCCAGATAATAAAGAAAAGGAAGAAGGCTGCCCAAGATAGACAGAAGAGCTATGTTGAACGTCGAAGAAGGAACCTCGAGTCCGAAGTTGGTGATTTTGCCTACCTCAAAGTATCGCCCATGAAAGGAATTTTTCGGTTTGGGAAAAATGGGAATTCAAGTCTAAGATACGTGGGACCATACGAGATATTGGAAAGAGTAGGAGCTGTCTCTTTATACTAGATCTTCCCACTGAGTTCCAAGAAATTCTCAACGTATTCCACGTATCTTCCTTCAAGAAGAGCTTTGAGAAACAGATACCAACAGTTGTAGATACGAAGGATATTACGCTACAACTCAACCTAACTTATGAAGAAATTCCTATTCAGATCACAGATTGGAAGGATAAGGAACTATGGAATCGAAAAATTCCTCGGGTGGAATCATGATGTTGAGGAAGCTACTTGGGAGAAGGAAGTCGATGTGAAGAACAAATGCCCCTATATGTTTGGCTTGTGACTTGTGTGGCATCACACTGCATCATGGCATTCGCATCCATTCATGCACACATGGCATCCATATTATTTCATCATGTGACTCGCATTTCTCTCGTCGTTTACAGTTGCACCATGGCCAAAAATGGTAAAGTCACCCAACGGACATATATGACCCCTAGTCGACTCAGGAGGCTTAGAGCTGTGCAACGACGTAGATGACTAGACCATATGATTGACACATTTTGGACTCAGTAGGAGAGATTGGAGTACGATAGGATTCACATCCTTGACCATGATAGGAGAGGTAATTTCCATATTAGGAGAGCCCTTCCACATGAAGAGCGCCAACCTTATGACCCTGTCAGGTGGATTGGAAAGACTAGGGTCTGATGGCTTAGATGTTGTATTAGATCCACTTCTCTAGCTACACTAGATCAACCTGAGTCAAGCTAGGCAGTCGAGCAGCGTCAAGTTGAGCAGGAGCCACTATATCCTGACCCCTCTCCCCTCAACACATCAGATTTTTCTGACTCCTCATTGAGTCGTGTTTGTTTCTTTGAGGAGGGAGATCCCTGGCTTGAGAGCGAGGGGATTCGACAGTGGAGGAGATTGGAGGAGCTTGTCAATGCGTTCTACGATTCCAAGGAAGACAAATATTTTGATATGATGTATTAATGTCTTAGAATGATCATTGAAGGTTTGATTTTGAGATTTGAAGCATGCCATGATAGGTTTTAATTATGTATTGTGTTGATCATCCAAGCATGCACGGTTTGATTAAATTATGCTTAACTTATGAAGTTTTGATTTATTTTACTTAGGCTTGAAAACTGAGAATTTAGAAAATCTTGTGATTGGGATAAGAAAGGAAATGCATAGTTTAATTCCAGTTTTTGAAACTTTTCTTGATAAAAATAACTAAGAGATATCATGCATGCCTAATGACTAGTTTAATAGATATTAAGGTTTTTAGTCATGATTAAGTGTTGGGATGAACTTGTTCACCTAAGATGAAGCTTTTAACATGTCATTAAGGATTATATTAATTTTTGTAATTAAAGAAATTGAAGCTGCATGTATTCATAAGGATCAATAATTAAAATTATACTCAGGCATCAAGTAGTAGAGTGTATGCCACAGGTTGAATGTATTTGGATTAATTCCACTATGATTTTTGGAACTAAAAGGGCATAGTTGGTTTTAGTATAAAAAATATGAGATTTATGAAGGTTGATTAAATTTGGGTCTTATTTGCAAATAATGAAAAATTAGGATCTTAGTGGCAATTTTTATAAGTTTAGGGGCATTTTTGTAACTACCCATTTTTGAAACCTTTTGATTATGAACATCTTCCGTAATAGTCCAAACCCTAACTCAGTAAAACTTTGATTACAGCCACTACTTTTTTCAAATTCATGTAGTTTATAAGTTAGCCTCTAACTTACACCTTGATAAGTTATTTATGATTTATTGATAAATGTCACATTCATGTTATAATTGTCATTTTGAGCATGAAACATCATATTATATGATACATTGAGTACATGACTACTTTCTTACATGACATGTAAAATTTTCACAATTTTAGAATATTGCATATAAATCTCATTTTCATATTAAAACTTGCAATATATGCACATGTCATGAACTATATTTTTTAAACATATCATGAAAATAATTTTTGTCATGACCTCAAAGGCTAGGATGAGGAATTATTCAAGTGGAACTCTTTTGTCCACTCTGGAGTGAGCAAAAATGGAGTGGTAACCCCTGGGTTAATGAAAAATAGTCAACGGGATTCAAATGTGTTATTTTTAAAGAGCACCAGGGAAGTCAAAGGTTATGACACCTAACGCTGATGGGTGTACATGTTATGATGTTATGATATTGTTATGTTATGTTATCAATGCATTGAGAATGAGTCTGCAGACAACGTAGTTTCAATATAAGCTGTACTATGGTCACCAGCAGGTACTCACAGTACATATGGAGAAATGTGACGATACCATACGTTATGATGTTAATGTTATGTTTAAATGTAAGTGCTAATAATGATGAAACGTTATGATGAAGTATATTTTTTTTTTACAGTTGAAGTGAAAAATATTCTCTGTAAGAAAATGTGTCTCAGTTTTTCTAAAAATGTTGAGGAATCTGGATGTGAGACATATACCGATTTTTATACATCGCACACATTTTATATTTATCATTCATCATGTATAATTTATCTTTGTGCACATGATTGTCTAACTTACTCAGATTTCAAGTAAATCTTACCCCTTATGAACCCAATTCGGAATGATAGAAGTTGTGTCATGACCCGACGAGGACGGACTAGATGGACCAGTGGATTCGATTGATTGAGCCAGATCTCAACAAAATATTAGACCTCATCTTGATGTTTCTGGCCCTAACCTTTCGTGCATTAGAATGCATGAAGCAGTTGATTTAGCCATATAGACTTATTAGTTATTATCAAGAATAATTGTACTAAAATTATGCTACCTTATGATGGTTACAAATGATATTGTGATGTTTTAGTTTATTTTAGCATAAGCTTTATTCAGCCACCATTATTCTGTTCTGGTTATTGCATATTACGATATGCATTTATAGGATGTATTGCATATTAATTATCATGAACGGGGATATATAACTTTGTGTTACACATTCCAATGCTCTAAATCTCCGTTCTATCCCAAGCGAAGGTTAGATGTGTCACAAAGAGAGGGCGAAGGGGGGCTTGCAAGCGACGAGGGNGGGGGGGGGAAGGGGGGAGGAGATTGTAAAGAAAAAATACTAATCTACTGCATGTGGGTGTAAACTCTAATTTTCTACAATTCTTATGTGGTAGATTCTAATGGGCTGGTGTAAAAATGGAGTAGCCACTCAACCGCCTGGGAGCTTTTCTCATATATAATATCCATTATCTAAAACCATAATATAAGTGCAAAACAATTACTAAAAGTAAACTTATAAATTAACTTCTTGATTTATATTTTAATTGTGTTAAAATAAAATTTTTTACAATATAACATATCAGGTTAAGCAATGTTGATTTATTTAACAGATATTTGCATTATTTGTATGGACTAATCATTTCTCTATTAAGTTAACATCACAAATTAGCATAACATTTGCATAACATTACCCAGAACAAATAAAGGTAAAAAAAAAATCAGGAAGTGAAACTCACAACGATTAGTTAACCAAATGAGAATCTGAAAACTTCGAAAATTAAATTGAAGTATGGGAGCTAAAAAAAAGTTTAAAAAGTATTGAAAAGAAAAATAACTGGTCAGTTCGGTCAGGTATCAGTTTCATTTTTCTCAAAATCAGTCCGGTTTCGGTTTTCTTTTTTCTAATACCGCACCGGTTTATATATATATTTTAATTTTTGATATTATATAAAATATTTTTTATATGATTTTTTATATTATTTATAATATATATAAAATAATTTTGTATTATATGATAAATTACTAATTTATATAATATTAAATTTTAAAATATTATATAAATAACTATATTATCACTATAGTCTTTTGTATTAATAGTTATATTAATATAATATCACTATATATTATAACATATTATAATAGTCTATAATAGGTGTTTTATGTGTTATTTGTTTGATTATAAATAGGCCTGTTTAGAGTGTTATTTTTATGTTTTGTTGTTATAGAGGTTGTAGAGTTTTTTTGATACATGGGATAGTTTGTTGAATATTTGTAAATCTCAAGTGTCCTGCTTATTACCATGGTATTCCTCCGCCATAAGTGAGAGTTATTAATAAACTGAGAAGGGGTCACTTTTGGACATAGGACCCTCGACTTATCTATAAAATAAAAAAAAAAAAATTCTATAATACAATTATAATATATATTATAATATGCGATATTATATAATATCTCGAAAAAATCAGATCGGATCGGTATAAATCAGGACCGGACCAGTATTTGCAGCCAAGCCCAAAAAAGCGCACAATGCATGGATTGGGTTCGTTAAGTCGTATTGATTAGGGCACAACTCTTAAATTTCACACTCCGATTTTCGAGTCCGTATAGTTGGAGGTTGAAACTCGGATTCGAGGAGGTATAGGATGGCAGGAAGAGAGGTACGCGAATACACCAATCTCACCGACCCCAAAGGTATGTTTCTTCTTCTTTGTTGTCATTTCAGACACGGTGGATTTTCTTCTTGTTCCTCATTAAAAACTTGAATTTTGTTAATGTTACAGATAAGAAATGGGGGAAAGGGAAGGAGAAGATAGATGATGAAGATATCACTTTCCAGCGCATGGTTGCAAAGGTTAGCGCGTTGTCTCACCCTCTCCACCCCCCTCTTTCTTTTCCTTTCTACTCATCTATATTTTTTTTAATCCAGAAGATTATTTTAGAAAGAGTCGGTGGATTTCCATAAAACTAGTTAATTTCACTTTCATAGGATAACCAAATCATTGCATATATGAGGAGCAGAGTGAAGTTACACAAACACTAGTTGCTTTATTCTTTGGGCTAGCGAAGATTTTGTCCGAGTTCTTGTATTTACTCTTTCGACACTCTCTGTCAGCTGACCCTATGTCGATGCTCTTTTCTTCGGTTAGCGCTGCGCTTGAAATAACTGTATATGGGTGCCTTCTTCCCTTAAAGGCTGATTTTGTTAGACTTGATCGTAGTCGACTTGTTCGAGTAAATAAGTTGTCGTAAACATTTTTTTTTAATTCTCCAGAAACGACTTGGCTACACTTAGCCTTTCTAAGTGCTGGTGAAACAATTTATCAATAGAGCTGCCGTAGGTAAATTATCCCTGTTATTATTATTATCTTATTTTTTGGAAGGAATTACACTTTTCACCCACTAATTACCACCCAGATATAACTTTGCACAAAGTTCAAAAGTCTCAATTTAACTCTTAACGAACCAATATTTTTCATAGTGCACCCTTAGTGAAGATCTAATCATTAAGAATCTGTCAATTGAAAAATATAGTTAAGAAGACAGGGCAGGGACCAACTATGTTGGAGACAAACAGCCTCTAAAAAGTTTACAGCTCGGTCATATTATAAGGTGATATTAAACCAGCCCCATATTGGCTTTCCTTGGAAGAGGATTTGGAAGGCTCATGTTCCGACTAGGGTGGCTTTTTTCGTATGGACAGCAACATTAGGAAATATTCAGACTATAGACAACTTGAGGAAGCGTGGAATGATTGTCTTGGATTGGTGCTTTATGTGCAAGAAAGAAGCAGAATCAGTGAACCACCTACTTCTTCATTGTGAAATGGCTAAAGTGCTGTGGGATGGAGTGTTTGGAAGGGTTGGGCTGAGCTGGGTTATGCCAAGAACAGTGGTTGAATTTCTAGCAAGCTGGTCCAACTTTCAAATGCATACGTGTCACCAAGTGGCAACCGCTTGGAAAATGCTGCCTCTGTGTATTATATGGTGTATTTGGTTAGAGAGAAACGAGAGGTGTTTCAATGATAGAGAAAGCGATATAGACGTATTTTGAAAGTTTTTTTACAAGCACTATGATTAGCTGGTTTTCTGCTATTGTACTCAAGGGAGGGGCTGTAAACAACTTCATGTCTTCGCTTATCTAACTAGTAGAATGTAACTAGGTGTTTCTTTGTATACTCCCTGTGTACTTGGGCTTCGCCTATTACTATGTTTTAATAAATTTTAACTTATCAAAAATAAATAAATAAATTGAAACGTTGGCAGTTTAGGGTGCAAATTGAAATGCAAGTGTAGTTGGTGGGTGAAGGCAATAGTCCCTGCATACCTGGATTTTATGAATTTTCTAATCAATAAAGTTTGACTTATAAAAAAAAGTGTTGTGAAAGAAATGATATTATAGTGCATATAGAATGTAGTCCAATACCACTTGCTGGAATCTTTCTTTTGTGCTTTAGCACCTGCTGAAGGATTTTTCTATTTTCAATGAATTTATTGAACTAATTATGTTAGGAAGTAATTAGAAAATTTTCCATCAAGGACTTTTATGCAGTAAAGCGCCAATTGACTCTGAACAATAACATTTAGGGTAGAAAGAGTTGATCCTGCCGCACTACATTTTATTCTGTTGTTCTGTAGTTTTAGTCCACCTTCCTCTGCAAGTTGCTATTTTGTGCAAATCCTCGAGGTAAATTTTCTGATAACTTGCCCCGGCAGGGATATTGGCTTCCTTTACCGGGTGATTGATGCAAGCAGATGCAAGAGGTTGCAGGAGAGCGTGGAGGCTACCTGCATGGGCGTGGCGGTAACCACCCTTATCCCCCTTCTCCTTGCGTGTGTGTGTGCATGCGCTGTTGTGTTTGTGTGTGTTCCTTCTTTTCTATTTTTACCTTTCAGTTCTTGAACTTCATTATATTTGAGTATGTAGCCTTGGACAGTGATGATCTACTCTATCTAAAGGAGCAGATGGAAGCAGAGGAGGATGCAGAACGCCTCCTTCGTCGTACTGAGAAACGGGCATTTGCTGCATTTAAGATATCCTTTTATTATCTTGAAGGAGGAGAAGTTGGCTTGGTCTGTAATGAAATTTTTTGTGATGTTCTGATGTGGGTAATGCCCTTAATCTACTGCTAATTGGCTAATCTTGCTGTAGAACTTGTACGCTATCCCTGAACCTTGCTCTTATTGTTTGATTTATCAATTTATGTTTAATTTAAGGTGTCATGTGTTGCTGGTTTTTATATATCTTTAATCAAAGCATCAGATGTGACAATTTTGATAAGTTTTAATGTCATCCAAATGGAGTTGATCGAGGTGGCCTTTTTGCAAATGATGTTTGGTTGATTCCTATTCTCTTCCTTCTTCCTCTCCCTTTTTTTAATTTTGTTCTCCAAAATACTCAACAATTGGGTCAATTAAGACCAAATTAATGCATGATTCTTTTTGTTCTGTGAGCTTGTGTCGGTATGGTATTTTTATTCCCAGCTAATACCATTGAAATGAGCTATGGTATGTTTAATTCCTCCTTGCTTAAGTAACCTTTGGTGTTAGCTACATTTTCTTCGCAAACTAGTCTTCTAAAATGCTATGAATATTGACATTTTGATCTGGTGTCGAAGACACCTGTGGAGAGCATTGCTTGGTGAAGGCTGAAAAAGCCCTTATCTTCATGCAAGGTTGTTCCTAGTGCATCTCTCCTTGTATCTTCCTTAACCAATGAACACAAAGCAGCAAGTTTAGCAGATTCTTCACCTGCATCAGTCCCCTTGCCACTTCGAGTTGAGCCCAAACCAAAGAGTGGAATCAGGTCTCTCTTTCTCTCCTCCCTTTCTATGCAAAATATGCACATCACCTACAATCTTTGCACTTTTTTTTTTTTAATTCTTGTGAAAGAAAAGACTTCTGGTCTAGTTGCCTTCTTTACTGATATATGTATTTTATCTGGATTGTAGACAGCAGGATCTATTGAAAAAGTTGGTGGAAATTAAACCCAAACGGCTTAGAACTTCTAGCACCTCTGATTGTAATCAATTAACTGCAGCTTCAAGTGATTATGGTCCCAAGAATCTCGTGCCCGATTCTCACCAGAAGGGGAAAGGGCAGCCTGAGGCTGACCATGGGGAGAAAGAGTGGCCTTCAACAAGATCGAATAAAGCAGAGGGAGGTGGCAATGTTGAAAATCCTGTTAGGAGTTTACTAGGCTTAGCATATGCAAGTTCTGATGATGAAGACTGATTTGTGAATCCATATATATTGGTGCTACGCTATATCCCGTTTAATGATAAGTACAATCTGCTTTCTTTCTCACTATAAACATATTCACTGTCTGTCTTATCGGGACTGGTGGGCAAGTGCATTGACAAAGCAACGTTAGGATATAAACTATATGTGGTACAGCCAGGTGTTGAATTTTCTTTTCAGGAATTGGGCACCATTCTTAATTTTTATTTTATTTTCTGAAGTTAAAGAGTATCAAATTAAAAGTTCTTTGGAGGTTCAAGAAATTAATTCGACAGACCACTTTATATTCCAAGATTATCAAATTATGTATGATTTTGATTTAGATTCCAAGATTTTCCCCAACTCCACTAAAAATCTTTACAAAATAATCTCCCACTTTATATTTGCTGTATCCCAGATATATATCAATTAACTCAAGTTCTACCATTTATAAATTATTCATTAGAGGGGTTTTTTTTTTTTAAAAAAAAAAAAAAAAAAAAAAAAACTATTTATTAGAGTTTAGTTGCACTAAAAGGCTCTAAAATTTGTATGTTGTTCGAAACCCCTAAATTTAAAAAAATACTTGGATTTTTTATCCCACATTTTGATAAATCATCTCCAAAGCTTAAATACATCACTTCTAATTTATTGTAAAGTTGTAACGTTGTGATACAACCTCTAAAATGAGTTCTCAACGTGTTTTCTGCAAATTGTATACTTTGTGATTTTTTGTAAGTAATCTTTTCAATCACAACTTTAAGATAGTTTGTTTGGGGAGTGAGATGAGATGAGAATTTTATAAATATTAGTAATATAGTTTGTGAATAATAATGAGATTGTTTGAGTTGAGTATTTTTTGGGTTTTAAGAAAGGAGAGAGAAAAAGTTGAATAAAAAATATTATAAAGTTAAAATATTGTAAGAATATAGTTTTATAATATTATTTTTGTTTGGGATTTTAAAAAGTTGGAATTATTTTTTATTTTTTATTTGAAAATTTGAAAAAGTTGTAATAATTAGTTTGAAAATTTTGTATTTGAATTATGCTTAGAAATAAGATGGAATGAGATAAAATGAGATGAAATGAGAATTTTATGTCTCATCTATTATGTGCCTGAGAAGTGATGAAGTGCAGTGGCTGGGAAGTGATGAAGTGCAGAAGAATAAAAAGAACGCTCGATAGTTTTGTTAGTTAATAAAGGATGAATACGATGTCGTTTGCTTAAATGAATTGGTAGTTATATTAATTAGTCAACAGTATATAGTGCCATTTTCCTTTAACGAAGTGTAAATGAAGTAGTCGTTGATCTCAAGAGGTTAAACACAGTCGTTTAATGCTTCTTGTATATTGTTCATATTGCAAATTCAATATAAGGTTGCCATGAGTTGAGGTTGAGGCCAACTTTGCTATTCAAGTGCAATTTCTCTTCTCTCTCTCTATCATTCACTATTTCTCTCTCTAATTCTTGATCACATTTCTGGAGCCTGACTCCCTCGAAGCAGTCGAAGTCCACTTACAGTAGAAGGGTCCATCACAGTTGGTATCTTCAATCAGTAGTAATGGCAAAAGGTACAAGATCATATGCATAAATTGTGGATGCAGTTAACCAAGTCAGACAGCAACAAGAAAGGCAACAAAACAGATAGAGGATACAATTTCCATCTTATTTCAACAGCTAGAAGCGACAAGACTTGAAAGGGAGAATAAAGAGAAGAGGTTCTCAGAGCTTTTGTAGCAGATATCAAGATCTTGCAACAATTCTGAGGGTAATGGATAGAATGCAAGAAACAATTAGAACAGTCAACGTGGAGGCACAGATGGTGATAATCATGAAGGAATGGGTGAGGTGCACACTCGAGACATGGGTGACATATCCTTTGCTAAAGGGATTAAGCTTGACTTTCCAAGATTTTTTGGTAAGAACCCTACAACATAGATATATAGGGTGAATCAATATTTTTTGTATCATAAGATTCCTCCTAGCCAAAGAATTTTTTTGACTTCATTTCACATAGATGAAGAAGCCCTTATCTAGTTTCAAGATGCTAGTGAAGCAGACACTTTTCATTCTTGGGAAGAATTCACACAAGCTATCCAAGTTAGATTTGGATCATCAGCTTATGATGATCCAATGGAGGCATTGACATGTTTGAAGCAAGTTAATTCTGTCACTGCTTATAAGGTAGAATTCAAGTTGCTTTCAAATAAAATTACAGGGGTTTCTGAAAAAAACAAGCTAAGTTGTTTTTTTAAGTGACTTGAAGGATGAAGTAGGACTACCAGTGAGGATGCTTAATCCCATTACCTTGAATGATGCCTTTGGGTTGGCCAAGATACAAGAATAATATGTTTTTGACTCGAAGATCTTGGAGGGGCACTTCTAGTGATCTTAGTGCTCAATCTGTAGGAGGGTCAATACTAGGGACACCTAATGTATTGCCTAATACTAAACTACCTTGTCAGAAAGTTTTTGAGGCACAAATGCAAGAAAGAAGAAGAAAATGACTTTGCTATTTTTGTGAGGATAAGTGGCATCAAGGTCACAAATGCACTAAACCAAAGATTTATTTGTTAAAGGGTATGGATGTTCTTGATGATGAAATTGTTGAAGATCAAGATAAGGTAGAGGATAATGAAGAAGCAATGCAGTTTGGTGATATTGCTTCAATTTCTTTGCAAGCTATTGGAGGGACTCCAAATCCTAAGATAATGAGGATTGTGGGTTAGATTAATAAAAAGAGAGTGGTCATTTTAATAGACACTGGTAGTATCCATAATTTTGTGGATGCTATAGTGGCTGAGAAGTGTGCTTTGGCAATCAATAAAGATTAGTTCATTCAGGTTTGAGTGGCCAATGGAGATGTTGTTCATAGTTTGGGCAGAACTACTGCTGTAGCAGTACAGATGCAATGTACCAATTTTATTGCTGATTTTTTCACCCTTAATTTGGGAGGGTGTGATGTGGTTATGGGAGTAGGCCCATACTTTGGAATTTTGTTGTGTTACACATGCAATTTTCTTATGGCACCAGAATTGTGGTTCTTAAGGCTTTAACATCACCAATTGCTGAGTTGGTTGATAACAAAGAGTTAGCCACTATTTCTAAAGTGAGATCAAAGGGGTTTTGGCTCCAATTGATGGTTGTGGAGCCTACTTAGAAACAATATGTCTTGTTTCCTCAAATTGATGATTTGTTGCAGAAATATGAAGGGGTTTTTGAGGAACCTAAGGGCCTTTCTCCTTATAGATCTCGAGACCACCAGATTATTTTAAAAGATAAGTTTATACCTGTATCCTTGAGGACATACAGATATCCCCATTTTCAAAAGGCAGAAATTAAAAGCATAGTGACTGAATTGCTTAAGACTAGGTTATTAGACCAAGTCAATCTCCATTCTCATCGCATGTGTTACTGGTCCGAGAGGCAGATGGCTCTTGGAGGATGTGCATGGATTACAGAATGCTCAATGTGGCCACCATTAAAGATAAGTACCCCATTTTAGTAGTTGATGAACTCTTGGATGAGTTATTTGTCTCAACTATTTTTTCAAAGCTTGATCTTAGGTCAAGTTATCATCAAATAAGAATAAGGCCTCAAGACATACACAAAATTGCATTTAGAACACATGATGGACATTATGAGTTCCTTGTTATGCCATTTGGACTCACTAATGCTCCCTGAACTTTTTAAGCTCTCATGAATGATGTATTTAAACCATTGTTGAGAAAATTTATAATTGTGTTCTTTGATGATATTCTAGTGTATAGCAAGGACCCAGAATCTCATTTAACATATTTAGCTACTATTTTGGGAGTTTTGAAGCAACATCAGTTATATGCTAAAAAGTCTAAGTGTCACTTTGCATGTCAAGAGATTGAGTACTTAGACCATCTGATTTCCAAGGAGGGTGTGAGAGCCGACCCAAGGAAATTAGATGCAATGGTTAATTGGCCAGTTCCAAAAACTCTGAAAGCTTTGAGGGGTTTTTTAGGTTTAACTAGTTATTACAGAAAATTTATTAAACACTGTGGCTAGATTGCAGCCCCACTAAACTTCCTTGTTGAAAAAGGATGTTTTTTTGTGGAATGAAGAAGCTACCATGGCCTTTAATGAGTTGAAGAAAGCTGTTGTGACTCCTCCTGTGTTAGCATTGTTAGATTGTATTCAAAAGTTTGTGATTGAGTGTGATGCATGTGGAGTAGGGGTGGGTGCTGTGTTGATGCAGAACCAGAAACCCATAGCTTTTTAAGCCAAGCTTTAAAAGGGAAGAATTTGAAACTCTACGTATGAGAAAGAGCAGCTGGCATTGGTTTTGGCCATTAAAAATGGAGGTCTTATTTGTTAGGATCAGTTATTACAATAAGAACTGATCATTTGAGTTTGAAATACTTGCTGGAGCAAAAAGTAAGTACAACGGCTCAACCAAAATGGATCTCAAAACTGTTGGGCTATGAGTTTTCCATTGAATATAAGAAAGGGGTAGAGAACAAGGTGACTGATGCCTTGCCTTGAAAAGATTGCCAAGAAGATGAAGCTGCAGTGTATGCCATTTCATACCCTACACCAGTGTGGTTAGAAGAGCTTAAACAAGCTTATGTCACAGATCCAGTAACTCAGCAACAATTAGCATTGATGACAGATGGTTCTACTTCACATTCCTCTTTTACTATGAAACATGGGGTGTTATTTACAAAATGCAAGATTTATGTGCCTAATTGTCAACAATTGAAGTTGAAGTTGTTGCATTTTATTCATTTCAGTTCCTTTGCTGGTCATTCAGGATTTCATAAATCCTTAAAAAGTGCAAGATATGATTTTTATTGGCCTGGTTTAAAAAAGGATGTGAAGACCTTCATTCAGGAGTGTGAAACTTGTCAAGAAACAAGGTGGAAAACATCCACCCTGCTGGATTGTTACAGCCCTTGATTGTACCTCAGAATATTTGGACAGATTTGTCCATGGACTTTGTAAAAGGCTTGCCAGTTTCTAAGGGTTATTTAGTGGTGATGGTTTTTGTGGATAGGCTATCAAAGTACTCCCATTTCATGCCTTTAAAACACCCTTTCATAGCAGAGAAAATGGCCTTATTGTTTTTTGACTATGTCTTCAAATTGCATGGTATGCCTCAGAATATTATTTCTAATAGAGGAGCTACTTTCACTAGTTCTTTTTGGAAGGAATTATTCAGATTACAAGGAGTCACCCTCTCCTATTCATCTGCCTATCATCCTCAAAGTGACAGCCAAATTGAGGAGTGAATAAACGCTTTGAGCATTTTCTAAGATGCTTTACAGCTGACAAACCCAGATTATGGTTTGATTGGCTAACCTTAGCTAAATGGTGGTATGACACCATGTTTCACATTTCTACCAAGTTAACCCCTTATGAAGTGGTTTATGACAGAGCTCCAACCAAATTGCAATCTTATATCTCTAGTTTATCTGTTAATCAGTCAGTGGAAGAGGTGCTAAGAACAAGAGAAGAGATGTTGGCTACTTTAAAACTTAATCTGCAAGCTGCTTAAGAAAGGATGAAATATCAAGTTGATAAGTCTAGAACTGAGAGAGAATTCCAGGTGGGAGATTGGATGTTTCTTAGGTTGGGCCATAGTCCTTAGTTGTTTTCATGTTTGAAGAGGAAACTAGGCCAATTGATACCTCCCTTGTCTACATTACCACCAGTTAATTTTCATGGTGAATTAGCCCCCGAACCTGAGTGCATTTTATAGAGAAGGACCAAGAAAGTCAATAACAGGCCATTGGGGGAAGTTCTTGTACAATGGAAGGGGGGTGCTATCGAGGAAGCTACTTGGGAGGCTTATTGAAAATTACGTGATAAATTTCCTCACCTTGTGGGCAAGGTTCTCTAAAGGGGGAGGGTATGTTATGTGCATGAGAAATGATGAAGTGTAGTGGCTGGGAGTGATGAAGTGCAATGGGAAGGCTGTTGTGATGAAGTGTAGAAGAATAAAAAGAAGGCTCGACAGTTTTGCTAGTTAATAAAGGATGAATACGGTGTCGTTTGCTTAAATGAATTGGTAGTTATGTTAGTTAGTCAATAGTATACGGTGTCGTTTTCCTTTAATGAAGTGTAAATGATAGTCATTGATCTCAGGAGGTTAAACACAGTCATATAATCCTTCCTGTATATTGTTCATCTCGCAAACTCAGTATAAAAGGCAGCCATGAGTTGGGGTTGAGGCCAACTCTGGTATTCAAGTGCAATTTCTCTTCTCTCTCTCTCTATCATTTACTCTTTCTCTCTCTAATTCTTGATCACATTTCTAGAGGCTGACTCCCTTGAAGCAGTCGAAGTCCACTTACAGTAGAAGGGTCCATCACATCATCCCATGCCCCAAACCTACAGTGCGAGTCTGTCTATGAGATTGAGAGAAGTCGTTGAGAGGGAAAGGGAGAGACCGATGGATTAATATATGTGGGTTAAAGCAAAACTTCGGTTATATGGCCGGTTACCTGGTAATTACCTGATAACAACCAATTAAAATAAAAAATAGCGTAAAAATTTTGTGCAGCCCTAACCAAGCCTAATATGTGCGTGCACGCTCAAAAGAGTTTTCCAAACATATAGATGCGTCGTTATAAGAGTTTTGTTATAGAGCAGCCACTGTAGCAGTGCACACATTGCACACACTACATGGCTGCTTCTGCTTTTTTTCTTTTCTTTTTTAATCACACACAACAGCACCCCAAAGGGGTTTCTCTCCCTCAGCTTACCCAGCCATTGTTGGCCACTCAATAGCACCACCGACCACGTCACTGGCTCCCCCTCACACCGGCAACCCTCCAATCACCTTCGAGCCTCCACGGCAATGCCCACGCTTAGCCCCCTCTCCTCTCCCGAAATGGGTCTCACACACGGATTTAACCACCATGCCACCGCCGTACGCAAGCCCTACGACCTCCCAGCAACCCCCACCATCGAACCCAAGTCATGGCAACCCCCTCCTCCCTTTCCATTGCAGCTCCCAACCCGAAATGGGTCTCCCCCTCTCTCACCACCATGCCACAGCCATATGCCAGCCCAGCCACCACTACTGAGCCCCACGACCTCCAAGCAACCCCCAACGTCGAACCCAAGTCACGACAACCCCCTCATCCCTCTACATCGCAACTCACAACCCGAAATGGGTCTCCCCCTCTCTCGCCATCATGCCACCATCATACGCCAGCCCAGACACCACCACCGAGCCCCACAACCTCCCAGCAACCCCTACCATCGAACCCAAGTCACGGCAACCCCCTCCTCCCTTTCCATTGCAGCTCACAATTCGAAATGGTTCACACCCTCTCTCGCCACCATGCTGCCGCCATAAGGCCAGCCCAGTCACCACCACTAAGCCCCACGACCTCCCAGCAACCCCCACTGTCTAACCTAAGCCACGACAAGCCCCTCCTCCCTCTTCATCACAGCTCACATATCCCCGGTAGCTTCCCTTGCCATTGTTAGGGATAATTTGAGGGGGGGCTTAGGGAGAAATTGGTCAATTTGCTTAGGCCACGTCATGTGTGATTCGGCTACTGCCAAATAGTGGTGGCTCCCCAATTTTTTTCGTCGCTATAAACCTCCCCCCTGACTAGCGTCAGAAATAAACTTTCTAACATTATATACGTACGTAAATCCCCTTCTCTTTCTTGCTATTACTTTGTAGTTTGCCTCATCCATCTTCTCTTCCATATATAGTCAGCTTCATGCATGCACTTAGACTTACAGATCAAGAAAATCACTTTAAACCCAAGAACCTCCTGCCTGCAGCCATTATGAACAACCAACACATAACCATCGAAACAATCAACACCCCAAACCCTGACTAATTCCAAAGGTTTAAGGTCCACTTCTATGAGCGGCACCTCATTCATGTCACCCTTAGTACCTCTAATCCCTTCGTCGTCTGTGGATGGATTGAAAAAATTACCTAGTTCAAATGCAAACGTATCCACGATGACCACAAGCTCGTCGTTGCCTTGGCGTCCAGTGGTCTCCCTACTACAATTGTGTCGCCATTCTCCAGCTCTACGTTGGCCACCTCTGCCTCATCTTCCAACTCCAACAGGCCCTTTTTCGACTAAATGAAGGTACTTTTCCGACTTCTGGGCTCACCAAAGCCCAATTTCGAACCTGTAAAACAAAATACTGAAAAATAATAAAAAACTTCAATTCAATAGTTCAAAAGCTAAATAACAGGTAGTTATAAGTTATAACAGTCCCAATTATAACAACATTGAACACTGACTTAGAGTCTAGAATTATAAAGTTAACAACATGTGCACTTGTGCAGTAAGGATTTCACTCAATGGTCATACCTGAAATGAAGATAAGAAGTCGCAATCAATACAAGGAAAAAAGCTAAAAATAAAAAATTAAAGGCCCTAAAAGTAGAATTTGATTCTCACCAATAAAGGGGGTTCTCCATATAGTCCCTGAACTCTATCCCAACTCTAAAGGGGCATTCGTCTCAGACTCTCAGTCATCGGTAATTATGTTAGGGTTCACAATTAGGTCTATAAAATCATAAAAAGTAGAAGTTAAATAAATGAAACATTAAAAATAATTAAATAATCATTTAAAAGCATATAAAGTTACCCGATTCAAGCCTATAGCTTTTGACATCAATGTCAACGGTATCTAGTCCAATGGGTGTTTCACTGATCTACTTCTGTGTGCAAATGAGGGCCTCCACGGTTGACGGTAATAATGAACTCCGATAAGCATCCAACACACGACCTTTTGTGCTAAATGCCGACTCTGAGGCAGCCGTAGTGACAGGTATGGTTAGCACATCTCGGGCTATATGGGAAATGACTGGATACTTGGCAGAATTAATCTTCTACCAAGTTAATAATTGAAATACACCACTAGGTGCCTCCACAGCGTCTATAAAATATTGTTCAACCTCATATGTGTACTGCATAATATTCCTTGTTGCAATGAGTTGATGATACTGTTGCATAATAAGATGGCATATACCTCCTCCAGACGGGGTCATAATCATCTAAGGAAGATGTCAACCCCATCAGCCTCGAGTGTTTGGAGCTACTAGCTGCGGATGAACGTTGACCACTATTATTGTAGTGACTGCATAAGTCATCAATATTACCTTTTAGTGCACTAATAAACTTTGCAACCTTCACTACCCCGAGGATGGAATTTATCCAAAATTCCACAATGGCCAACTTATATCGGGGGTCAAGGATCACAACTACAAATAGTAATCTATTTCTTAATATTTATCTTCTCAATATTTCCTCAATATTTATCATCTTTGGTCTTCATCCTCATAGCTATAGCAGATAACAATCCCTACAGTTAGCACAACTATTTTGCAAGTGAAAGTGAAACCTCGAGAGCTCGCTGAAGTACAGGTTTGAAATCGTATATTTGGATCAATATATCTTTATAGTTATGTCAAAAAAAATTTTCAAAAGTTGAACAAAGTACCTCACACTAGTCCAATCATGTGCATCCGGCGCACCGAGCCCCTGTCTTGCTGGCTCCAACAAAGCATACCTTAGGCCTCCATCCTCGACCTCCATTCACTCGAATGCTCTTTGGCACATCTGTGCCACATCCAACATCATGTATGTAGAGTTCCATCAAGTCGGAACGTCCAAGCACAACATAATAGAACATCCAATCTGAAATTGTTCTGCTATTGCCTTAAACTTTGCAAGCTTTTGTGGGGAAACCCTCAAATATCGCACAATGTTGTAGACTCTGGTAATGGAATCATTAACCTCTTTTAACCCTTCAACAACTATGAGGTTGATGATATGAAAATAACATCGAACATGAATAAACTCATGCTAGCGAATGACATCATCTTTCACCATCATATTTCGCTTGAACTAATCAATTGCAGTGTCATTGGCACTAGTATTGTCAATTGTAATACACAACACTTTTTGAATTTTCCAATCCTTTATACAATCATCTATCTCCGCCCCAATGGATGCACCCTTATGATCAACAATTTCTTGGAACCCAATAATTCGTTTATGCAAATTCCACTCAATTTCAATGTAGTGTGAAGTGATATACATGTAGCAAACGTTCTATATGGACGTCCATTTGTCAGTCGTAAATGACACTCTTTGGCTAGTGGTAATAAGCATCTTCTTCATCTTCGCCTTCTCCTTTGCATGTCTCTTCATACAATCTTGAATCATCGTATACCGTGATGGAATGGGAAATCGTGGCTCAATAGTTTGTATAAACTTTCAGAAGCCTCTTTTGTCGACTGTGGTAAAGGGCATCTCATCAGGCATCTCATCAGTAATTATCATCTCTGTAAGCATTTCCCTTAACATCTTCTCATTGTATTGAGGGATGACCAATTTCTTAACCTGCGTACCATCAGTGGCCGTCTTAGTTTCGTAACTGAGCTTGGTCTGATTAGTGGTCGTCAATCCTGTCATGATCTTATATCGCTGGCAACCACTAAGATGTGCTATTAATACACTGGTGTCTTGCTTCTTCGAATGGCAACCACAAGTTGCCCACAGTAATGGCATCTTGCTTGCAAACTCGCACGATCACCATAAATTTTGGTGAAATGTTCCCATGTCCACGACCTTAACTTTTTAGAAAGTCGTGGTGGACGATCATGCTCAATGGGCATCTCTTCATCTTCGTTGAACATATCTTCATCTTCTATATCTACTGGGAGTTGAGGACTCACATAGGAAATAGTTGTTCTAGATGTGACTCTAGATGTGGCTCTAGGGGTGGAAGTACTCACCGATGTAGGAGTAGTAGCAGTGGCATCCACCGCATTCCCTTGTGGACGATCGTCTCTACTAGGTGTAACATTCATATCACAATCAAATAAACTGAAAAATTAATTAGAAGCAAAAAATTAGAATAACAAAGTTACAAACTGTACGTCGTACTAATTGTTTAGAACTTAGAAAGGCCAATCTAATTATTTAAGAAATTCAACCGTCAACCATACAACATAAGATCATACATCGCCTTATTCCTAATTAATGATTATACGATCATATGTGGTTGAA
>QEOT01002024.1:113640-142234 GCA_003123785.1 Pterocarya stenoptera
ATGATTAAAAATATTTTGTTGGAAATAGTTGCATTTGCAATGAAAACTTTGCAATGGCAAATTCTCGTTGGTATTAACCACAAATAGTTAAAATATTATTTCTAATGATATTTTTAACAATTGCAACGAAGATGGTCATTGCAAATAAGAATACATATTTCCAATGGTGATACATATATCAAATAAGTGTGTAATTTGCAACAGTTCTCTACATTTAGTTGCAAAGCTTTACTTATGTATTTGCAACAAAAACTTAATTTCGTTGCAAATAACAGTTTTTGTTGGTGTAATAATTTCAACCTCTCAATTTCACAAATAACAAGTTTTTCCAACGAAGTCTTAAGTCTTTGCGAATAAGTGTGTAGTATTTGCAACTATTTTCTTCATTTCGTTGCAAATAAAAAGTTTTCCCTATGTATTTGCAACGAAAACTTCATTTCGTTGTAAATAATAAATTTTTCCAACAAAAACTTAAATCCTTGCAAAATAAGTGTGTAGGATTTGCAACGATTCTCTTTATTTCATTGCAAATAACAAGTATTCCCTATGTCTTTGCAACAAAAACTTCATTTCGTTGCAAATAACAAGTTTTCCATGTAGTGTTGCAATGGTTCTCTTCATTTTGTTGCAAATATCAAGTTTTCCTTATGTATTTGCAATGAAAACTTCATTTTGTTGCAAATAACAACTTTTTCCAATGAAAACTTAAATCCTTACAAATAAGTGGTAATCTCGTTCAGACTGGACTAGGTATGGGAATTCGTTCGAATTGGGCTGGGCTAGACTTATATATATATATATATACACATCATTCCAAAACTTATTTGGTACGAGATAAAATTTGTTGTAAACAAGAAGCTTTTCGAACGAAAATTTAAATCCTTGCAAATAAGTGTCTAATTTTTTTAATAATGGATATTTGCAATAGTTTTTTCCATCCTTACAAAAGTAACTTATTTATAAAGGCTCAAAACTCATTGCAAATAACAAGTTTTTCCAAATAAAAACTTAAATCATTGCAAACAAGTATGTAGTATTTGCAACAGCTCTCTTCATTTCTTTGCAAATAACAATTTTTTTTTAATGAAAACTTAAATCCTTGCAAATAAGTGGTATTCTCGTACAGATTGGGTGGTTACGGTAATCCGTTTGGTGCACTCTAGTGCGCACGCCCCTTGTCATGAAGGCCCAAGCCGCCACATACCCAAGCCCAGCCCTCACTTTCCCAATATTCAAACTACGTCGTTTTGGAACACCCCATGTTGTTTATTTCCTTCCCTCGTCCAGCCTCCTCAATCCCAAATGCCCTCTCTCGCTCTAGTTCTTCTCTTTGCTCTCTCCCTTTGCGCCGCCGCACCCCAAACCTTGCAACACCATTGCATGCCACGACCGATATGTCTCCCTCTCGATCTCACTCTCCCCCGCTCCGATTTCTCTTCTCTCTCTCGGATTCTCCCTCTCCCCCACTCATTCTTTATTTCTCTATGTCTCTTAGGGCTTCGTCGCCTCTGCATTCCTCTGCACCCCGGCACCACTCACACCAAACTCCCGTCGGTTCTCTTTCTCTCTCTCCTCTCCCTCAGGTTGTGGCGTTGCCGCCACCAGCCGCCGTGCCCCTTAGTCTAGCGCTACTACAATGGGTTTCCCTCCCTCCCGATTTTTTTAATGCAAATTATGCGTGTGTTTGCTGGCCATGATAAATATAATTTAACCCTTAGGGCATTTTAGCTTTTGGTATAAGTAATTAATTTGCACAAAAAAATTTATAGGGGTTTAGAAGCACAAAAGTTAAAACTTTGTAAGTGTTTGCTGTTTTGATTTAATTATGTTCCTCAGTTGTAGATCTTAATTTAAGAAAATCTGGAAAATTATTGTTCTAAATGTTGTTCCTATGTGAATTGTTTGTTTTGAAAGTATTGATGAAGTGCATTATGGGTTTTCCTCAAGAAAGTGCATTTTCACTTGCAAACATTGCCCACCCCTTAAGGGATGAATGACTGACTCCACGTCAGAGTGATTTTTCTGCAGAACATATGACATCCTTTGGTGGTGCGTTCTAAGTTGCACACTACATGTTTTCATATATTGCTGATAAAATGATATAACCTTTATGGGATGAATAAATAAATATAGGAACGCCTCTGTTGCTGCCCTTAAGATTCTTTATGTATGAGCACGCTTGTGTTTGGGTATTTCAAGATGTTGGATGGTCTTGTGCGTTCTCTTTTCAGTAAATTTTCTTTGTTGTTGGTATTAAGAAAAACTGAGATTATACAGAAATTCTCTTTTGGCAGTTGAAGGGGTAGATGCAATTTAATTGAGCTACTTGATATTGATCTGCAATGGCGAATGCAAAAGTATATGATGGGCGGAGGCATTGAGTCCAAATATACATGGGTCTTCTTTACCCTTTCAAGGAATCATGGAATGATGAATCTGAGTCTGAATGTTACTTGCGTCCATTTTGCTCAATGTAGGACAAGCAGCGGAACCAAGAAAGAGAAGAAGGTAGGATCATTTACTTCCTCGTATAGATTATATTACAATGCTTTGTTGTAAATGCTGCTTTGAGTTGATAGTTGGAGTACCAATGACCTTCTCCTAACCTAATGCATATTGAATCATTGATGATGGTGGCATTACTTTAGCTTATCTCAAAATTTATACTTACTACGTGTTTTTCACATCTAAGTTGAAACTCATTTAAATATGTATTAGACTAGGTCTTTCAGTGTAGTGGGAGTCTATTTGATAAAAGCTTTGGTGCGCAGATCCACTGAGTTTTGAGGCACTTGTGAATTTGACCAGATTCAATGAGAAAAAAGTATATAGGTTATTGGATTGAATTTATTTATCTATAAACAACATATGCTAGTCAATTACTTGTCACATTATGGCATTCTTTTTATATACCTATCTTTTACTCGATTTCAAATCAAGATGAGCCAAAAAGGAAGGAGAAAAGGCATAAGCGAGGGAAATCATTCAACCTCTTTGGTTGAGAAAATAACTAGTACCTATTCAGAAATGAGGATCACTAAGACCTTGTATGCAAGTTTATGTGATGTCCTTGGCCCTTGCTTTCTGAGTTTATCCATTTCCTTCTTGGTTTAAAAACCTTTTTTTTTCCTAATAGAAGAAAGATTAATACAAACGAATGCCAGAAAGAAGGGCATCTTATGGTGCAAGAGGAACACCAAATGGAAGATGAACCAATTATTTACACTTTTATGACAATTTGTAACATATAAGTGGACTATGAACATGCAGAATTGTGGGCTCCATATGATGTGCAATTTAAATAAATGTATAAGAGTAAAGATTTTCATACGGGATCTTCAGCTCATGATTTAATTACCTTCATATTTATGTTCTTGTAAGTATAATTACTGGAGAAAAAGAGTTAAAGTTTAGTGAAAAACTGTTTTGGAAACTTATTGTGAGGGTCCTACCTAACACAAAAGGGGACAGAACATTTGTAAAGTTGAAGGAAAGGCAAAGGCGAGAAGCACTCCAATAGTCTTAGGGACGAGAAGCAGGAGACACCTAGCACAGCTAGTCCAACATTTGGGCGAGTAGGCATCATGTGGCAATACGGCTGACATGTCCTAGAGTGAGGTAAAGATGAGGAACTTGGTCACGACGAATGAGCTAGAGAAGTCATCTCCTTTGAGGAAGTGAACGGGGACCTGGAGGGACATATGAGCTCGGCCGAGTTATGCACTAACCACCCAAGGCAAGAAAGGATTACTCGCCAAAGAGGAACTACGGACACAACCAGTCATGGGAACTTCTCAGGATAATATGGAAGAGTTCAGATAAGTGTCAGCAACGAGTGCAGAAGCCTACACTCTATCCGAAAGGTCACATCTGGAGTGGCTCTATAATTAAAGGTGAAGGCTCGACAAGTCGTGTAATCATGACCTAGAAGTATTGCTTGACGCTACATGATGAGCCCTCGTTCAAAGGAGAATTGAGGAGTTGGCAAACCATAGGGTGTGCGAACCATGCCCTGATCACCTGTCTCTGTCATCCTCTAGTATGACAGGTCAGGATGACAGGAGAAGGATGAAAGACTCTTATCCAAGCATATCTGGTGTGACACCCCCAACCTCTGCTTATGGTTTGACAGAGATTTGAAGCTTTAGGGTATGCAACACACGGTCACACATCCCCGTTCATGACATGCAATGTAATCTACTGATAATTTAGTAATAGGCAATCATCGTAGCGGAAAGTCAAACTCATAAAAATCTTGCGCCAGAATATCTAAAACATAACCTCAATAGTTCAGCCTCTTAGGAGTGTTTGAAACGTTTACACATTAAACTTTAAACATTAACAAATGGAGATTTACATATGCCCCCTTATTCCTTTCTTGGTTAAGAGGGGCTTCATAAAACTCTTATTCAGAGCATCTGTATAATGCGCTGAATAATACGGAGGACCATCTCTATAAATATGAGCATCATCTCTAATTGCTGATCTAGGTTCAGTTCATTTGTGGTCCGGATCAATTGACTCACGTCCATATCCATTCTGTGGTCCTGCGACAATTGTCGTGACTGTTTAGAAAAATAAAGGGATGAGATTTCACTAAAATCTTAGTAAGTTAGCAACCAACTCACAATGACGTAACATAAACAGGATAAATAATAAACATAAAATGCATGAATGTAGAAACATCCTTTCAGATAAACATCCTTTTATTTATTTAATCTAGATTTCTTTGTAGAAACATGTTCTGAATAACTTTCAGATAAACATAACATCTTTTCTTATAGAGAATACTTGTTTAGAGAAATAGAGTTTTGCATTTCTTTTCTTTTGCTTTTCTTTTCAAAACATCTTGCTTAACGTATGGTAACATCACAGCTCTCCATTTTGCACTATTAGTACCTAGTGGATTTATTTCATCATATCTGCATAGTTAAACTTTCATACTTTTGTTATAGGTGTACCCACCAGTCCTAGGTACCATTTACATATGACAATCACCCTGGAATCCTTTGAATAGGATCCAGCCATTGCCCGTTGACTGTTCTACCACTCCATTTTTACTCACTTCAGAGTGGACAGAGGAGTGGAGTGAGTAAAAATAGAGTTCCACTATGATACTTCTCCATTCTAGTATTTGGGGTCGTGATAAAAACACTTTTTTCGTGCTATGCATATGAAAAACATATTGAATGGCATGTGCTTTTGCTTCAAGAATCAAACTTTGCATGAAATATCATAACTTTAAACATATCAATTTGTAAGAATGCTTGGATATGTAAAAGTTCATAAAAACATCACATGCTTCATAATCCATGAGATAAATGCAAGGTAATTCATGCTCAAAATCAACATTTATACATGAATGCTTTGTTTATACATCATCATATAGATATTATCTAAAAGTAGGTTAGAGACCAACTTATAATGCTCGAGTGTTTGAAGTGGCTGAAATTAAGAAATGTATTTCATGTATTAGAATTGATAAAATTCCTTAACCTTATAAATCGTGGTATGCATGTTGGTGATGTTCATCTTCACGGGTGCATGTGCTTGGATTGTGAAACATGGTGACCTCAAGATGGTAATGATAATCAATACAAGGTAGTGTGTGAGCTTGTGTTAACTTTCATATACCTAAAGCATGTGTGTGGGTGATTTTTTGGACATAGGCTATACATGAGTGTGTGCATGCTTGGAACCAAAACTCACTACAAGGTGATGACCACTCATCGTAGGGTTTCTCTTAAAAAGTACTGCACGACTCTTCTCTTCTCACCCTAGAACTCTTACTTACCAATTACTTAAGGATTCTTGTGAATGTAATGGAGAGAAGGTGAGGTTTAGGAGTTGTATTTATAAGCAATCTTGAAGACTAGGGTTAGTTACAATGGGTTAGCCAATTACTCTTAACCATGGTGATATGGCTTGGTTGGCAAAGACCTTCTTCAAGGGTGTTCCATGGATCATGTGGGAGATTTTAGGGCCATGATTTATTGGACATGTGATGAGTGCACGAAAGTGCACTTTAAATACCCAATTATTGGTAGACTAGAATGTTAAAATGTGAATAGAAATCATAGGAATTAATTTGTATTCTTAAATTGAGTTTCTATTTACTATGGGATACTAAGTACATTTTTATGTTTAATTTCAGAATCCATAAAAGAGAGCTAAAGTTCAGTCAAATTCAAAGGAATTTTTGAATTGGAATAATTTCCAAGAGTTTTCAACGAAGCATGACTTTTGAATCGAGTAAGACTTTCAAGTAATAAGGACGTGGGCTAACTTTGAATGTGGATAGACGTATGGATTTTCAGCAAAGCAAGGATGCTTCATATATGAGAAGATTTTAACGTTGGGATAACTTTCCAAAATATCAAATAAAGGATAACTTCAAATAAAGTGGGTTTGAGAGTAATTCGGATTAATAAAAAAGAAACATATCACAAAAGAAAATTGTAAGAAGTCCAATTCCAAATCGTGTTAGGAGACATTCTGGACATATCTTAGTGTTTTAATCATAACTTTCTACTCACATCCAATTGATGTGACTCTTGATGCATTGAAAAGCTATCTTAAAGGGCTACTACAAATTCGTATATGATAAAGATGTCTAAATTCGGACTCTTGAAGCGTGTACACGGCTGCTAATTTGATTCTTAAAAGTTAGGCGACTTTTTATACGGAAATTAGGAAAGCATTAGGTTTTATTTTATACTCGAGAAAAATATCATTTTAGTTCATTTTAGTTCTCCATGAGAGAACTAAAAAGTAAAAATGGTATTTTTCTCTTCTTTAGAGTTGTGTTGTCCTCCCTTCAAAACTCGTCCCCAATGATATGCTTCTCTCGGGTCTAAAAGAAACCTTAACGCTTTCGTGATTTTCGCATAAAAAACTACCTAACTTTTAGGAGTCACATTGGTAGCCGCTTACACTCTTCAGGAATCATAAGTTAGAAGTTAGACATCCTTATAAGATACGAATTTGTAGCTCTTTAATATAGCTTTCCAACGCATCAAGAATTACATCAATCGGATGTGTGGGTGAAAAGTTATGATTAAAACAGTAAGGTATGTCCAGGGTGTCTTCTAGCGCGCTTTAGACTTAAGACTTTTTGCAGATTCCTTTTGTGATTTGTTTCTTTTGTTTTCTTGATCCGAACTATTCTTAAACCTACCTTATTTGAAGTTATACTTTATTTAATATTTTGGAAAGATATCCCAATGTTGAAGTCTTCTTATGAAGTATCATTTCTTTGTTGAAAGTCCACACGTCTATCCACATTGGAAGTCAGCCCACGTTGAAAATGAAGAGTCCTTATTACTTGAAAGTCTTGCTCAATTCAAAAGCCATGCTTCTTTGAAAACTCTTGGGAATTATTCAAATTCAAAAATTCTTTTGAATTTGACTGAGCTTTAACTCTCTTTTATGGATTCTGAAATTAAACATAAAAATGTGTTTAGGAGTATCTCAAAGTAAATAGAAACTAAATTCAAGAATTCAAATTAATTCTTATGATTTCTATTCACATTTTAGCATTCTAATTTAATAATTGGGTATTTAAAGTATACTTTCGTGTACTCATCACACCTCCCAATTTATTTATTATTAATCCTTAGCAATTTTTTTGCAAAAGAGATGAAAGGGACAAGAAAATCATAAAAATAAGCTACTAAGTCACACTTTCCAGATTCACATATAAAAACAATCTAAAGAATCCAATAACCCATCAAAATCAATCCCCCTATAGCAATTCATAGTTTGTTTTCTAATCCCTTATCTTACCACTAATCTTGACACATGCAACATCAAGAACGTCTCAAACAAAATGTTCAACTCCATAACTCACGGGTATAATAGTGTTTCATGTAAGGGCTCTCTCTATGGAGTTGACAAGTAGTGTACACACAATCACATGAAGATTTAGGTAATTAATAACAACCAACAAGTAAGCATTGATAGGAACAGTTAATGATAGGAACATTAACAAAAGAGAATTCAACCATTCTTTCCAAAGACTTACTGGGGATCAGAACAGTCAAAACAAAATATTGTAATGTGGCTTAGGTTAGACTATATGTAAATAAAGGAATGGAAGAAAATGATTCAAAAACTTTCAAGTACATACTTAAGGAATCTTATTAAACATCTCAATAAACCGCGTTCCTCACTTAATGTACTCTCTAGCATTTCAAATCATCGAATAATGCCTATTATTTTTTTTTTCTTTTCTTTTTATTTCTTTTTATTTTTTTATAATTTGGTGAACAATTATATGTCATCCTGGTATTTTGCTATTTTTACCCATTTTGGTATTGCCGTTGAAACTAACTCACTTAGAGCAACTAGTAACTCGTGTTCTTTATTATGTTCTTATTCTTTGCAAAGAAAAGAATTCCTCATTTAGTACATATTTGGAAGTAAAAAAGATAGGAAAAACCAGTGTCTAGGTTATACTCCAATGTGGAGAGATATGGATAATGTAAGTATATGAAGAAAAAAACACTATGTTTCTTGGCTCAAAGTTGGCTACTAGGGGTTTATATTCAAAGGGTTGGTTTGAAAGACTCAAACATTAATCCTAAGTTGACTTATGTTACATGTAATAGTGCCATAGTACAGTGTTCCATCAAGCATTTGTAAATGCATAATTTGCACCACCTTCTAACTTAAACGAAACATTGTTTTCAATGTTTAAGAATCAAAACTGAATGGATAGTAACTGAAGAGTGTAGAATACACTTGATGTGTTACGTGGGTAGCCCGGTAAGCATTAGAGATGACAAACTGAAATGGCGAAATGACACTATCTTACAAACAGAAATAAAGGAAACAACAACAAATAAAAAGAAAGAAAAGGGAAAGAAAAGAAAAGAAAAAAACATACTTGCATGGTGGGGTCAAGGTTGATAGACTAGGTCTGCAAGTGGAATGTCTTCCACTTTAGAAATTTGTCTATCAATAAGTATTTTTAGGCGTTGACCATTTACTTTAAAGACCAGACCATTCTTAAGATCTTTAATTTATATCGCCCGATTTTCAAAAACACGTTTCACTACAAAGGGTTTAGTTCAACTAGATCGAAGTATTTCTGGGTACTTGTGAAGTCTAGAATCATGTAAGTATACTTAGTCATTAGGCTTAAACGTCTTCTTAAGAATATTTTTATCAAATGTTTTCATTTTAGCCATATAGATTTTAAAGTTCTCATAAACATCATTTTTCAACTCCTCTAATTCGGTCAATTGAAATTTTCTAAACTTATCTGCTTCTTCTAGGTCAAAATTAAAATGCTTGATGACCCAATAAGCTCGATGCTTGAGCTCTATAGGTAGGTGGCAAGGTTGTCCAAAAACAACCATATAAGGTGATATACTTAATGGAGTTTTGAAAGCTGTATGGTAGACCCAAAGTGTATCAACTAGTCTTAAAAGACCAATTGTTGCTATCATTGTCTATTGTTTTCTCTAGGATTTGTTTAATTTTTCTATTGACAAGTTCTACCTGTCCACTTATCTAAAGATGGTAGGCAGTAGGAATTTTATGAACCTCATATTTTTCATTAAAGTTTCAAATGAACGATTACAAAAGTGTGCCCCGATCATTAATGGTAGCACGTGGCGTATCAAACCGAGATAACACATCTTCTTTAAGAAATTTGATTACTGTCTTATTATCATTGCTCCTAAAAGATACTGTCTTTACCCATTTTGAAACATAATCTACTGCCACAATAATATATTGATATCCAAAAGGAGGAAACAGTTCCATGAAATCATTACCCCAACAATAAAAAATTTCTATTATTAAGATCGGATTTAAGAGCATCATATTACAATGGGACCAAGCTCCTAACTTTTGACACTTTTTGCATAAGCGACTATATGTTTGCATCTTTAAACAAGGTGGGCTAATAAAATTCACATTGTAAAATTTTTGCAACAATTATTTTTATTGAAGAATGCCTCCCACAAGCTGGGGTATGACAAAATTCTAAAATGCTAGCAATCTCCTCATCAGGGATGCAACGCCTTATAATTTGGTCAGGGCCATATTTGAAAAGAAAAGGTTTATCCATAGGGGTGTAATTGGTTTGGTTAGGTCTAGTTTTGGAGAAATTTTGAAATCAGTATATACCAATTTTGGAAATTTAAGAACTGATACGGATCGATTCATTACCAAAATCAAAATTTTTAGTTTTTCTAGTTTCAGTCCGGTTCGGTTTGGTTTTCCGGTTTTCCATTTACACATGTGACACTATATATGTCCTTTTCCTTGTCTACCTCAACTCCATCTGAGGTGATCACAAACTCTTTTTTTTTTGCATGAACGAGCACTTCTTCAAATTGATATACAGTTTCTCTCCCATCGCAAGACTTCCAGTACACATTGTACACGATTCAAGTGTTCATTCTCATCCACACTAACAATTAGAATGTTGTCGAAATAAACAACAAAAAATTATATTACTATCTTGATTTCAACGAAATCTTTCAGAATTTGATTTCGAGTTAGCAACTTCTATTTTTTTTTTTTTTTTGTTTTTGTTTCTTTCTTCTCTTTGGATTGGAAAATGGAATAGTTGGTTAAATAAAAAATCCAAAGGAGGTTCATGGCCAAGGGTAAAGATGTTCGAGTAACAGTTATTTTGGAATGTGCCTGTACTCAAAATGGTGCTAATAAGGAATCAATGAGTATTGGTATTTCCAATTATAATTTTTTTAATACTAAACTTAATTGTGATAATTTAGTATTTATTATTAACAATTACTAATTCTTTAATATTCAATTATAGTAGTATAATATAAGTAGTGTCTAATTTATTATCGAGATTAATTAGAAATGTATCATATAATATATATAATAATAATAATATAAAAATAAAAAAGTATATGTATCACACTGGACCGGTTACAAACCGGACTGAACCAATTCGGTCCAGCTCAATCGGTTTAATCGGACCGAATCGATTTGATCCGGCTCAATCGGTTTTTTGGTCTTTTCTTACACCCCTATTCATCCCAATAGAAATTGCGTACCTCAGCCATGAACTTTCTCTCGTCTTGCACGCTCCAATCTGTCGGTATCTTGCCTGCAGCCAAATAATTTACAATATGAGTAAACCATGGTAAAGAGAAAATAAACAATAAATACTTGTATAGAAAATCATCCCTAATTGGCATGTGGTCAGTGGTGTCCTCGAATGTGAGTTTCGAGAGATGGTCGACCATTACATTTTCAACTTTTTTCTTATTTTTGATGGTGATGTCGAATTTCTATAAAAGTAAAATCCACTATATTAATTGCGCTTTAGCATCATTCTTTGTGAGAAGATACTTAAAGGCTGTATGATCTATGAAAATTGTAATAGGAAAAATCAATCAAGTAAGCATGAAAATTGTCCAAAGCAAAACATATAGCTAGCAACTATTTTTCATTGGTTGAGTAATTCAGTTAAGGATTATTTAGAGTTCTATTAGCATAGTAAATGACATAGGGCTTTCCTTATCTTCGTTGTCCAAGGACAACACCTACAACATAACCACTAGCGTCACACATAATCTCAATAGGTAAAGTCCAATCAGGTGATTGCATTATGGGTGCTGAAGTAAGTTTGTCAATCAGCATTTTAAAGGCCTTTTGACAGGCTTGTATCTACTCAAATGAGGCATCTTTAGCTTGGAGGTTACATAGCGGTCTAGATATGTCAGTAAAATTTTGTATGAGACTTCTATAAAAAGCCGCATAACCAAGAAATGATTTAACATCCTTTACTGTCTTAGGTGTAGGTAACTTAGAAATGAATTAAATCTTAGATTGATCAACCTCTATCCCCTTGGAAGAAATAATATGCCCTATGACAATACCTAAAGGTATAATAAAGTGTCATTTTTTCCAAATCAAAACCAGTTTATTTTCTTCACAACGGGTCAACACTCTTTAAATTTAGCAAGCATGCATCAAAAAAAGTTTAAAAAACAGTCAAGTCATCCATAAAAACTTCTTTGCAATTTTCAATCATGTCTCTAAAAATGCTCATCATGCATTATTGAAAAGTAGTAAGGGTATTACACAATCCAAATAACATTCTACAGAAAGCATAAGTATCAAAAGAGTAGGTCAAAATGGTTTTGTCCTAGTCCTCTAATGCAATTTCAATTTGATAGTAATTAAAATAACCATACAAAAAATAATAAAATGGGTGACCAGCTACACGCTCAAGGTTTTTATCAATAAAAAGGAGGGGAAAATGGTTTTTTTTTGGTAGCGGCATTCAGTTTTCTGTAATCAATACACATCTGCTATCTAGTCACAAGCTATGTAGGTATCAACTCTCCTAATTCATTCTTCACCAGAGTAATACCTGACTTCTTGGGAACAATCTATATAAGACTATTCTATTTACTATTAGTAGTAGAATATATAATATTCCTGCATGTAACAGTTCTAACACTTCATTTTTTACTACTTCTTTCATGGTAGGATTAAGTCTGCGTTGAGGGTCTTTACAAGGGCTAGTTCCTTCCTCTAATTTTATGAGAACAGACTAAGGGGCTAACACCTTTGATATCTGCAGTGCTCTAACCTATGGTTGACTTGTGCTCATTTAAGGTTTGAAGTAATTTCTCACCCGTCAGTTGATACATATGATGTATAATAGTGAGTTTTTGCAAAAAAATCCATATAAGGCCATAGAATATCTTAATAAGCTTGTTGAAAAAGCTCATACTTGAACTAGACCTAGTGCTACTAAGAGTACAAATAGGTCATGGCCTGCTAAAAACCCAAATAGAATTTACCATCTTAGAGAAGAGGATAACCTAAAAACTAAAGTTGAAATGCTTACTAGAGAGTTAAGAGGTGTTAAACACTAGGGATGTAAAGCCAATACACATAGCTACTCGTGTAGAATCCTTTAGACCGTGTTTTGTGTGTGGTGGGCTAGATCACCTAGTTCAAGAGTGTCCCACATTTGCTGAAATGAGGGAAATGCATGAGGAACAATGTAATACCTTAGGTATATACAAGAAGCATTTTGCACTTCCTCCGATACCTACAATTCGGAGTGGCGTAATCACCCAAATTTTAGCTAGAAATCTGAAATCCAGCAACCTGTAAAGCCACCTAGAGCTTACCTTGCATCATATCATGCATCTTCTTCTAAGAATCCTTTAGATGATACTTTACATGCTTTTATTGAGGCACAAGATTAAACTAATTAAAAGTTTTAAGTCT
The DNA here is from genome assembly GCA_003123785.1 of Pterocarya stenoptera. NCBI lineage: Eukaryota > Viridiplantae > Streptophyta > Magnoliopsida > Fagales > Juglandaceae > Pterocarya > Pterocarya stenoptera. Next base: position 126,877 of record QEOT01002024.1, read on the forward strand.
TTAATTACCTTGGTTGTTGAAGAAAACAAGGAGATAAAGAGCAGTCTATTCAAGTTGATGAGCTCCTTGAGTGTGATTGAGCGTGGCAAGTTTCCTTTTCAAGCTCAATTCACACCCCACAGTGAACATGGTGCAAAACAATTTGAAGAATGTAAATGTCATTCTGACAGGAAGTGGCAAATCCTTACACATTCCAACAAATGATAAGTTAGAGGATGTTGAAAAGAATCAAAGCAATAATGGTGTCAAGCTACCCAAAGAAGCCGAGGTAATAAAGAGCCCAGTTAAAGTACTATTTCCTCGAGCTTTAAAATTGAATATGCGAACTTTGGATCCTAGCAATAAAATCTTGGAGAACCTTAAGCAGGTAAAAATTAACCTTCATCTTTTGCATGTTATTAAACAAGTTCATACTTATGCAAAAGTTCTCAAAGATTTGTGTACAGGTAAGAGGAAGCACCATGTTAAAAAGACAACATTCTTGACAAAGCAAGTTAGTATTCTAATTGAGCAATGAATTCCTCTTAAGTACAAGGATCCTAGTTTTCCAACCATTGCATGTAATATTGAGAATTATGAGTTTGGGCAAGCGTTGCTAGATTTAGGAGCTAATGTAAATTTGATGCCTTATTCCATTTATTTACAACTAGGGTTGGAAGAAATCAAACCAACTACTATGGTATTGCAATTGGCTGACCTTTCAATCAAAATATCATTGGGTGTGGCGGTGGATGTTTTGATTCAAATTAATAAGTTTTATTATCTTGTTGATTTCTTAATCCTGGACACTAGTTTTGTTGTTGACTCTAGTTCTAATATATCTTAAATTTTAAGTAGATCTTTCATTGCTACTGTTAATACTCTTATTAATTGCATGAATGGTCTGATAAAACTCTCTTGTGGGAATATGACTATCGAGGTGAATATTTTCTATATTGGGAAACAGCTAGAAGAGTATAACGAGTGGTACCAAACGTACATGATCGACGCACTCGTAGACAATGGACTTCACACAACTTATGATTTTGATCCCCTTAAATATTTCCTTGTTAGTTCTGAGTTTGATACTATTAATGATTCATCTGATGTTAATATTTGAGCTGTTTTTTATGAAACTTAAGATTATGGCACATGAGCTTGGCAAACAAAATTTGAAGAGTTGCCTAAGAAAAGTGAAAAATACATACTTGAAGGAATCTGTTTTTCACTTTTTTATGCAACTCTTCAAATTTTGGTTGCCAAGCTCGTGTGCCATAATCTTGAATTTCATAAAAAATAGCACAAATATCATACACATCAAATCAATCACTAATAATATCAAACTCAGAACGAACAAAGAAATATTCAAGGGGATCAGAATCATGAGTTGTGTGAACTCCCTTATCTATGTGTACTCCCTAATTAACAGTAGCAATGAAAGGTCTACCTATAATTTAAGAGATTTTAGAACTAGAGTCAACAACAGAACTAGTGTTAAGGATTAAGAAATCAACAAGATAATAAAACTTATCAATTTGAATAAAAACATCATCTGCTACACCCTGTGGTATTTTGACTGAACGGTCAGCCAATTGTAATATCACAGTAGTTGGTTTGATTTCTCCCAACCCTAGCTACAAATAAATGAAATAAGATATCAAATTTACACTAGCACTTAAATCTAGCAACGTTTGCCCAAACTCATGATTTCCAATATTACATATAATAGTTGGAAAACCAGGAACCTTGTAATTAGGAGGAATTTGCTGCTCAATTAGAGCACTAACTTGCTTCGTCAGGAATGTTGTCTTCTTAACATGGTGCTTCCTCTTAACTGTACACAAATCTTTGAGAACTTTTGCATAAGTAAGAACTTGTTTAATAACATGCAAAAGAGAGAGGTTAATTTTTACGTGCTTGAGGTTCTCCAGGATTTCATTGCTAGGATCCAAAGTTCGCATATTCAATTTTAAAGTTTGAGGAAATGGTACCTTAACTAGACTCTTTATTACCTCGGCTTTCTTGGGCAGCTTGACACCACTATTTCTTTGATTCTTTTATCCTCTAACTAATTAGTTGTTGGGATGTGTAAGGATTTACCATTTCGTGTCACAATGTCATTGACATCCTTCAAATTTTCTTGCTCCGTATGTTGACCTTAGGGTGTAGATTGAGCTTGAGAAGGGAACTTGCCATGCTCATTCACACTTAAAGAGCTCATTAACTTAGACACATGACTCTTTATCTCCTTGTTTTCTTCAACAATATACTTAATCAAAGACTCAAACTTTTAATTAGTTTAATCATGTGCCTCAATAAAAGCATGTAAAGTATCTAAAGGATTCCTAGAAAAAGATGCCTGGTATGGTGCATGGTAAGCTCTAGGTGGCTTTACAGGTTGTTGGTTTTTAGACTTTTAGCTAAAATTTGGGTGATTACGCCACTCCGAATTATTCGTATCAGAGGAAGGTGCAAAAGGCTTCGTGTACATATCTAAAGTATTACATAGTTCCTCATGCATGCCCCTTATTTTAGCAAGTGTGGGGCACTCTTAAACTAGGAGATCTACCCTACCACACACAAAACACGGTCCAAAGGACTCTACATGAGTAGCCATGTGTGTTGGCTTTACATCCTTAGTTTTTAACACTTCTAACTCTCTAGTTAGCATCTTAACTTTAACTTTTAGGTTATCCTTTACTCTAAGATCGTAATTCTACCACTATTTGGATTTTCAGCAAGCCGTGACCTATTTGTACTCTCAGTAGCACTAGGTTTGGTCCAAGTGTGAGCTTTTTTAGCATGTTTATTAAGATATTTTGTGGCCTCATCTGGATTTTTCTACAAAAACTCATCATTACACATCATCTGTATGAATTGATGCTCTCTAGGTCGAACCTTAAATGAGCACAAGTCAACCATAGGGTGGAGAAGTGCAGATATTAAAGGTGTTAGCCCCTTAGTCTGTTCTCATAAAATTAGAGGAATGAACTAGCCCTTGTAGAGACCTTCAACGCAAATATAATCCTACCATGAAAGAAATAGTAAAAAATGAAGTGTTAAAATTGTCACATGTAGGAATATTATATATTCTATTACTGAAAGTAAATGGGTTAGTACTACGTTGGTTGTCCCCAAGAAGTCAGGCATTACTGTGGTGAAGAATGAATTGGGAAAGTTGGTACTTACATAGCTTGCGAGTCTATGACTAGGTAGTAGATGTGTATTGATTATAGAAAACTGAATATCGCCATCAGAAAAAACCATTGTCCCCTCCCTTTTATTAATCAAATTCTTGAGCTTATAGCTGGTCATCCATTTTATTATTTTTTGTATGGTCATTCTGGTTACTATCAAATTGAAATTGCATTAAAGGACTAGGATAAAACTACTTTCATCTGCTCTTTTGGTACTTATGTTTTTCGTAGAATGTTATTCCTGTTTCTTTTTAATACTACATGATGAGCATTTTTAGTGACATGATTGAAAATTGTATAGAAGTTTTTATAGATGACTTGACTGTTTTTGAAACTTCTTTTGATGCATGCTTGCTAAGTTTAAAGAGAGTGCTGACCCGTTGTAAGGAAAAAGATCTGGTTTTGAATTGTGAAAAATGTCACTTTATGGTACTTTCAGGTATTGTCATAGGGCATATTATTTCTTCCAAGGAAATAGACGTTGATCAATCTAAGATTTAATTAATTTCAAAGTTACCTACACCTAAGACAGTAAAGGATGTTAAATCATTTCTCTGTCATGCAAGTTTTTATAGAAGATACAAAATTTTTTTGCCATATCTAGACCATTATGCAACCTTTTAGTTAAATATGGCCCATTTAAGTGGATACAAGTATGTCAAGTGGCTTTTAAAACGTTGATTGACAAACTTACTTCAGCATCCATAATACAATCATCTGATTGGACTTTATCTTTTGAGATTATGTGTGACGCTAGTGATTATGCTGTAGATATTGTCATTGGACAACGAAGGGAAGGAAAGCCCTATGTCATTTACTATACTAGTAGAACTCTTAATAATGCTCAACTGAATTTCTCAACCAATGAAAAAGAGTTGTTAGCTGTATTTTTAGCTTTGGACAAGTTTCATGCTTGCTTGATTGATTTTCCTATTACAATTGTCGCAGATCATACAGCCTTTAAGTACATTTTCACAAAGAAGGATGCTAAAGCGCAATTAATACATTGGATTTTACTTTTGCGCAGAAATTCAACATCACCGTCAAAGATAAGAAATGAGTTGAAAATATAGTGGCCGACCATCTCTCGAGGCTCACAGTTGAGGACACCACCGATCACATGCCAATTAGGGATGATTTGACGCTTTCTAGGTGTAAGTCCCTCACAGAAATAACTAAGTAAGTGCCAAGTGAGGACATATACTCAACAACTGATTAAACCTCTCCCAATCCTAATACAAAATCTCACTATCCTTTTGTGCAAAGGTGGAGATCTGTCTCTTCAAATCATTGGTATTTTGTTGAAAAAAGTAGTTGTTAAAGAAGACTTGTGTCATCTCATTCCATGATCCTATTGTTCGTAGTCTTAGCGAGTACAACTAGCTCTTTGCTCTATCATTCAAAAAGAAAGGAAAGAATTTAAGTCTCACGACATCATCTATAGCTTATGACTATAGAAAGTCACAACAACTTCCTCAAACTCCTTAATGTGCAAATAAGGATTTTTATTCTTTAAACCATGAAAGGTGGGAAGTAGCTGAATCATCTCTGTTTTAAAATCAAGTTGACGAGTATTGGCTAGAAACATGATGCATGATGGTGTGGTTGTGCGTGTAGGTGGAGGTAATCCTAAAGAGTTCTAGTGGTTGATCTTCTTGTTCACTCATTTTTTCGGGCCTAGATGAATTGTCAAATAAAGGATTAAAAAAAATTGATTCTAGCTCTAGCACAGGCCTACGAGCAAACCTACCCAAGGAGTCTCTATATCTGTGCATATAAGGTAAAAAAATACTAAAACTAAAAATACTACAAAAAGAAAGAAAGAAAGAAAAAATAATGCAGCAAGCTAAAAGAGAGAACGAAGTTACCGCATTTACAAACTGTTGAAGTAAATTATGCCTTGTATCGACTCTTGCATCGTACTCTCTGGCAACGACGCCAAAATTTGATTATGCAAACTATTACGTAGTGGTATAGTATAGTTCATGGTGTCCATCCATAGGTAGTCGGAAGAAACATTACAAGATGCAAGCTTAAGGGAAAAGATTAAATGGCAATATGACAAAAATATGAAAATTCTACCTAAAGCACACAATTAAAATGAGATTAGGGCACAAATAAAAAGGCAAGTAAAGCTTCAAGCTTCCAATTGGATCCAATACTCTGACTTTTTCAATCAAAACTATATACACAATTAAGAATTATAGCACCAAATTTCTAATTGGAAGATATGACATTCTACTCATCTACTTGATCAAATTTTATTCCACAATCTATTCTATCTTTACAAACCACAGTTTTCATATATAAAAATGAATATCGGATATAAAGATGATACTATATTCACAAACAATAGTATTAACATCGTGTTTCGCACACATTTAGGTCAAGTTCTGACAACTCACGTTTTAAAAAATAGGTCTGTGAAAGGTAGAAAAGACTTTGCTTTAAGAGGGCGGCTTAAGGGTTGGGTAGCCTCCGATGAGAAAGTTATTAAATATTCTTGGATGGTTGTAAATAAATAGAGGAGTCTAGGAATAGGAGAACTATTCTTGTACTTAGGATCTACTATTTATACTATATGAAGTCCACTGTCCCTATATTATTCCTTAAGTTAGAATCTTTTAGCACAGTGTGGCTTTGCGACGTCATTATTAATGTGGCGTGTTGCCCTGGTGGTTGAGCTATTAATGCAGCGTGGTCTTCCGACCTCATTCTCTCAGTATGTCTTCCTTCTGGTCCGTTCATACCTTTTCCCTCAGTAGATTATTGGCTTCCTGAATATCACGCTTGCTGTGCGAGTGGGTACTTGAGGATTGGACACTACTCAAGAGATCCTTAGATCGACGAGTCCCATCCCTACAGCACCATCCCTCCTGCAGGTTGTATTCAGAGGAGCTTTCCAGTGGGCCAGGTTAGGGTCTATTTTTCCTGGGCTGGACTTCTAATCTTGCTTCCTTTCATATATAGGCTTCTTGGGTTTAGTGAGAAAATTTTCCTCACAGTTACCCCGCTAATTCTCACCGGATGAGTACGGTGGGAATTCTTTCACTATCCGAACCCGCCCCACAACTAAGGCCGGGATCCTTATTATGCTGCTTTGAAGCCTAGGGAGGTTCCTGCTAATTGGCTTTTTTGGCGGCATTCCTATCTTCCTTGACGAGATCACCTTTTCAAGTTCATTAATGAGGGGGTGTTAGGCAACTTTTCGAGTTTGCGTCGCTTCGTAGGCTACATTCCTAGAATTCGAAGTGGCACGTACTCCCTCTATTGCCATGTTGTGTGAGAGTCTAACTGTCACCCTCTCCCTCTCCTTTTATAATCGTGGTGGAGGGGTGTGGTTTCCGCCTATTGCATTGTGATTGTCCCACTATTTTAGTTCTCTTGATTTTTCTTTCCTTCGACCAATCTTCTTTGCTAACTCGTATGCTGGCAGTGATGGTCTCCAAAAAATCTGTTCAACCCAACGTTTATGGTGGGGGCTCTGCTGATACTGGGCCATTGTTTGGGGGCAGTAGATGGCTCTCAACTACCACAAAATCAATGCTGGCCTCCTTGGCTCTCACTTACCAAATATCAGAGTTTGCCTCTTTCAAGGATACACGCTTGAGTCACCTTGGAGCTGAGGTATCGCTCGAGTCTCCCAAATTCTTCTTCGTGGGCCAGGTGAACCGCCGGGAGTTCCCAATATAGACTGACTGGGGAAAGGTCCCAAATTTTGTGGAGTCAGCAAGAGTCTATCATCATGGTACAGGATGGAGAATTCTCCAGGACCATTTTGGGAAGCGTTACTATGTACATGAGAAAGAGAATGCTGCGTGGAGAATTGAGTGGAACGATGTCGTACTTGGCCTCACCTGATAGTGGGGATGTGGGATCCCTCAACATATGCGAGAATCACTTTTTGTATGAAGTTTAGTTTCTGGTACATACATGCTTAAGTTGTTATTACGTGTTCTATTTATATTTCTGCTGCATTGTCTTAAACCAAATTCTATACATGTGTACTTCCATCTAGATTACTACATGCCTAACCATTCTTCTGGGTGTTGACCACTCGGCCAACATCCTTGGCACCATGTACCTCATGTAGTCTTTCATAAGGGGCAAGCTATCACAACTTGGTATTAGAGCTATGCTTATATGCGTGACTATGGACAACTTTTAGAAGTATAGGACTGTACCAAAAATAGGAGTGATATAGCATGATAAGTTATATATTCTAGCACTAGGCTTGATCTATGCTTAGGATGGTGAGGTGGGATAGTATGTAATAGGCTTGAGTTATGTGACAGGAATTAACAATGGTACGACCCAGAGCTCTGCAAGGAGAGTGGACGCCAAGTGGTCTTGAAGGAGGATTGTTTGACGAAGGAAGAGACAAGTGTTAGCTAAGGCACTAAATCAGATATCAGACATGCTGGAACCACAATATGAGATATGTTCATATGCAAGTCCAGTCAGTAGGAACCCCTAGAGAAGGAGGGGGATATATGTATGAAAGATTTTTGGCTCATCACTACATGGGAATCTTTGGAAACGAGGGACCGGTGAGAGTAGAGAGATGGATATCTGATATAGAAAGGACGTGGTAACTAGGGAAGGAATAAAAAAATAATCATTGCAATACATGTAACATGGATGCATGAATGATTGACTACGTGCATTTCTTATCATTGTGCATAACTTATTGATCTTGTGTTTCACGTACTTAGTGGACATCATAACATACATGCATTGGTCCAATTGTTGTTGAGTAGATAAATCATATGGTGAGCCATGCTTATGTCCGTGGCAACCCATAATCATAGCATACATATGATGAACCATGCTTAGGTCTATGGTATTGCATAAATCATAACATGGCATATGATGAACCACGCTTAGATTCGTGGCTTGCACATCCACCTATAACATAAGGTCAATCTTAACTTACTTATCTTTCACATGAATTCTTAGTTATCTTATCGTAATGCATATGAGAGCATGTCGACTTCATGACTTTAATGCCATATCTTACTCATGCATGGCATAGCATTGATCATGGCATGCTAACATGAATTTTACATAACATACATAACGTAAGCATTTCATAGCATAATCTAAGCAAAACATACATAAGCATTATAGAACCAACTCATAAACTACATAACATGTCATGAATGTTACATGGCACAACATAAAATATGCCTTCCATAACATAATGTAACAGACATACCATCCAACATAGCGCACGTAAGTGCATCATACAATCTGATCATAATTCATTGAGGGTTAGTAAAGAAGGGCTAACCTTGAATTGGCCGTACATAGCATAGCATAGCATAGGTGAACAAACCTTTTTCAAGCAAAATATAATAACTATAGCACACATAAAAGTTAAGATCTTGCTACTTATCTCATAGTGCTGCTTCCAAAATCTCACTTCGCAGTTTGTTGCCTATACAAAGTACTAAAAATTTCTAAATTTCTAGAAAAACATGTCATAGCTAGGGGTATCAAATCATGTTAGCGGGTTGTATTTGTGTCGTGTCAAGATATGTAAATTATACTTAGTGGGTCAACCCGAACACGACCCGTTAAAGATTTCGTGTTAAAATCTTAAACTCTAACATGACCCATTAACATAATGGGTTGACACGATACGACACAACACAATATGACCCGTTTTAACCCGTTTACGTTAACGGGTTGAATAGACCCGTTAGTGACCCGTTTGACCTGATTGATTTTATATAAATATTAAAATCTAAATAATATCTGTAAAAAATAAAAAATCTAACTACAAGTCTAAAATTACAATTCAAACAATAGAAATACCAACATTAAAATATCAACAGTACCAAATATGATAAACACACAAATATGATCCACACACATTGTAAACATATTAATGTTACAATCTCAAATATGATAAAAATACAGATTTAAACAAATTTAGAACTTGAAGAAGGAAGTGGAGCGTCAGGCGTCCTCTTTGCCCTTGTTCTCTAACTCCATTACATTTTCCGTTAACTCATCCAATTTAACTTCTTCTTGTGTTTTCATTAAAAAAATGCATTAGTAAAGTTTTATATCAAATAACATTATTGTATTGAAAACTTACAGTCATTTATTTAATAAAATAAAAATAATATTACCTTACTCCTTGCCATATAATCAATCTCTTGTGCAGACTAATGCTTTAACAATATCTACTTTTAGTACACTCCTAAACTGATCAATGATACGCCCACCAACACTGAAAGTAGATTCAGATGCAACAGTAAAAACTGGAATACTCAAAATGTCACGAGCTATACAAGCAAGATTAGGATAACGAAATTCATTTCCTTTCCAAAAAGAAAGAATGTCAATGTTTGCATTTCTATCTACCTGAGGTTCATCCAAGAAAAGCTCCAATTGAATTTTTTGCATATGGGCAGCAAGATCATCATGTTAAAATGAATCAAATTCCCATATACAAAAAATAAAAATAAAAATGTTTTAAATCAATATGTGGTATGAAACAACAATATAATATAAATTATTAAACAAAAAATATTATTTGAATTTTTCTGAAATACTTGTCTATTAAATCTAGCTGAGGATTGACTTTCCGCTCTACTAATAGTTCTTTTAGAAGTCGTGGTAGAACTTATGGGAGCACTAGAAGAACTATATTCCATGAAAAGAAATGCCAATTTGATATGAACATTCAAATACTCTAGGGAAACATTTCCATAAGGCTTGTTATAAGAAAAATCAACAAAATGAAGCTTATATCAATGATCCAATATAATTGCTATAGCCAACAACACATTTTCTTCATGCAGTCATCTTCACTCTCAGATTGTTCCTTTAATGTCAAATAAATCAAAAAATATTGTTGGAAAGTACAAATTGGCTGTAGGGTATTTGGTTCTAGAAAAGTAACAAGTGGCATAAAAAAAAAACTCTCAGTAAACTGTTAATCTTCTCCACTTTTTTCCACTCAGATGTTGATGAACAATGTTTAAAATTGGAATCAGTCAACTCTAAATGGCTAAAAGCACGACGATTCCCAAGTGCACTCTCAAACATAAGAAAAGTAGAATTTCATCTAGTGGGGACATCCTGTCTCAACCTTTTCTTACTATCCAAAGACATTTGATTTGTTGAATCTAAAAATTTTTATTTCCTTGTTTGTTATCCTTTCACATACTTGATACTATCACGAATTTTTTGGATAGCATAATCAATCTCTTTAAACTCATCTTGTACTACCAACTTGAGAATATGAGCACAACAACAAAGATGAAAGAACTCACCATAACAAACAAGGGCTTTCTTAATGTTCAATTGAATTCTTAACAACTATACTGACACTTCATTAGAAGAAGCATTGTCTAAAGTCAATGCAAAAATCTTATGTTGAATTCCCCACTCACACAACAAATTATAAATTTTTTCAAATAAAGATATACTATTATGTGGTGGTGGTATAAAAGAAAAGTTCAAAACTCTTTTATGTAGAACCCATTTCTTATTCAGAAAATGTGTTAGTGATGCACATATAACCATCAATGGTTATAGAAGTCCACAAGTCAGATGTTAGACTAATTGTAACAGGACCAACATCTAACATGCATTTAATCATTTTTTTTTCTCGATGATACATCTTAACCAAATCAGCCTTAATAGTATTTCTAGAAATAATGAAACATTTGGACGCAAATATTGTAATAAAGATCTCAGTCCTGAATATTCAACAAACCGAGAAGGCAATTCATACTTCACAATAGGGCCTACAAAAATTTCTCTATATTGTTCACAATCAAATTTAGAAGCACTTACTGAAATAGATCCACTATTTTGTGCTAACATCAATTGACCAATATCTCTTGAATTTCTTCTAGGGCATGTGTCAATGTGGCACTTCAAATTTCTAGTTCCATATTTGCTCGCTGCCAAGTAAGTAGCTCCACACATCTTGCACTTGGCTTGTGCATTGCCATCATTTTTGTCTGAATCATGAACCATTTAAAAAAAACTCCACACGTTTGACTGCTTCCTTCGTTTTGAAAACTTTCCAAGTCCAACGGGTCCAAATCAATCAAATCGTCATTTTCTCATGCTTCCTCACTCATCTGACATCTTAAAAATTACATTAAAATACAGTCTTTCTCATTATATAATCCACAATCATAATAATACGTGATTTAGGTGTATCTTTAATTAATGAGACTAACACTCAAAAGATCTAAAACATATGTTTAATTGAAACTTAGTTTAACCATGGAAGTGATGATGTCTAATTGATTTGTTGGTATATGATCTTAAAGTAAAGGGAAGTGGACCACACAATGAATTATTATTCTTAGAATTACTATCAACTAACTAAATAACTCACAAATAGTACTGATAACGTCTATATAGTATTGAACTCAAATGTGATATGTAGATTACTTTGACCAATATCCTTAATATATAATTATTTGGAAAAAATATAATTAACAGTAATTGGGCTTACTCTATTAGAGAGGGAAACTTCTCTTTGAATTTACTAGAATTGAGCTCGCTCTCTTGGCCTTTGGATAGTCATTGAGAAGAAGATTTAAGGTGTTTTTCAAGAGCATTCATATTTGTCATTTTGTTCCTACCCTTCATTAGTTATCCTAATTTTCTTTTTCAAATTTGGGGCCAATATTAATGACCCATATTCAGTTGCAGGAATTTCTATTAATGACAAGTGATGTTATATATCTTGGTTCAACATGAGATCTAGTTTTTTAGAATAATGGTTGGGGTTGGGAAATTTGAGGATTTACACAGCAAAGCCCCCACAAACAAATCAAAGGAATTCAACTTCAAGAAGTCTTGAACTCAATTTTAGAGAATATATGGAGCTTAGCAATCAGCTGTAGCTTGCTTGAGGTTGCAAATGGAGAACCGGATAATAACTCAATTTTGATAGCAAAGTCTGCATTTTTTTTAGCCCCAATACCCAATTGTAGTATCTTACAGTATGGATTAGATCTCATGATGTGGTTATTTTGGGAATTCCCTTGAAGATTCCTGTATCAATACAATACTGACTCTTTCATACATTTCTACAAACACCTAGCATCCCTCATTCAATTCACTACTGCACAGGTTCACTACCCAGTACACGATTTGCTAATTACATTCAGTCATTCAACAAGCAAGCACAACAGCCATTACAACAACAAACATAGTAGGGTTCTAACAACTGACTGCATTATTGATTAGGAGAAGGAATCAAGTTACCTTTGGGCTTTGTGTCAAGTCGAAGATCTCTGTAAGAAGAGGAGAGGGGGAGATCGATGGCCTGGAGGCTGGGACGCTGTGAATCTGTGCTTTGTGTGAGGAGGACACCGATGGCTTGGGCCACCGTGAGAGTCTGAGACAGAGAGACTTGAGCTCTGGATTGAGGCTATGCCACAACATGGGTTTTGGTCCTGCAGAGGTACTCGTGAGTCATGGGTGAAGGGGCGTGCGCCTAGCACTGTGGGCAATTGGTGTGGCGCCGTGAGTGTGGCTATTAAGAGCCTTGGTCTAGCCCTTAAACATAAGCCTTCCTCTCCTTAGATCTGAACGATGAAACCTCCTAGACCGATCCAAGGAAACACAAGATCTCTTCCCACAAGCCTAGATTCGACAATATGAGGTTAAAGGTTGGTGTTTGGGTTGATTGAGGGTTCGGGTAAATGTTTGGAATGCAAGCAAGAAAATAACATAGAATTGAGTCACTCTTATTCACAGATTGTAAAGAGCCACTCTCTACAAGGGATTCACGAATTGCACCTTTAGTAGCCCAAGTGTAGAGCAAATCACCCTAGCACCGAAAATCTAAAGAACTAAACAAGCCTAGGCGAAATTTATAAAAGCCAAAGAATGAATAAAAACTATGCCACAAGGCCTTTATTTATAAGGCTTTCTAGCAAAATCCCAATACAAATGAAATGCTAAAAGTTAGGAAAATAGAGTCTAAAAAATATGAGATAAAGTCTAAAAGCTAGGGGATAAAACCTAAAATGTAGGGATAGGCTTATCCCCTCTTAACGGCGGGCCACATAGTGCCCTCATGGTGTCTAGGTTCGTCTTGGCTTCATCTTGGACTCTTTCTCTCTCTTTGTCTCTCTTAGAGTCAATCTTGGACTATATCTTATCTTGGATTCACTTGAGAGTCCTACTTGATCTTGTCTCTATCCTCTATAACAACCTTATCTTCTATAAGCCTTGAGTCCCCCTCCTTCATGTGTCTTTGGTGGCCATGGGTTGGGCTCGCTTGGCCATGGCTTGTCATGGGCTGGTTGTGGCCTTGCTTGGGCCATGGCACGACCAAGGTCAGGTCATGGCCTGCGTGTGGCACGGGCCATGGTGTAGCCGAGGCTGGGCCATGGCCTGCCCGTGGCATGGGTCGTGATGTAGCCAAGGCTGGGCCACAACCTATCATGGGTTCAAGGTGCCATGGCTGAAGCAAACCTCGGCCTTGGTCGAGCCATAAAGTCCTTCTAAGACCTAGCACATCCCCATCAAGTCTTCATATGCAGTTGCCCAATTGTGGCGCCCTCAGCCCCCGCTTGGGATTGGACGGATACTGCAGGACATTAACACAAGACTACATACCCCTCGTACATGACAGATAATATGTTATGCACCTAAGTACACTAGCAGTATGCAATATAACGTTGCAATGGAAAATAAATAAAGGGTTAGAAATTCTAAGCAATGCACAAATAGCAATTGTAAAGTACATGGTATCAACTACTAAAGCATTAGCACTTTGTCCATAACCATAGAAATATAGCATAAGACAAAATGTCCCAATGTATCAAGTACTAAAGTTTGTCTCTCAAAACATATGAAACCATATCAAAATATAAAATATCTTCAAAATTTGAGGCCTAAAAATCATAAATCCCATATTTTTTTCTTCTTCTTCTAATGGGATCCGGGTTTCACACGCTTCTCTAAATCCTTGTCTTGGTCTCGATTGTTACGCCGTCTGAACTCCGCAATGAATTCCAAAATACTAGTAATCTCTTGGTCGATGGCCTCGAGTCGCTTTTAGATGGAGGGCTCAGGCCGGTTAATAGCCATCTTAGGCACAATCCTTTCCGGAGGAGGTGTCGCCCTTTTCCTCTTCGATATATGTGTTGTTCTCAATTCCTATAACAACTTCTACCATTTCGGTTTGGGGAATGATAATTTAAACTACCACAGTGAGATTTCGAGAAATCTCAACAAGTAATCACAAAACATACATTAATCAAAACAAGCATACGAGAGGTACATCATGAAATGCGTGCATGAAACATGTACTTGACTTTAAACAGAAAACTTGACATATGCATTCACCAAAATTCAAAAGATACTTGTATAAAGATTTTGACATTTTCAAAAAATTTCTTTGGCTTTCTTTCATGTGGATCTTAATCAGAGACCTTTCTTATCAGAGATATATCACAAGATTTGCATCGAGTGATTCTTATCACATGAATTCTTATTCTTATTCAGAGGGTGGACACAACACAGCTCCCCTCCTTGGGTCGAGAATTCCCGTTAGTCATCGTACCATCATCAACCTGTAAGCGAGAATCGCAGGCGGGACTCTACCACCATCTTTGCTTACCACCATCCCTACCGTATACACCGTAGGTAGGAATCATAGATGGGACTCTATCACCATTTCTACTTACCACCATCCCTACTGTATGCATCGTAGGCGGGAATCATAGGCAGGACTTTACCACCATCCCTACCGTTCGCGATAAAGTTTTGACTCTTTTTCTTTTAAAAAGAACCACTTTCTTTTAGAAAATATTTCCCACATGCATGAGACATGGAACTTAAGAACTTCATACTTATACTCGACATGTGACATATGAGATGTCATGCATGAATTAACCAAGCATAACATGTTCATATCATAGCATGATTACATAGAATACAAGAAACATCCAAACTTATTCATGGAATCATGGAAACATGCTTAGGCCGAAACACATAGGGGTAAAAATCATGAAATTCATCACTTAAACATGCTCCAATCTTCCAGCATATAACATAGAGAATCCAAGCATGATAAACTGAAAATGGAATTATGACATTTAACTAAGATCCGAAACATACAACACATGTTATGGCCGAAACATTAGGACACATAATTCTTCAATTTTAAACATGTGAAAACCGAA
>QEOT01002024.1:165827-275949 GCA_003123785.1 Pterocarya stenoptera
TTTTTTTTTTAACTAAAAATTGTTTCTTTCCATCTAGATATTCATGTGAACCTTACAAACGGCTAAATGGAAATTAATGTTGCAGTTGCCAATTACGGCAACCTCTTGAGATGCAATGATAAATTACCAAAAGAGCATATTGCAGACCTAGTTGGTCTATTTTATTGGTAAAAAATAGCACTTCATCTGAACTGTGTGAAATAAACTCCAACAACTGCAAAATGGAACTGGGAAACTAAGGTTATGGAGAAGTATTTAGGATGCAGTAGATTCCTTCAAATATGAAATAAGGTCTGCACGTTCCTGTGGCTTATTCGATCCTGGGAATACCATCTTAGTTTCGGGAATGTACTTCTTAGGATTCAGCAAGTAATCATATAACGTCTTTTCTTCCCATGTCACAGCCATGTTCTTGTTAGCAGTACAGTATGAGTACCCAGCAGTTATACCAGACTGTCGTCCAAACAGGCCATTCAAATTGGGTCCTTGCTTGTGACCGGCACCTTTATCCAAGGTGTGGCATTGAGCGCACTTGGTTCTGAAGATCTTCTCTCCTAACTTTGGATTGCCTGGCGGAGCTTGATCGAACGACGCCATTTCTCTACCGTTTCTGCCTTTTCCTTCTCTTTTTCCTTTCAAAGAGGCCAAGAAAGTTGAACAGAGAATTTAGAACGAAAGACTAGAGGCCAACTTACAAATTGTCAAAGTTTGAAAAAAAATCGTAGTGGCTGTAAACAAGGTTATACCAAGTTAGGGTTTGGGCTTCTAAGGAAGATGTTCATAATCAAAAGGGTTCAAAATTAGTATTTACAAAAGTACCCCTAAACTTTCTAAAATTGCCACTAAAGCTTTAAATTTTTACTATTTGCAAATGAGCCTTAAAATTATCCCAACTTCATAAAACACATATTTTCTATGTTCTAAAACCATCTTTGCCTTTAGAATTTTGAGAATCAAAGTATAACTATGCTAATCACATCCAACCCGTGGCATGCATTCCATTAATGCCTAACTGTGATTTCAACTAATTAACCCTCATGGATGCATGTGTACTCAATTTCATCAAGTACCATCAATAATTAAAACTTTAATGAAAAATTAAAAACTTAGTTTCAGGTCATACAAGTTCATCCCAACACTTAAACATGGCTCAAGACCTTAATCACAACTAAATCATCCATTAAGCATGCATGATATTTCTAGCTTTATTCACCAAGAACTGGTTCAAAAACTTAATCAAATCATGCATTTTCATTCTTATCCCAATCACAAGGCTTTTCTAAATGCACATTTTTTAGCCCTAGGTAAATTAATCAAAACTTCTATAAGTTAAGCATAAACTAATCAAAACCGATGAATCTTGAATCACATAAAATTATTAGATGTTCAACCCAAGATNTATAATATTATCATCATCATAACATCATAATATCATAACATATGCACCCACTAGCCTTAAGTGTCATAAATATTTTGACTTCGCTCCAGCGTTCTTTAAAAGAGCAATGCTACGTAGAGTCCCCATTTGGGGACTGCAATGCAAGCCTATATAATTTTATCTTTAAAATTTTTTAAAATTACATAACTACCCCTCCTAAAATGATACTTTTTCACATTTAATAAAAGGTCTGCACATACAGTCCCCATTTGGGGACTGCAAATAGAATTTCTCTCTTTAAAAATAATCCATTCGAAACTCGTTGAATGTTCTTCGTCAATTCAGGCGTTACCACTCCATTTTTACTCACTCCAGAGTGAACAAAGAAGTTCCACTAGAATAAATCCCCATCCTAACCTTTGGGAGCGTTACAAAATTAAGTTTTCATGCTATGCTTGAGAATATTTTTCACGACATGTATTTGTAAGTATGCTTCATCTAAAAATGACAATTGTTTATAATATGCTCAAATAACAAAAATTGCACATGTCATGTGCAAGTAGCCATGTACTCAATGTATCATTAACATGATGTTTCATGCTCAAATGACATTTATATCATGAATGTGGTATTTATCATAAATTATAAATAAATTATCAAAGTGTAAGTAGAGGCCAACTTTTTTTTTTAACTAAAAATTGTTTCTTTCCATCTAGATATTCATGTGAACCTTACAAACGGCTAAATGGAAATTAATGTTGCAGTTGCCAATTACGGCAACCTCTTGAGATGCAATGATAAATTACCAAAAGAGCATATTGCAGACCTAGTTGGTCTATTTTATTGGTAAAAAATAGCACTTCATCTGAACTGTGTGAAATAAACTCCAACAACTGCAAAATGGAACTGGGAAACTAAGGTTATGGAGAAGTATTTAGGATGCAGTAGATTCCTTCAAATATGAAATAAGGTCTGCACGTTCCTGTGGCTTATTCGATCCTGGGAATACCATCTTAGTTTCGGGAATGTACTTCTTAGGATTCAGCAAGTAATCATATAACGTCTTTTCTTCCCATGTCACAGCCATGTTCTTGTTAGCAGTACAGTATGAGTACCCAGCAGTTATACCAGACTGTCGTCCAAACAGGCCATTCAAATTGGGTCCTTGCTTGTGACCGGCACCTTTATCCAAGGTGTGGCATTGAGCGCACTTGGTTCTGAAGATCTTCTCTCCTACCTTTGGATCGCCTGGCGGAGCTTGATCGAACGACGCCATTTCTCTACCGTTCTGCCTTTTCCTTCTCTTTTTCCTTTCAAAGAGGCCAAGAAAGTTGAACAGAGAATTCAGAACGAAAGACTAGAGGCCAACTTACAAATTGTCAAAGTTTGAAAAAAAATCGTAGTGGCTGTAAACAAGGTTATACCAAGTTAGGGTTTGGGCTTCTAAGGAAGATGTTCATAATCAAAAGGGTTCAAAATTAGTATTTACAAAAGTACCCCTAAACTTTCTAAAATTGCCACTAAAGCCTTAAATTTTTACTATTTGCAAATGAGCCTTAAAATTATCCCAACTTCATAAAACACATATTTTCTATGTTCTAAAACCATCTTTGCCTTTAGAATTTTGAGAATCAAAGTATAACTATGCTAATCACATCCAACCCGTGGCATGCATTCCATTAATGCCTAACTGTGATTTCAACTAATTAACCCTCATGGATGCATGTGTACTCAATTTCATCAAGTACCATCAATAATTAAAACTTTAATGAAAAATTAAAAACTTAGTTTCAGGTCATACAAGTTCATCCCAACACTTAAACATGGCTCAAGACCTTAATCACAACTAAATCATCCATTAAGCATGCATGATATTTCTAGCTTTATTCACCAAGAGCTGGTTCAAAAACTTAATCAAATCATGCATTTTCATTCTTATCCCAATCACAAGGCTTTTCTAAATGCACATGTTTTAGCCCTAGGTAAATTAATCAAAACTTCTATAAGTTAAGCATAAACTAATCAAAACCGATGAATCTTGAATCACATAAAATTATTAGATGTTCAACCCAAGATAAAATTAAAGCCTATTATGGCATTCTTCTAACTTCAAAAGTAAACCTTCAAGATTCATTCTAAGACATTCTTGAATCACATAAAATTATTCTAAGACATGCCCTATCTAAAAACTCAACTTAAAACAATTTTACGAAATCAATGAACCCAATTAACCCTGTTTTTAACTAAGCATGGAAACCTCAACTAAACTCAAATAAAAACTCATTCTCATGGCATAAATTAAAACCTAATATGTCATTTTAACACTAAACAAAATAGAAGCAAGAATACTTACAAAATTCGTAGCCCTTAAAGCTCCCAAACACACTCACTTCAAGAATCACTTCAAAACTCACTCAGTTTCACTCTTATGCACACTAAGGGGAGAAATTGCTCTCAAGAACTCAAGAGAAGGCTTGGAGGAGAGGTGTGGAGTAATGAAGAAGTGAGGGAGGTATTTCTAGGATTTAAGATGGGAGGGGACGTTGGCCTTAGATGAAGAAGGGTTTGATGATTGGTTGAGTGGGCGGTGGAGTGTGGTGGGAAAAAATCAGCTTGTGTCACCACTTGTGTAGGTGAATAGAGTTCGAACTCCCATCATTTCTACATTTTCAGGTGCTGCAATGAGGCTATGGGTGCAGGGACTGGTTTGGTTCAGAAAACAAAAAAAAAAAAAAGAAATGAATGGCAACTGAGATCATGCTAGATTGCTATTGGGTAAGGTCTTCAAAAACTGTCCTGCTTTCATTACTTGCTTGCCACATCTTCTTGTCATTTCTTCATGATTGTGTTGTACAGGTATGATGACACTACTTGATGGTGTTCAAGTGGTGGAAGGTGGAGGGATTGGCTACCAAGTGATGATGTGTGTGTAACTCATGGAAGGGAAGGAAGTGAGGTGGTTGCCGAGTGGTTCAATGTGCCATTGCCAATTGGTTTTGGCAATTGTTTGGGGGAAAGGTTGGTCAAAATCTCCTAATTATTTGAGGGACTTCTAATGGATTGGAGGGAATGGGTGGTGGCATGTGGAGGTTGCTCAATAAGGAGCCGAAAATCCTTGAAGCAAATAAGGCACTCGGTGTGGTTCTAACTAGTTTTCCTAAGGAAATGGTTGGACTTGGTTCGGTTTCTTGGAGGAATTTCTCCCAATACTTGGTCTGGTTCATAAGTGACGAGATGGTGTGTGATTGATGAAAATATAAATGAAAATATGATGGAAATGGCATGGGCTAGGGGTTGATTTGATGAAGTACACATGGAGATGCATCCAGGTGCCTATTAGTGATCATTTGGGTATTGACATGGCTTTGCTTCTATTGACATGTGTTGACTGTTGGGTCAAATCTAAACTTCTAAATTAGTCTAAGAATAATTCAAATCAATAATAAACTCATTAAATTTCAGATAAAAAATGCAAAAAATAATTTGGAAAAGAAGTAGCCTTAAAACATGGTTTTGATGTCTCTAATAGGCTATGGCTTTGTAAGCAATTGGGCTTGAGAGACATTTTGGTCGAGTCGGATTCAAAGGTCATAGTTGGATGGTTGGCTTCGGGAGTTTGTAAATATTGGTCCTTTAGGATTTTTGGGAGGAAATTTTAGCCATCACTGGGGAGTTAAATGTACGCATTCGCCACATTTTCAGAGAAGCTAATATGGTAGCGGATTTTTTAGCTAAACAGGGAACACAAGGGATTAATTTACAGTTTGGAGATGACACATCCATTCAAGGTCCTATCCGGGGAATTCTTCGAATGGACAAACTTGGCATACCTTATCTTAGATGGAGTTGATGGTTTTTGGGTTTCGGGGTTGTTTTGTTGGGTTGCTTGTTTTGAATATTTTTTGGAGATGTGTTTAGGGTATTCCTCTGCCATAAGTGAGGATTTTTATTAATAAATACGGGAAGAGGTCAATCTTGTACATGTGACCTCGGCTCTTTAAAAAAAAAAAAAAAAAGGTCACTAATCATATCTAAGTTGATTAAGATTCCGCAATTCAAGTGGAGAATTCCAAGAAGCATTTTAGGTGAAGGAGAAAAAGGAAGAAGAAAACCTATACCACTTGTCTTGCATGCAATGGATTTCAACCACCAATGAGGGAATGAGGAGTTTTCTATATAAGGAGAGAAAGACCACATGCCCAAGGGCTTTTCTTTTTGCCAAATTCAGATTTTTGTATGCTCTCGCTCTCTTCACATTATTCTCTCATATTCTCCTGAAGATTTCCTCACTTTCTTGTATTTTCTTTCCAACCAAACAAGATGACTTCTTATTCAAGGAGAGATTTCAGCACCACTAAGTATAGACAAGGTAAGAATCGGTTTTCTCTTAAGTTTTGCACACATGTCACTTTCTCAACCCTAAAAATGAGATTCAAATCTCATTTGGACTTTGAGAATGATAGAACACCCACACTTTCTTATGTTTTCTTGGAAATGACTTCGGGTTCTTAAGAAACCCTTGAAGCCGGGTAGAGAGAAGAGTTTATCCTCCATATGTTTTGGCCACTATACGTATCTTTGCTTACCTTAGGGTTTTGTTTTACTTTATGAGTGAAATGAAGGAGTTTTTACTCAAAAACCCTAAAAGCCGAATGGAATATGGACAAGTGTTGCTCTAGAAATCCATTCACACACTCAAGAACATGAAATAAGATTTTTAGTTACTACTCTTTCTAATATAGAATGCTCAGATTTACAGCTTGCCAGTATTTCTTTACGTGGATTTTTATAAGTATACACTCAATCTACTCTTGCTTAATACTTGTAGATGATTGTGTAAATCTTTTCATTGCCATGTTTGTTTTGTTTTCTATTTCTTGATCTATTGTTTGATTATATTAATATGATCTTGTATAAATCTATGGAAGGCTTTGAATTTGTGATGAAAATACCATGAAATACTCTTATAAGTTTCAGTTTTCACATGTTTAAGATTGATGGTTTATGCAACATGAAGTTTCGGCTTGAATGTGTCTTGAATGTTTCGGACCTTAGTGAAATTTTTTGATTTCATGCTTTGTTTCACTATGCTTTGATTCCTATATCATATGCTTGAAGATTGAAACATGTTTAAGTGATGAACCTCATGATTTTTGCCCTTATGTGTTTCGACCTAAGCATGTTCTCATAGTTTCATGAATGTGTTTGGATGTTTCATGTGTTTCATGTAATCATGCTATGAATTGAGCATGTTATGCTTGGTTACTTCATGCATGGCATTCCATATATCACATGTCAAGTATGAGTACGTAAATCTTAAGTTCCATGTCACATGCATTTGAAGAAAATGTTTTCAAAGAAAAGTGTTTCTTTTTAAAGAAAGGAGTCTAAATATTTTATCACGACCCCAAGTGCTAGGACGGGGGATTGTCCTAGTGGAACTCTTCTGTCCACTCTGGAGTGCTTAAGAATGGAGTGGTAACCTCTAGATCGATGAAGAATAGTCGACGAGCTACGAATGGATTCTTTTTAAAGAATATCGGAGCGAGAAAGCACCTAATGCTAGTGGGTGCATAAGTCATGTAATTTGATGAACTATGGTCGAGTTAATATGATTCTCTGTTCAACTTGAGACGTGGGATGGTGGTAGAGTCTCGCCTGTTATTCTTACCTACAGATCGTTGATGGTGTGGTAACTAGTAGGAACATGCGGTGCAAGGAGGGGAGCCATGTTGTGTTCACCCTATGAACAAGAATAAGAGCTCATAAGATAAGGATCACTTGATGAAAGTCTCGTGATATGATAAGGATTACTCAATGCAAATCTTATGATATGTTCTGATAAGAAAAGTTCTGATTAAGAATCAACATGAAAAAGAAAGTTAAAGAAGTTTTTCTGAAAATGTCAAAGTCTCTATTACAAGTCTTTTGAAAATGGTCAAATGTATATGTCAAGTTTCTGTTTAAGTCAAGTACATGTCCATGCACGTATTTCATGATGTATCTCTTGTATGTTTGCGTTAACTATTGCATGTTCTGTGATTACTTGCTGAGATTTCTTGAAATCTCATTATGGTAGTTTACACTACCATTCCCAAACTGGAATGGTAAAAGTTGTTACAGGAATAGAAGACGATACCTATGATGAAGAGGAAGAGAACGGCACCTCTTCCTTCGGAGAGGATTGTGCCTAATATGGCCACTAGTCGACCTGAGCCCTCCATTTTGGAGCGACTCGAGGCCATTGATCGAGAGATCTCTGGAATATTGGAGTTTAGACGATGTAACAACCGAGACCAGGATAAGACTTTAGAGGAGCGAGTGAAACCCGAACCCTAATGAAGAAAAATGAAACTTAGCTATTTTGTGAAAGAACTTATAGTTTAGATCTTTTAAGAAACAATATTTTGATAAGGTCCCATGTTTTGGGAGACTAAATTTTATTACATGATATTTTGGAATATTTTATCTTTTGATACAATTTTATGGTTATGGACAAAGTGTTAATGTTATGTTAGTTTGGTACCATATACTTTGCAATTGTTGTTTGCGTTGCTTAGAACTTCCGACTTTTATTATTTTTCGCTGCTATGATATTGCATACTACTAATGTACTTAGGTGCATGGCATATTACTTGTCATGTACGAGGAGTATGTAGCCTTGTGTTACATGTCCCGACGTTTCAATCACCGTCCAATCCCAAGCGGGGGCTGGGGGTGGCACACAAGACGTGGAATGCTGTTGTTTCTCCCGCAAGCCTTCCAACAGCCGCAACTTTATGACTAACACTTCGACGACCTCTTGGCTAGTTGTCGACAATGCCTAGTTTTTCCCTCAGGGCATGGATGGTGGTTGCTTCTCCCATACGCCTTCCAACGAATGCAACTCATGAGTGTCTGAGGTGTTTGACAGGTTTGTGCATGTCATGCTTGGTCAGCTCTGTTGGTACCTCATCATTTTGCCATGCCAGTTTCCCTCAATCTCCGTTTCTACTATCTCACGGGTCTTTTGGTCATGTTGAACTGATCTCTTGGACATGTGATGGGCCTCTTATGACTTGTTGGCCTCGGCCTGCTAGGCTAGGGGTTTTTATCCCTTCCAGAACCTATTGCCTAGGTCATATCATAGAATCATAAGAGGATGATTAGAAAATAGAGGATAAAAAGATTTTTTTCTTGATGTATTTGTTTAAATTACTGCACAGTTCGTATTTATTGTTTATGCGTTATATGTACCTGTCGTATGATATATTTGTGACACGTAAAGGACTGCGTGTGCTTTAGAAGTTTCCTTTTGTCTTCTATAAGCTTACCCTTTTGACATCTCACTTTCAATTATTGCCCCATTTTAGTCAAAGAAGCTCCATCTAAGAACTCTCCTCTTCGAACCTTAATTGCAGGCTGCTTCACTATTTCTCTCCACCCTAATTATGTTTATCCGAAAGCAAGCGGCTACCACGGCATGGTCGGAGAGATCAGAGAAATTCTGCAGAAACAAAGAAGCCCCATGGCCCATCATGTTCCTCAAAGTTCCCGACAAGTTGAGCCGACGTCTGATCAATATCTTCTTACTCTTTGTCTTTCTCTTAGCTTGGTTTTTTGTGCTCCTCCTTTGGTTCCCGACCACGAACGCTACTACTCCCCGACCAAACCATATCAATGACACAAAATCATTAGCCCCCATTCCTATGTGCGACGGCAGGGTGTCGGTGTACGTGTATTCATTGCCGCCTGAGTTCAACGTTGGCCTTCTCGACGACTGCCACCATCTGAACGTGTACACCGACATGTGCCCCCACGTCGCAAACTGTGGCCTTGGCCAGCTTCTTTCCGGCATGGGCTCCGGTGCCTCTTGGTTTGCCACCCACCAGTTTATTGCCGAGATGATCTTCCACGCACGCCTGGAGAATCACCCGTGTCGCACCTGGGATCCTAGCCGTGCCGACTTGTTCTACATTCCCTTCTACGGTGGCCTCCACGCTTCAAGCAAGTTCCGGGAGCCAGATCTGAAAGCACGGGACGCCTTGGCCGTCAAATTGGCGGAGTTTCTTCAAGCTCAGCCGTGGTGGCTAAAGCACCACGGGAAGGACCACTTCTTGGCCTTAGGGAGGACCGCCTGGGATTTCATGAGGTCGGAAGAGGGTCCCGACTTTGGAGCAAACAGTCTCCTGATCCTGCCACCTGTCCAAAACATGTCGGTGCTGACCGTAGAGAGAAATCCTTGGAAGGGTTCAAACCAACACGGTATTCCCTACCCATCTTATTTCCACCCGTCCACGGCAAACGAGATGCTGACGTGGCAGAACAAGATGAGGCAGTCCGAGCGTCCCCACCTGTGGTCCTTTGTTGGGGCCCCACGGAAAGGTCTGGAGAAGGCCGCAATAAGGGACAAGATTATAGCGCAATGCGCCGGGTCGACTCGTTGCAAGCTAGTGAGATGTGTGAGTGCAGAGAGCAAGTGCCACGAGCCGAGCGAAGTGCTGGGCGTGATGGCAACGTCTCGCTTTTGCCTGCAGGCCCCGGGTGACTCGTTCACACGACGGTCGACGTTCGACTCGGTTCTCGCAGGCTGTATACCGGTCTTCTTTTCGCCCCACACGGCATACACTCAGTACGCATGGTTCTTGCCGGAAGATCCAGACGCGTACTCGGTGTACATAGATGAGAAAGGGAACATAAGCCAGAGAATAGAGGAAGAGCTGTTGAAGATTCCGAGAGAGAGAGTGGAAAGAATGCGTGATAGGCTGATAGAAATGATCCCCAGACTAACGTATGCGCACCCAAATGCGAGTGGTTTTGGGTTCAGAGATGCTGTCGACGTTGCTCTCGCTGCTTTGTCCAAACACGTGTTGACGAAGACTGCGTGATCAGTGGGAAGCAATAAAAGACTCCAACTACTCTGTTGGACTTCGTGGGCGGGCAAGAAGTCCGTCCAATTAAAAAAGAGTATTCGTGTGTGATTACATGATGTGGTTAATAAGTTTGCAATTATTTTATTTGATGATTGATGCGGATGATCTGCAATTGTTTCTTTCTGTTTGTCGTATTTTCCGGATGGGCGTCTAAGACATGAAGCAAATTTAGATACTCAATTTTAGGGACTTTTGTACATTAATGTCTACTACCGACCGACAATCAACTTTATTTCTTTTAGAGCCTCCTCCAATCATTATCCAATATGTATCAGCCTATCTAGTCTAAATTATCAATTTTAATAATAACTTTAAGGGAGATGTGAGGATTGGGTGTGAGAACTATCAATGGAGTTGAGAGGAAAGAACGATAATGAACATTCTATTGGTATATATATCTACAAGAAATAAGGTCTTTTTGCAGCCAAAATTATTTTCGGCAACTAATATTTGGTCGCAATAAGTCAATAATTACTATTGCAAGGCTTCGTCTTTGGCGAGTGGTCAAATCATCGCAAAAAATCCACTTTTTTCAGCGAAAACTACTCGTCGCAAATAAAATTGCCAAAAAAGATATTTTTGTGGCCAACTTCATTACGGCGATTATAATTTTGCCGCAAAAATGTTAACATTTCCGTTCATTTATTTCCGGAGAAAAATAAGTTGGGGCTAAAACCCACTTTTTGCGACAATTAAAAATCGTTGCAAATAAAATCAACATAAAAAACTCGAAATCAAGATCTTTTTGCAGCGATTTAAGATGCAGGTACCTTTATTATTTACATTTTCATTTGTGGTGAAGTTAAATCGCCAGAAAAAGTCACGGTATAAGACCTAATTAGCCTTTCCCCTTTTATCTTCCCCAACACAATACTATCTTCATTCTTTAGGAATTTTTTCCCACCTCTTCTGTAACAGCCCATTAGAAATTTAATGGTAGAATTTCTATGGGCTTTAGAAACCTCATGAAAACTTCGTAAGCTTTCACGAATCGATCAATCGCGTAGGTTTTAGTCTGTCAGCATAGTCATTGTTACCACTCACTGTGGTATCAGAAGCGCGATTTTTTTTATTTGAGGTAGTTGAAAGTGTCAGAATGTGATATGGTCTGCGCCATTAGACTTAATTGATTATTTAGGATTTTATGGCGCAATAATTTCATTTTCAATTTTCGGACGAAACGCTTATTCAAAAACGCGTTTTATTTATTTTGAGGCACTTCGGGCCTAAATTTCGATAAACAAATTGCATAGTTAGATTAGTTTGTATGTTTAGGATTTTACAGTGCAAAGTTTATTTTTACTTTTTCTGAAGTGAATAGTAACCTCAATAGTAGCACAAAGTGCAGTGTTTTTAGAATCACTGTTTTTAGAATCACTGTGTGTAGGAGTGTAAAAATAAACCGGTGAACGGTAAACCAGACTAGACCGGACCGAACCAATCGGTTTGGTGTGGTACTGAGTTTGGTTCTGTCCAGTACCGGTTTTATTTTTCTTAAAACCAGTCAAAATTGGTCCGGTTCCATTTTTTCTTTTTCTAAAACTGGACCGGATCGAACCAAACCGGTTTATATATATATTATAATTTTTTATATTGTATATAATTTATATATATAATATAAATTATATATAAAATAGTTTTGTATTATATAATATATAATATAGTATATTAAAATAGTTATACTAATACTATATCACTATATATTATAATATACTATAATATTTCACTATATTATATATTATAATATATCACTATAGTCTATAATATAATATATCATTATAGTCTATAATACAATTATAATATATATTATAATATACTACAACATATTATCACTATAGTATTATACACTATAATATACTATTGTATATATTATATAATATAGTATATAGTATATTAAAATCGAAAAACCGGACCGGAACCGGTACAACCGAAAGTACTGGTTTAAGGGGGTAACCAGTAAGAAATCAGCTCTTGAAAATTTAAAACCGGTGCATACCGGTTCGGTCCCAAATTTTGTCCAAAACAGGACCAAACCGGACCGGTTACACCCCTAACAGTGTGAAATGTCCAAATTAGGTTAGAGAAGTTTTATTTGAATACTTGGCAAGATCTTAGCCACACTTGGTGAATAGTTTTGGACACTTGGCACCAAGAGGAACCATGAGATGGATTGTGAAGAAAATCAAGGTGTGATCATGTCACCTAAGCAAAACCCTATTCCATCTAACCATTTAAATTGTACTAAACGAAAGAGGGTTTCAACTCTAGTGATAAGTGAAAAAAATATGATAATGTTGGGCTTACCATCGTATATACATAAATACACTGAGAGTAATTTAGAGGCTAACTTACTAATAAACATATGCATGATGACATAATAATCTTGTCATGTGACTGATATTCATAACAACATGACACGACATAGCATAATTCAATTTAATAAACTTACAGGAAACATGAACATAACTTGTATGGATCTTGTCACCATACATACATAAATATTCAGAAAGTAAGTTAGATGCTAACTTACAGTACTGAATGAGCATAATGTAACTGTAGCGCAAAGTAGTGTGAATAAAATGGGATATTTCTAAGGGTTTGAAAATCTCACTAAATACTTAGAAAATATGAAAGTTCTATTGACTTATTGTGACGCCCCGACTCCCGTGTACAAAAAACCTCGGGAATCATGACGTAGGGATGGTGACAACACGGTCACGCACCCCATTAACATGTGCCGAGTGTGTGTAATGCAACACGTGTAAATAAACATTACGTAGCGGAAATGTTAAGTTAAATAACTAAGTACCAGAGTTTAATACAATACAATAGTACTGAAAATCCACATGTCAACATAATACGATTTTTTTTTACAAATCAACATCAAATAAAATACAACAAGCATAAGTGAACAATTAACTTCAAATACAAAATAGCCAATGTCCCTACTCCTCAGGCGGAGCCGCATCCTCGGGCTTAGCCTCCTCAAAACCTGCATAAAAAATCTACGGTACCAAAAATGTTACCGCAAGTAAATAAAACCCAAAATGCTCAAAGACATAAATATATTAAAACAACTAACACTATGCATTCACATGATGACCAAAGCACAAAACCCGAGAAAAAATACAATTTCTCAAAAATCACAATTTTTTCACGTACGCCAAAAATCATCATTTGGCACAAAACTAAAATCCAATAATAAATCCATTAATTTTAATTTTAACCGTATGCACCATGGCCTCCCCTAAGGACCATCCACATACTCTGGCTCCCTTCGTTACCCCATGGATAGCGACCGTGTGAGTGATGCACAACGAGTGATGCCTAATTTCGCTCCCTTCGCGTACATAACCAAGCATCCTCTGACCCTCGCTAGCACAAGGGGCCACGGAGTTGGATCGAGAGCGCTACCATCCCGTCCAAGTCCCGAGCAACAGCCCCAAGGGACGACACTCAGTATATTCCGCTCCCGAGTGCCCAGAGGAGCTCTACCGAGATAATATCCCATCTCGGCTTGGGGGTGATACACAAGCACCCGAAAAGTCTTTTTCACATTAAACACAGTTTTCAAAACACACACCCACGCATTTGTGCACAATGCCATGAAATCGGCCAATTACCAACAACAACAATTATCAATAATTTTTCAACAACCAACACAGTCAAACCAGATAACCAAATCATAGTTTATAAAATAGGTTAGTGCAAAAATATACTTAAGTCTTAAAAGTCTTTTGGAGAAATACTTACAGCGCTATAAAGTAATTTTAGGAGGATCATGGAGGTGCAAAAGGCGGCTGGAAGGCAACATAACAGTGGAAAAACACTGTGGCCAAAATACACAGAAAGCCCAAATTCAAACAGGGTCAAACGAAAGCTAGGGAACGGTAGGGTAGGGCCTATGGAAGGTGGTGAAGCTAATGGAAGCGACGGTTGGCCGTGGGTGGCGGCCGAAATGGCAGTGGAAGCCCAAAAAGAGTGAATTGGAGATGTGGTTAATGCGGCTTCACCGGTGACGAATCGGAGCTGGGGCTGGGTCCTTTGGGTTGCTAGGAGGTAGGGGGAGAAGTGGTGAAGAGATGGTGGTCGGAGGTGGTCGGACGGTGGCGCTGGAGCACACAAGGCTGCGCGGCTTCAAACCGTGCGTGGAGGCTCACGACGGCACAAGGTGGTCTGAAAATGATGGAGTGAGGTCACCGGCGGCTGGGGAGTGGACTGGGTCGGGCGGTGACGACCACGGTGGCGTGCGACGGTGGCTGGGTGGAGAGAGGCGTTCGGCCGAAGGAGAGAAAGAGAGGAGGGGGTTGCGCGCGCAGGAGAAAGCAGGGGAAATAAGGAGAAAAGAGAAAGAGAAGAAGAAAAAGAAAAGAAAGGAAAAATGAAAGAGGAAAGAAAAGAAATGAGATCCAATCCTTACAACTTTTAGGTTACAACTGATCCTCAAAATAACTATTTTTAAAACAGTGAATTAAATAAATCAATATAAACTCAAAACTAGTCAAAGTAAAATATTAAACTCCAACAATAACATTCTTTAAAATAAAAAGCATTTAATTGCAGAATACTAATTAAAATTATGAAAGCACATTAAAATAATTCATGATTTAAAAATCATAAAATAATCTCGAGAAAACACGTTAAATTAAATTAAAAGGCTCAAAATCAAATATTTAATTAAAAAGCCTTTTAATAAAAAGCACATAAAAATTGGGGTATCACACTTATGGCTAAATTGTAAATTTACCCCACTTATGGGAAATTACAATATTTCTCATAAAATAAGGATTTCACGTCCTAACTTCAAATGTTATAAAAAATTACGTGTGTCGTGGAAATTTTATCCTAAATCCAAATGTCTAATAAAAAAAATTTAAAACACATCACAACTATAGGAATCATACTTAGGTCGATTCACATATAGGCCAAACTTGACTTTTGTTGCAATTCTTCCAACTTCAAAATTTCATGCGTAAACTGATTTTTGCAACACTTAGCATATGTTCTAAAATCATGCTAAGACATCACTAAACAAATTTTACAAAAATCATAATCTCATCATACCAATAAAAATGCCAAAACACCAAGTTTAGGTCAAATAGGACAAACTCTCAATGTTCTTGGTCTAATGCTTTCCAAATCAACTTTATGGACTCCAAACGTTCATAACCACACTCTTAACATGTTTAAAAATCAAATCTAAGTGACGACATGCTAACAACGAAAATCACAAAACTCCTCACCAAACATGCTTTTTGACTTGGAATAGAAACACTTGATTATTGCTTTTTGACTTGGAATAAAAACACTGGATTATTGCTTTTCATGGAATAAGAGATCAAGAAATAATGCCATATTCATCATATTCAAGTTCTAAACTTGATCTAAGTATTAAAACTCAACACATACCCAAAAGCCATAGGATTGGATCCTAAACAAACTTTTGCATGTATAAAAATTATTCCATCAAGATCAAAACCAATATTCTCTAAAAATAAACTCCTAACACATAGATCAGAGCCTTAAGAACATCATATGTGAAAATCAAGACCATTGGATCAAGTTTCCACAACTAAACATTCCAACTTCACCAAAACAGAAATGGTTTTTGACCTTTCTAGTTTCTAACTTTACAAAATCATGCAAAACTATTTCATAAAAATTTTAACATACAATAGATCCAAACCTAACTTGCATATTAACATGTAAACCTAATCAAAATAACAAATTTTCACATAAACATGCTGAAACCAAATTTTCACCAATCAAACCTCTATGAAACATTACCTAAAATATACCAATGCAAACTAGACTCAAAGAATAACAAAATATATGAAGGAAGTTTCATGAGACTCAACTTACAAAGGGTTAGAAAATGCAAGACAAAAACAGCTAGAAAATTTGCCTAAAGCTCTCTCGGGGGTTCTATCTAAAAAATTGAATGGAATAATGCAAAATTTGAAGTGTGGAATGCAAGGGGCATGATATACATGATAGGTTAGGCTGAATAAGGAGTTTGGAAGCCCAAAAGGTGGAGGAAAGGTGATTACCCAGCTGTTGCTCCCTTGCTGCCAAAGTTGGCCAAGTGGATGGCTTAGGGTGAGTAGCATTTTTGTGATCCATCAAGTGACTTCTTGGCCTAATGTGATTGCCAAGATGTAATAGAGCGGCTAAGGGTGTATGAGTGAAAACTTTAGTGATTAATAACACGTGGAAATAATTAATTCAAGTGATTAAATACTTAATAAGAAACCAGGCCACATAGGGTTGAAATCATGGTTTAGAGTTTCGGCCATCAAGAGGGTTTTAGAGATTCAATTAAAATTCAATGGTTTGGAGTTTCAATATGGTTGAAACCCTCTTTTAATTGATCAAAAAGTGTTTCGGGTGGTTGGAATAATGTTTACATGGGTGGCACGATCATATGGCTTGATTTGCGTCCATTCCATCACACATAACTCACTAAGTGCCAAGTATCCAATAATTCCAATGAGTGGCTACAAATGTGCCAAGCGTCCATCCAAGAAGTAATCCGAGTGATTCTAAGTGGATTTGGACATTTAAAATAGCGATTTCACACTCGTTTGAACTGGGTGCCAAGTGGCAATATCCCGGGTGTTAATATTCACCTAAAAAATTGTAAAAAATGTTATTGTATCATAAAATTCTAAATAATCATACAATTATAGTGGTGCAATGTTTTTTTTTGAAAATTCGACTCCTAAGTGCCTTAACTAAATAAAAAGATACTCTGAGTTACTATTCATTTGGGAAACAAAAATCGTAACATTGCACTGAAAATCTTAAATATTCATCCGAGACTGTTGGTGCAATTCATTTCACCAGCTTATACTTCTAAGTGCCTTAAATAAATCACAAGGAAACTTTGTCACCATAACGGGCAAAAACTGATTATGCTGGCAAACTAAAATCTAATTGGTCGCTCAATTTGTGAAATCTTTTTGGGATTTCATGACATTCCTAAGGAAAGGTATTCTTCCATTGAATTTAATGCAAGCTGTTACATTAAATACTTACAATATTGTCATCAATACATTCGAGAACAAATTGAGGTCTGGAATGGAAATTTCGGTAGGAATTGTTGAAATTGGCCAAAACGGACCAAGATTTGGAATGAAACAGAATGATGAGCGATAGTGTATAGAATACCACATTGGAACAGAGAATTCTACTAGAATGGTTGAAAAGTAATGGAATTTAAAACTATGATACATACCCTTCACCTTGACTTCTCTTTTCTTTTTCTTTTTTTTTTCTTATTTTTTTTTTCTAGAAAACACATTTGAATCTTGATCCTTTATACTATTATAGACGAATAGGCAAGTGGAGTCTAAATCCATAGTAGATGGTCAAGTTATATATAGGTTTGCAAACGAAATGAATCGAATTGAACTCGTACAAAGGTTCTCGAGCTCTGTACGAGCTCAATTAGTATATATATGAACTCAGACTTGACTCGAGCTTGAGCGAAGTTGAAGACCTCTGATCGAGCTCAACTCACCTAATATATATTAAGGTTGAATTCGATTTAAACTCGAAAAAAAAAATAAACGAGTTGATCACGAGCTTGGGTAGCTCGAGCGTGATTTGATTCTTTTGGGATGAAATTATTTCTTTTAATGATTTTAGCTAAGATTTTTATTTCAAATATTAGATTAAACTCTTTTATTCAATCTAACCCCTCATTGGACAAATATAGTTACAAATAGGCACATAGTTTCATCTTCAAGGTATCACAATAAATTACAATTTTAAATGGTAGAGTGCAATTGTGGCATTAACTCAGAAAATAAACTATAAAAACGGTAGAAGAAAAGCCCTCTGACTCTTATTCACTTAAGCCTTATTTATGATGCACATTTCACATAGCATTGCTTACATAACTGTAAGGGGGTTTTCCCCCTCCTATTGGCCCATATAGTAAGCCCATGAGGGATCACTAGGGGGAGTGAGTCAGAGAGCCCAGTCGAGCCCAATGACCCTCTTCTAAAAGGACTCAGTGGGCCTCTACAAAGTATTCGGTCCATGAGCAAAACGTGCCCATGAAGCAACCCACGCATGGGGAAACTGGATGGTAGGGACAGATGGGACTCGCCGCCCTGACACCTCCCCGATGACACCCAACTTTCCGGAGCTTGCGCAGGCAGGTGGGCGAAAAATACTGGGAACCCTTGATCTCCTAACAACAGGCATGGAGGGGCTTAACAAAGAACTTCCTTAGGGTAAAGTGAGTCAGGGAGCCACGCCGCATTAATGGTTCCGCTCATTGGACTCTACGCCGCATTAAAGAATTCTGACTAAGTGAACAATTGAAGTAACATAGACTCCTCAAAGCCAGTTATAAGCTGTCCCCAGCCAAAAACCTAGTATAAAACCCGACCACCAGGTACAAAAAACGCTCTCTAATTCCTCTAAACTCATGCACAAACTTATAAGGAGATATACTGACTTAAGCATAAGAGACTCCTCAGCCTCCACTCTCTGTGTTTTCTCAAGTGTACAAGTGAAAGGCCTAAGACCGAAGTTGCTAGAACCCAACCCAAAGGTATACGAAACACTACATTAATAGTGGCGCCGTCTGTGGGATCTCTATAGACTTCACCTGTCTTTCGTATGCTTGCGACAACCCATTCTTAGACAACTCAAGGACAAGAAGAAGCAACGTCAACAAACATGGAGGCAACACTAGTCGCGATGGAACAACTGTTAGGAAAGCTATCTACCGAAATGGACACCCTCCGAAGAGAGAACGAGACACTCAGAGTAGCCACCAACGAACTAGAGAATGATGCAGGACTAAAACAAAAACGAACACGTAGGATCCAAAAATGCAGGAGGGGGAGATGACGCGGAGGAAGAAAAGAAAAACATGCAAAACAAGTTGCGTAACCCCAAAGGGGAATTCAAAGAGATGGCGAAAACAATGGGCACGTCATCATCAGTAGACCAAATGATCACTAGCTCGGGCCTACCCTACAGTGAGGAGATGATGGTTGTGCCCCTAACACCAAAGTTTTGAGTTCTCCTGATGGACATGTACAATGGGGCCAGAGACCCCCTCGAACACCTAGAAACCTTTAGAGCATGGCCTCAGGCCTAAGTCATGGCAGAATTGATAAGGAGAACTCTAGCCACGCTATGAGGGTTGGATCAAGCCGACAGCTTTATCAATGCTAAAGATACACTCCGAGTCCTGACCGAGCCAAGGAAAAAAGAACTGGAACAGGCACAATGGAAAGGGAAGGCACCGGCCAAGCACAAAGCTAGCGAGAAGCTGGAGAAAGGACCACGTACAACAAAAGGGAAGAAGTCCCTAAGAGAGGCTTGGGGTTTTGATTTGACAGGGTGTCACTCACCATCTAGAAAGACGACCGACAGTCTAACACTCATAACACAGAAGATTGCATTTCGCCGCTATTACATGTACCATCAGTCCAACACTCATAACACAGAAGATTGCATTTCCTTCGAAAGAGGAAAGAGAGCCACTTGGGTGGTTAAGACAACAGTATTCCATGCCCGAAGACTAGAGCGAGAGTGGAGGAGGAGATCATAGGAAATAAGTGTTCAAAGGGCCAACAGACCAAGGAGCGAAGGGAGCTTGAGGGAAACGATAGGTGCACAAGGACTCCCACACTATCGCCCTAGCACACAACATCAGGAAGGACCACTGCAAGGGGAATTAGGACCATCGTGAGAGGATTTGCCAGTGGGGGCACGACTACATCCAGTTGGAAGGCACACTCCAGGTAGGTAAGATACCGAGAAGTGTATTTGGTAGAACATCGCCCCACTAAATACAGGAGAAGCAAACCAGCCCCTATCATCTCCTTTATACAAGGCGACGAGGAGGGGGTCCTCTATCCACACGATGATGCCTTGGTTGTGACTATGCTAGTTGCCAACTTCACCACCAAAAGGATCCTTATTGATAACGGCAGCTTAGCGAACATCCTCTTCCGGGAAGTCTTTATCCAGATAGGGATAAATACCACCCTACTCCAACTAGCTCCCATGCCACTCTCTGGGGACATGGTCTAGCCAATCGGAATGATCACATTATCTGTCTTGGTGGGCAGCGCCCCCTGTACGGCTTCCGTCATGTTCAAATTCTTAGTGGTCAAGGCTCTTCCATCATATAACGCCATAATCTGCAGACATACCCTCAGAATCTAAGAGTGGTGACGTCGACCTACCACTTAAAGATGAAGTTCCCAACCTCCTAGGGAGTGGAAAAAATTTGAGGAAAGCAGGTCCTAGCACGGGAGTGTTACGTGTAGGAATTGAAGCCAAAGGATGAAGAGGTGCATGTGATCCACACCCCAGGCGATGACCACGTTCTCCCACCCCCGCCTGAACATACCACAACAGATGGAGAGATCCAAGATGAACAGGTGCTTAGGAAGGTGGTGCCGAATGAGCTACTGAAGTTAATCCCCTTGAACCCAAGCCGCCCGGAAGCCATGACCAGGATTAGCAGTGACACTTGAAATGAGACGCCCCATACAATAGCTCCTCACTGCACACCAGGATGTCTTCGCCTGAAGTCACGAGGACATGCTTGAAATCAACCCAGAGATCATGCAACACCACCTGAGCGTGGACCCAAAAGCTAAGGGAGTAAGGCAGAAATGCCGATACTTTGGCACTAAGAAGAACACCGCCATCGCCGCAGAAGTCGATCAATTACTCGTAGTGGGTTTCATACGGGAGGCCCATTACCAAAACTGGTTGTCCAACGTGGTGTTGGTGAAGAAGCGAAATAGTAAGTAAAGAATGTGTGTTGACTTCATCGACCTAAATAAGGCTTGCCCAAAAGACAGCTTCCCGCTACCCCGCATCGACTTGATCTTCGACTCCATGGCGAGTCATTGCATGCCCAACTTTATGGACGCCTACTCTGGGTACAACCAAATCGGTATGAACCCGGATGATGACGAGAAGACTTCATTCATCACCGATATGGGATTATACTGCTACTCTGCCATGCCATTTGGGCTGAAAAATGTAGGGGCCACCTACTAGTGGTTGGTCAACCACATGTTCAAGAATCAGATCAGGAGAAACATGGAGGTCTACATGGAAGATTTGCTGGTCAAGAGTGGAAATCCCGAGCAAGATGACCTTCGTGAAGCCTTTATAGTATTAAGGCAATACCAGATGAAGTTGAACCCTGCGAAGTGTACTTCGGTGTAGGCTCCAGAAAATTCTTGGGTTTCATGTTGTTAAAACGGGGGATAGAAGCTAACCCGGAGAAAGTGGAAGCCATACTCTGCATGGCCCCTCCACAAAGCATAAACAAAGTGTAGAAACTCGTCGGGCAGGTCGCGGCCCTTAACAGATTCGTGTCAAGATCCACCGACAAGTGCCTACCATTTTTTAAGGTATTACGGAAGGCGTGAGCATGGGATGACGAGTGCGACCAAGCGTTCGAGGCTCTCAAGAAATGCCTCACCAGCCCTCCGCTTCTTAGCCAACCCAGATGTGGAGAAACTTTGGTCTTGTACCTATTAGCCTCCCCATAGGCGGCTTCCTTGTCCTTGGTACGAGGTGAAGGTGGGATCCAAAAGCCTATGTATTACACCAGCTAGACTTACCAAGGAGGAAAGGCTAGATACCCATGCATAGAGCAGCTCACCTTCGCCTTAGTGGTGACCACCCGATGACTCTGCTTATATTTTTCAGGCTCATCCAGTAAAGGTCCTCACCAAGACCCCCTTGAAGAAGATCCTACAAAGACTGGATGCCTCTGGTCACCTTACAAACTTGGCCATGGAGATGAGCAAGTTCGACATCGAGTACGCTTCACTAAATTCTGTTAAAGGGCAAGTGTTCACAGAATTCACCAGCTTCCCGGAAGGAGTCAAACATGCACCTCCCATGAATCCTTGGAAGGTCTTTGTTGACGGCTTGTCCTGTCAAGCTGGAGGGGGAGTGGGGATTCATATTGCTACAGATGTGGGAGAAGAGCATAATTATGCTATTAAGTTGGCATTCGAAACCATGACCATTAAGGCAGAGTATGAGGAACTGTTCTCTCGTTTGGTGATCGCCAGGTCTTTGGGCACCGAAGAAATAGAGGTGTGAGCCAACTCTCATATAGTGGTCAACCAAGTATAGGGGGAGTTCACTGCGAAGAGTGAGAAATGTAAGAAGTATCTAACCCTGATAGAGGCCGAGCGTGCCCACTTTAGATACTTTCAAATCCAGCAAGTGCCATGAGTCAAGAATCAAAAGGTGAATAAATTAGCACGAGCAGCGTCCGGACAAGAAGATTCTCCCTTGCCAGAATGAACGGTGATTAGGACTATCGAGGTACTCGCCGTGGGAATTGAAGTGGTAGAAGTGAAGTCGGGAGTTCCAGAATGGGCCTTGGATATAGTCAAGAACATAGATGCCAATGAACTACCCGACAACAAATGGGAAGCTAGAAAGATCAGGAACAGAGCAATGCGCTACACTCTGCTTGTGGGGATCCTTTATAAAAAGGGATACTCCACACCTCTCATGAGATGCGTCTCACTCGAGGAAGCCCAATACATGATAGCAGAAGTACATGAGAGGGTCTGTGGCGACCACTCCGGAGGGAAAGGTGCTGGCAAGCAAAGTAATGAGGGCAGGATGCTTCTGGCCTCGCACCCCCCAATATGTTGAGGAGTATGTGTGGAAGTGTAGAAAATGCCAAGAATACTCCAAAGTACCCGATTGCCCACCGAAAGAACTGACGTCAATCACCTCGTTGTGGCCCTTTGCCCAGTGGGAAATTGACTTGGTAAGCCCCTTTCCCCTGGGCAAAGGAGGAGTAAGATTTGTAGTAGTAGCAGTGGACTACTTCATTGGCAACAATCATGGTGAGCAACATCGCACGCTTCTTGTGGAAGGCAGTCATCTGCAGATTTGGCATTCCCCATGTCATTATATCGGATAATGGGAGGTAGTTTGACTTTGACCACTACCAAAACTAGTGCCTGGAACTGGGCATCAAATTCTGCTACTCGTCTCCAGGACATCTATTATTCCTGCATAGAACGGTCCAAAAGGACCCTGATAAGTGTTATTTTTATGTGATTTTTATCACTATTTTATTCATGTAAAGTGTCATTTTCCCTTCAATACTATTGATTTTATTTTATTTATACATATTTTTATTTATTTTCTTGGATTTGAATGAATGAGAAGATTTATTGTAAAAGGAGAGCATTTTCGTACAAAAGAAGAAACTACGAATCCAGACCGATGAGAGGTAGCGAGATGTGAAGAGAGCCGATAAGATTTGGACGAGGAGCCTTGTCCCATGGGCAGCAAAGAGTTTTCTCTCACCCAAAGTCGAGAAGACTTACCTCTCGTGATAGGCGAGGAAACTTGCTACCAGAAAGTGCAAAGATTTCGCGACAAGGCTCCAGGCGGTTAGATTGGGCGACTAGTCTAAACGACCAACTTAAAAGACCAACCTCAACGACATCGTGGGCAACAACTAAAAAAGGCAAGATGAGTCTTTCATCCCTGTTGGGAGTCTTTCCACTTAGTAGGCGAGGTGAGGATTGTGTGGTCTTTGTGACCTCCATGCCCATTCATTTGTGACCTCCATGCCAATTATATTTAGCACAAACGACATCTAATCTGTGGGATAATTCATCCCGACTGGGATCAATTTGCTACTGACCACCAAATCCTTCCGAGCTCCGCAATTTAAGCCACATATCACTAAATCTTCCATTTTAAATAACCCTGTTATTCTTAGAATAATTTCTTTTATGTTAACATTTATTTTTAGAAACTATTTTTCAAATCTTTAGGCTAGATTGTAGCCGCAGTTATCTTGTTTCCATATTTGAATTTTAAAATCTATTTAATCTCGACTTGTGGAATGAACAAAGTGAAATTCTGAATCGAGGTCGAGAGGTTTTATGTTTTAGAGTCTAAGGTTAGGTTTGGATGTTGAGATAAGATGAGAATTTTTGAAAATTTTTTGAATAGTGTTAAGATGAAAGTTTAAAATATTATTTTTTAATATTATTATTGTTTTGGGATTTGAAAAAGTTAAATTAAAATTTGAAAAAGTTAAATTAAAATTTGAAAAAGTTAAATTGTTTATTATATTTTATATGGGAATTTGAAAAAGATGTAATGATGAGATGAGATGAGATAGAGATGAGATTTCTCATCTCTCCCCCCAAACATAACCTAAGTCTGAGTTTAGAGTTCCAGAATTTATTCTTGAAGTGTTCTTTCGAGAAGGTGGAACTGGAAGGCAGAGGCGAGAACCGCATGCTTCATCAACTGACTTCAACGAAGAACACTAGTATTATTATTTTTCTTTTCAATTTCATTATGAACTAATTGTATTTTCTAGAGATTTGATGTAGCCTAGTATTGAACACACAGTTTATATTCTAAATTATTTTATTTTCAATATTTCCATGATTGAGTGTTTATTCTTTGTTCTTAATGCTTACAATTTTCTAACTAACTATTGTTTGATCTTTTGGATTGCAATAAGATAGAGAGGTGATTTGTGATTAATGCTCTAGGATTAAACACCATTAGTTGAGTGAAAGCAGATATGCTTTACCACGACTAGTGTGATTTTCAAGAAAAATTCAAAAAACTTAATGAGTCTCCAATTAGTTAAATTCACATAGAGATATGGAGTTATTAATTGGAGATATTTGTGGTATTATTTGAGGGAAAATATTGAATAATTAAGGAATTTTTATCATCAACTTGAGATAAAAGGAAATCAAATGTGTGGGATTTGTTATGTGAAATCAATAATAGGAAAGAATAAATTGTGTGGGATTTGTTATGTGAAATCAAATGCTCCCATAAAATTTCTTGCATAGTTCCTGGATGCACAAAGAGACACAAGTATTTCTCCATTAGGATCTCTAGCAATAATTTCAATCCCCAATTTTTGTCTTTTAGAGTCTATTGTAGTATCAAAACTGACCTTTATCTTTCCTTCTATTGGTGGCTTCATTTGTGCACTACCTCTTTCTGCCTCTTTCCTTACCTGATTTGCATTTCCTTTGGACTTTATAGGCTCATGGAACTCCTCTAATTTTAGCACTACCATATGGAAAACCATCTTTGGACAATCAAACCTGCCCTAAAAAATGAACTTATTTCTCCTAGACTTTCTTTCTTAGCCCACATATCACTTGCAACTGGACAGGACCATAAAGCAAGAAAAATATATTCATCTTCTCAATTACAGATGGGGCAGAGTGAAGATTCTACAATTTTTCTTCCTTTCCAATTAACTCTAGTAGGAAGAATCCCATTTAAAACTTTCCATAAAAATTGTTTGACTACACTTGGAACATTTAGCTTCTTGTAACACCCTGCCTAATTAACCATTAAGATTAACCTTAAAATGCCTTAGATTAAGCTTATGATTTTGCGCTTTAAATATATATTTTTTATTTTCTTATTACTATTATTATATTATTTTACTTTAATGTTGATAGCTAGATTTATTTAGACCATGACACTTAATGTCATTAATTATTTATAATGGAGGGTTAGAGAAGCAAACCCATTAGAAATTCTATTAAGGCCTATAGAACCTTAGGACATTTATGGGCCAAACCTTAGAAGCCTTAAACCAAGCCTCTTAGGAATTCAAGACGTGGTAGGATAGCCTTGGCCCAAGTATGAGGAAGGCTTAAGGCCTTTAGGCGAATCTTGGTATGGGTTTGACCCATGGCCCAACTATGTCAAGACAAGCCCTTTCAAGCCCTATCTTTGTGGACTAAGGCTTCTTTTTAACTTTCAAAATCTGGAAACAAGGCCCCCATTTGCTCAAGCCCAAAAGCCCATGAGCCATTGACCCACCTCATGGCCCTTTTAAGCCCACGAGGCCCAAAGTCTTGTTTTGCTTTATTTCACTTTTCAAATTGAAAGCCCAATGCACCATACCATGGGTTTCCTTAAGCCAATTTCATACTCTAAGTATCCAAATTAAGTTTCAAAATTGGTTAAGACCATTAATCAACTTATCCAAGATTAGTGATTGATGAGTGTACGAAAGTGCACTCGAAATACTCTATTATTGGATTAAAATGCTAAAATGTGAATAGATATAATTAGATATAATTTATATTATTGAATTTAATATCTATTTACATGAGATATATTTGAGCATGATTTTATAATATTTTAAATCTCAAATATTGCATTATTGGTTTGTGAGAGATAATTTGCAATTGGACTTTACACTTAATATTTTTGAAACTTTACTATTTAGCTTTTACATTTGATTTTATTTTGATGGCAGCCGCATGAAGTATAATGCATGTAAACATATATATAGGTAAAAAGAATTGGAGCAGCCATATATCACTTTGGGTTACACTTACATAGGCTCAACTTCAATTGACCCATGCGTGTGGTAAGTGGGCTCTTTTCTTTTGGACGTGGGATTCTCACATTTTGGAGATAAGTCTGTGGGTAGTTGACCAAAGGAGGGGTCTTGGGAGGAATAGAAGACATGCAACACGTGGGGCCATTTGGAGTTTACTTTTTGGGTTTTACGGAATATGTTTTTCTTTTATGGTTTTACATGTGAGGGGGCCCACACAATTGAAGCCACACCTTCATGTATCACACGACACTTCATATATATTTTGAAGAGAAGAACCAGAGCGCCGCAGAGGAGAACAGACTCAAGAAATTGGAGGACGCTCACACACAATTTCCTCCATGGCTGCTGTTTGTTTTATTTTTCTCTTGAGATTTTTGTTGTCCACTATATTTATGGATAACTAAATTCTTAAGTTGGGCTAGGGATGGACTTGCACATTAGTTAGTATTTTTAATTTATTTTGATTTATGTATTTGATTTTCAATTACTAAAACTCTTTTGTTTTATCATTCTCAATTCATTGTTGATGTTTTCTTCTTCGAATAATCATAGAACTTATTCTGTTTATGGATTCAGTCATGCTTTTTCTATTGAATCGTTTAGCTCTTTGATTATGTTTGGATCAATTATTTATCTATATTGATTTAATTCTTTGCTGCAATATCGCTTCCTAAATATATTGTCGTCGTTGGATTTTCTCAATAATGATAATAATTTACATTTTTTAAAAGTGGTGAATGATTTTTCAAAGGGTTACATTTTGTTTAATCTTGGTTTATAAATCTATACCTTCTGATTGGGAATTTTGAGAATTGAGTTCCCAATTGAGTTATTCAATGAATTAAAAATAATTAAAATATCAGATTTATGCAAGGCATTCTCGACGCTTTACTGTTTGTCAAATTTGAGTACTTTTTTCGTTAGTCACTTTGCTTTACTTTAACTTGCATTTAAAAATTAATCTTTGTTCTCCATTAATCATTTAAGATTTTTCTTTAGTTTCTTTGATCCTTCTCCTATTCTTTTAATTTGTTTCTCTGTGGAATTGACACCCCAAAGCTGTGCTACAACTACCGCGTTATTCTTCGGGTGTAATCAGTGATCTTTCAATCATGTTTTGAAACTTAATTTTCTTTCTTAATCTTTTCTTCACCTTTTAATCTGAAATTTTGTAGTTTTATTACTCAATTACATCACTCTTAGATCATACTAAGACCCAGATAAACCTCCACACATGTCATTAGAGGAAATAACATACCAAAACCCAAACTACACCAATCGGCACACATGTGTGCCCTTTGTGTGTGTGTGGACTGTTTTGCCCTTAAACCCAATCTTTTTGTGCATTTTTCTCAAAGGCACTATAGTCCTTTAACACCTCATATGATCCATTTTAACCCAGACCAAGCCTTTGACAAAATTGGTTTAAAAAACCTAAACTAAGTAGCCAAAATCGATTGCACCTA
Source organism: Pterocarya stenoptera (assembly GCA_003123785.1). NCBI lineage: Eukaryota > Viridiplantae > Streptophyta > Magnoliopsida > Fagales > Juglandaceae > Pterocarya > Pterocarya stenoptera. The sequence goes on from QEOT01002024.1 coordinate 193,971, forward strand.
GGAAGCTAGTTTGATAGAAACCGAATTGATTGAGTTTCAACCACCCATCTACCATGGCTGAGCCATCACCCCATACCACCTCCAGCACCACCCAATCCCCAAGAGGTCCTCATGTTTATCATGAGCATTTAACCCAATTTCCCACCCAAAGAAGGCACCGAAATTGTAGGCACCCAAGACCACTTCACTCGGCAACCACCTCCCTTACATCACCTTCTTTGAGCTGCACCACCATGATCACATGGAAGTCAACCCTCCACCTTCTACCACCTGAAAAGCCTTCAACAAATGACCTTATATCTGCACAATTCAGCCTTGAAGAAGAGCCAAGAAGATGAGTCAAAGTGATGATCAAAGCTGCCCAAGGAAACCACTTGAAACCATTAGCCCCTTGGATGGTTTTGATGATTTTTCTCCTCTTTCCTCTGCACCACGACTTGACCAGCACCCATAGGAGCAATGTAGTACCTGTAGTGATGAAATCATGGTGGTTTGGTGCACTGTTTCGTTCTGCATAAGTGACACAAAGTGATGGATTACAATCTGAAAAATCAGCCTTTACACCACCACCCACCTTAACCACTCCCCATGAACCAAGGCCAACGCCTCCACCATCTTTGCCCCCTATAAAAGGCCCCTTCAGCCCCTCATTTCCTCCACACCTCATCTCCAACTCCCTCTTGAGCATAGAGAACCATCTTCCCCCTTAGTCTTGAGAGAAACCGAAAGGTGAGTGAGTTTGAGTGTTCTTGGAAGTTCTTGTGAGTTCTTGTGCTAGGATCTTGAGTGGGCTACGAAATTTGTAAGTATTTTTGCTCTAGATCTTAGTTTACATGTCAATTTGTGATTTTAAGTGTTGGAGTGATTTTTGGATGAATTTAGAAAAAGTTACCATGCTTGATTTAAAACCGGGTTCATTAAGGATGAGTTAAGTATTTAATTTTTTTTAAGTGAAAATTTAGCTATGGCATGTCTTAAGTATGTTTTGATATTATTTATTAATGTCTTAGAATGATCATGGAAGGTTTATTTTTTTATTAGAAGCATGCCATGCTTGGATTTTAAGTAAGTTGTGATTATGGCTTGAAGCTTGATTTGTTCCACCTAGGCTGGATGATTAAGCATATAGAAACCTCCTGATTGGGATAAGAATGAAATTTTCATATTTTCGATACATTTTGAAAGCATACCTTGATGATTTGCACTAAGAACATTAAACTTGATTAATGGAGGATTAATGACAATTAAGGTTCTTAGCCATGATTAAGTGTTGGAATAAACTTACTTATCCAAGAATTAGCCTTTCTCATATCATTAAAGACTATAGTGATTGTTTGTGATTAAAGAAAGTTGCTTAAGCATGTACTCATAGGGATCAATAGTTGAAAACACATGAAGGCATCAACTAGAGTGCATGCCATGGGTTGGCAGTGTTTGAGCTAGTTCCACATTGAATTTTATAATTCCAAGAGTTTAGATAGGTTTAGAATATCAAAAAATGAGGTCCATGAAGTTTGGTTAAATTTGAGGTTTGTTTGCAAATAGTAAAAATTTAGGGCTTTAATGGCAATTTTCGAAAGTTTAGGGGTATTTTTGTAAATACCCATTTTTGAAGCATTTGTTTATGAACCTCATACATAGTAGTATTAATCCTAATTTAGTATGAATTTGATTTCAGCTGCTACGACCTTTTTCAAACTCAAGAAGTTTGTAAGTTGGCCTCTGACTTACACCTTGAAAAGTTATTTATTTATAATTTATTGATAAATTCCACATTTATGTTATAATTGTCATTTTGAGTATAAAATATCATGTTATATGATACATTGAGTGCATACATACATGACATGTGATATTGTCATCATATTTAGCATATTGCATCTATAAATGTCATTTTCACATGAGAGCTTGCTATATATGCACATGTCATGAAATACATTTTTCAACATAGCATGAAAGATAATTTTTGTCACGACCCCAAAAGCTAGGATGGGGAATTATCCTAGTGGAACTCTAATGTCCACTCTTGGGTTGACGAAGAACAATCAACGGGTTTCGAATGAGTTCTTTTTAAAGAACGTTGGAGTGAAATCGAATGTTATGACACCTAATACTGGTGGGTGTGCATATTATGATATTATGATTTTATGTTATATTACCAATGCATTAAGAATGAGTCTGCAGACAGCGTAGTTTCAACGTGAGTTGTACTATGGTCATCGGCAAGTACACAGTGCATATAGGGAATTGTGACGATACCACATGTTATGATGTTACAATTAAATATGAATTGCTAATAATGATGAAATGTTATGATGAAATTAAGTTTTTGACAGTTAAAATAAAAATGTTCTCTAAACGAAAAATATGTGTCTCGGTTTTTCTAAAAATATTAAAGAATTTGGACAGGAGACACGCACATTTTTCTCCATTTCATGCATTTCATATTTATCATTCTTCATGCATAATTTATCTTTGTGCAAGTTGTTTGTTTAACTTACTGAGATTTTATGTAAATCTCACCCCTTGTGGACCCACTATCATTCCACTCGGAATGATAGAAGTTGTGTCAGGATTTGAAGAGGATGGGGTTGATCGAGCACTGGTTATGATAGATTGAGGAGAAGCCAGACCTCGAGGAAAGACTAGACTTGATCCTTATGTTCATAGCCTTAGTCCTTCTTCTTTTTCTTTCTCTTTTTATTTTTATTTAAAAAAAAAAAGATTAAATAGTAGGTAGGCACATATCCAATAGTAACCCCTACCCAATTTTATTAATAAGCCCTCACTTGTGGCGGATGAATATCGTGGTAACATTCATGGTAGTAGAAGTTTACAACAATAGCAAGACCCCAAGTACCAAACAAACATCTATAGAAAAAACCATAACTCTAAACAGGCCTATATAGAATAATACAATTTTAAACATACCCATTCGAGATGAAACCAAGACGTAACAACCGAACATCTGAGTCTTCCTTCCTTTAAACAAATGTGTAACTTCCTTCCATAAGACAATCAGCTTCCTAAATCCTTTCAACACTTCCATAGATGCACTAGCCCACATAAATATGTTCTAACGATCCCTTTAAGCAAATGGGGAAGCTTCATATGGCTTAACCACTCATATGAGATACCACTACTTCCAAGTCGGGCCAAAAAATCAGCCGCTTTATTTCCCTCCCGATATATGTGTTGTACAAAAAAATTAATTTCTGTCAACATATTAACAATATCTTTCCAGTAGTCCTCTAGGTACCAAAGAGTGCATTTTCCTTTCTTAATCCAGTTCACTACTATTAGAGAGTTCATTTCAATAATAAGATTACTTAAACCCAGCCTTCTGCAGTGTTTAAGTCCTAACCAAAGGGCCCTTACTTCTGCAAGATTATTACTACCATATCCATCTGATTCAGAAAATGCAAAAACTACCTTCCCAAACTCATTTCTCACTATACCTCCTGCACCCAAATTACCAGGATTATTAATGCAACTACCATCCACATTTATTTTAAGTCACTCTCTATTCGGCCTCTCCCGTCTTACTCCAAATAAAGCCTCATTCCTCCTTATCTTAATTGGAACATTCAAAGTTTTTAAAACCTTGATGTCCTTATCTACTAACCGAGAAGCCTTCTGAAGTTTTATGCCAACCCAATGTATCCAATACTTTATCCATCTCCATAGAACATGAACTTTCTCCTTAATACCTTCCATTCTGGCTCCACACCTCCAAATCTATAGATTCCATGAGATTATCCCAGGCAACAAACCAATAAAACTACCTAGTTGTGTTGATTTCTTCGCTCTCCTTACCCAAGCCTCCATTGTTGCTCTCCAAGAGCGATTGGGAACAAACGAAATACCTAACATGTTTGAAATGAATTTCCGGACGATTCTTGCAATTTTACCACTATATAAAACATGATTGATACCCTCCAAGGCACCTTCTTGGCAACATTCACACTTAGACATTAAAGGTACTCCAATTTTCCTTATGCAAGCATCCACACTTAGACCTGAATTTAGAGCCTTCTACATTATCACCGAGCATTTCTTAGGAAGAACCACATTCCATATCCATTCCTACCATTGGCTTTTAGGGCTACTTACCCAAACCAAATTCCAGGCACTTCTCGATGTGAAATAACTATCTGGGTTTTCCATCCAAAGAAGTTGATCGTCCCCACTTCTACACTTGACTTCATTTGCTATAACTTCATATTTTCCAGCCCCAACTAACTGCTCCAATATGTCCATATCCCAACTATTATTCCTCATCACTTGTTTAACGTTCAAATTTATGTCTCCCACAATCGGGTGCTGTTCCATCAAGAGACCAGAATCTAGCCAATTATCCTTCCAAAAGGCAACATTCCCCTCATGAATCCTCCATTTAGTATGTGCTAGAACAACCAGAACTTCTTTAGCAACTGACTTCCAAAACCTGGTACCTCTAGCCGAATTTACCTCCAACGGATGCACACCGTACATGTATTTTGCCTAGAAAAAATTTTGCCATAATGAGTCTAAAATATTCCATGCAAACTTAATATGAAGTGATCTTTGAACATCAACTAGATTTCATATACCAATTCCTCCTTCATCCACCAGTTTACAAAGTCTTTCCCATTTAACCTATTTTTTCTTTGGACTCCCATTAAAGGAACCCCAAAAAAAAGTGCTAAACATTCTATTAATCTGAGCATACACCATTTTCGGAACATGCATTACTGAAAGGAGATGGATCGACATAGTTGACAGAACTTGTTTTAATAGAATCAATCTTGCCCCGACGAAAAGGAGTTTCATCTTCCATCCTTCTATCTTGTTTCGAATCCTTTGTATAATGTCTTGGAAATGTACTAACTTCAATCTTCCATAAACAATTGGCACCCCTAGATATTTGACAGGATACACCCCTTCCGAAAAATTAGTAGGAGATAATAGATTCCTCCGTCTTACATTACTATTTTTTTTTTTTGAGAAAAAAAATATGAGATTTGGCACTGTTTACCTGCTGACCCGACCACAAAGCATATATGCATAAGGTATCTAAAATTTCAAGGACAGAAGATCTTCCTCCATTAATGAATATCACCATATCATCAGTGTCTAGTAAGTGGGATATAAGAGGGCTATGTCTCGGGTGAGAGTAACACTTTATTCTTTTATCTTCAAATTTCTTTCTGATCATACAGGAAAGGACTTCCTCCACAATAATGAATAGGTACGGGGATAACGGATCTCCTTGACGGAGACCTCTTCCACCCTTAAAGAACCCCTTTGTAGTGCCATTCATTACGATAGAATACCAGGGTGAAGTAACACATTGCATTATCAACTGGCGAACTTTTAGAGAAAACCCAAAAGCTTCCAAAACTTGAAATAAGAATATCCAATCAATTGTGTCATAAGCTTTTACAAAATCAATTTTTAACATAATATTACCTCCTTGGGCTGGCTTATCAATATCATGAATAAGCTCCTGAGAAATGCTAATATTTTCAAAAATACTTCTTCCCGACAAAAAAGCTCCTTGCTCTTTAGAGATTATTTTACTAAAGATTGGCGTGAAGCGATTCACTAGAATCTTAGAGAAAATTTTATATAACACAGAGCAAAGACTGATTGGTCTAAAATTTCCAAATGCAGTGGGGTTTTGAATTTTGAGAATTAACACTATATAAGAGGCTGAGTAGTACCTTGGTCCTTCATGCTCTAGAACGCATGAAGCGCTTGATTTAACTTTGGAGACTTTTATGTTTAGCTTATGCTACTATGTGGTTTTGAACCTACGATGGTCATTAATGCATTTGGGATATGTTTAGCTATTCTGGCATAAGTTATATTTTTACCCTTAATCCACTACGAATATTGCATTTTGCTAGTTGCATTTATAGGATGCATTGCATATTAACTGTCATGTACGAGGGTATGTAACCTTGAATTAAATTGTCCCGACGCTCTAAGTCTCTGTTCCATCCCAAGTGGAAGTTAGGGGCGTCACACTTCCAGAATTTTCTCCATTTTTCATTCTATGCATCCACATTGGATGGTTCCCCTTTTCTGGATCTTTTCCTCATATTTGTTGCATGATAAGTACTTCTAGCAGTAAATTTGTCATCGTTTGTGTAACCTCATATAATTTTATCGTCAAACCCCATTTTGCTCAAAGGGATACTACATATATTTATGGCTTTTTCCTTTTGAAAAATAGAATGTATCAATCTTTATTCCAGCACTTTAACTCCTCAATGACCAGCTCACTAACTTTTGACTTTGCACTCAGAATTCGAGGTGGGGATTGTACCTTAAAAATTGTTTGTTGTGGCCACCATTGTTGGTTCCATATTTTGATAAATTTCCCATCACCCACTCTCCATAAAAATCCATCATTCATCACCTTCATTGCTAACCACACACTTCTCCAAATATAAGAAGGTGATTGCCCCAACTTTGGCTCCAAAAAATGAGTGTTTCTATAGTATTTTTCTTTATATATCCTTGCTACCATTGACTCCGTCTCTTGCATGAGTCTCAAGCATTGTTTTGCTAGAAGTGCAAGATTAAAAGTTTCTATATCTCGGAATCTCATGCCACCCTTATGATTTGACTCACCCATTTTGTCCCATTTTTGCCAATGTACCCCTTTCCCATCTTGGCTATTACACCACCAGAATTTTGATAGCATTGCTTCAATGTCAACACACAGTTTACTTGCAGTCTGAAGACACTCATAGTAAAAGTTGGTATGGACTGCAATGCAGCTTTAATAAGTATTTACTTTCCAGCAATTGAAAGAAAATGATTTTTCCAAATCCTTATCTTATGCCAGATTCTTTCTTTAATACTTCTAAAAGTATTGTATTTTGTATTTAGACCTTCCGACCATTTTTGGAAGACCTAACTATTTCCCGTAATCTCCACAAAGAATAGCCCCAACTGCATCCATTATCTGCCTTCTCACATCATCACTAGCATTTTTTTTAATAAAATGGAAGTTTTTTGTTGATTAATAACCTGCCCTGATGCCTGTTCATACTGATGTAGAATACCTTGTACACAATATAAAGAGGTATGGTGATAGAGGAGCCCCTTGTCTTAATCCCCTCAATGGTATTATGCTTTCCCCCGGGTTACCATTCACCAAAATAGCATAAGAAACAGACCTTGTGTCTTACACAACACATTATAAGATTAATCCACCTCTCCTTAAAGCCCAGCTTCTTCATTATAGCTTCCAAATAGTTCCATTCAATTCTATTATATGCTTTTGACATGTCAAGTCTTAAAGCCATACTACCAGCTTGTCTCTTTGTTGTGTTTTCATTGTGTGCAAGACCTCATACGCCACTAAAACATAATCAGTTATCAAACACCCAAGTAGGACTTCTCCTTTATAGCTGAATCGCATCTAGTACCTCTTTTCCTCCATCTAGTTAATCTTTGTTTACAATATTTAAGGCTTGATTGTACGCTACTAAGAGGATCTGTAGTTGTTGTTGTGACACTGCCAGATTCCACTTGGGATCGGATGGACATCTAAAGCGTCGAGACATGCAACACAAAGTTGCATACTACCGTTCATGACAAATAAAGATGCAATGCATCTAGCATGCATCTCATAGTATGTAATGTTCGCAGTTGATAATTTTTTTCTTTGAGTAATACTACGCACCAACTAAAGATATCCCAAATATATAAAAGCATAATCCATATAAATTGAAATGGTAAGCATCCATGATTACAGCATGAGTCTCAAAAGGACTGTAATCTCAAAGTATGGGAGACAAAACTCCATCATTACATCACCAAAATATAATTATTGGGCTAGTTCATTGAGCAACTCCCATAACTTGACCAACGATGCCATAATACTATCCAAAAATCTAACTAAGGAGGCCAAAAGCTCTACGTCGCGTTGACGCCACCTAATCAACCTCCTCCAGTTTGCCAGGCTCCGCTCCCTCTCCTAGTTCTGACACATCTCCTACCGTTTGGATGGAATGGTAGTTGGCATTATCACGGTGAGATTTGAATACAAATATCAGCAAGTTAACAGAGAACTTCCACACAGGTTAATGATGCATGCATGACAGTAAATGCATGAATGCATAATCAAAAACAAAAGCAAGCATAAAAATAACTTGACATGTAGCATAGCATAAATAGACATAACTTGAACTGAAATGTGAACTGAATTTGAAACTTGACATGACATGAATTTCACCTAAATAACATGAACTTGAACTAAAACGTGAACTTTGACTAAACGTGAAATACATGAACTTGAACTTGAATGACATGAACTGGAATAGCATGAACGTGAATGTGAAATACATGAACTTGGAATCTTGTTCAATAAGCATGATAAATAAAAGTGACCATATGGGTGCTACATGGGTCCCCTTTAGCCATGTGTCCCTATAGATTACCGCATCACAACACAGGTATCTGCACCAGTAATGAGTGCGTTAACATACGTGCATATTCACAAGTATCTATACTTGCTGTGGACACACGTATTGTACATGCCAGTTCACAAGTAACATAACATGCATGTAGTAGATAGCAATACGTGACAGAATAAATTATGTAACAGATAAGTATTTTGTAATAGAGTATTATGTGTAACAGATAATCATGAAGTGACATGGCATAGTATGGCATATACGATAACATACATACGTAAATTGTAATTCTCTTATCCATCATACATAGAAAGTAATCTGATAGTAAGTTAAGAGCTAACTTACAGTGATCGTCGATTTACGGGGATTAAAAACGAAACATGAGAAACTGTAAGTAGGGATTCTAAAAGTTAGAAAATTTATCACGAATGACTTAGAAACATGGAAAATGCTAACTTAGAGTAAAATCACTATTTTACCCTCTACATATGAGAAAATGACCATTTAACCCCTAACTTAAGGACTTCACATGCTAACTCCAAAAATCACCAGAATATATATTATTTATGTAAATTTTGTCCTAAACTCAAATATCAATTTATAAAAAATTAAAATCAAACAAAACTATAAAAAACATCATAGGGCCGAAACTTTCAAAGGCCATATCTCTTGATTTTTGTTGGAATTTCTTCCAACTCCAAAAATCATAATCAAACCGAAATATTGCAACCAAAATCCTCATATCCTAAGCTTAAGAACATGCTTCAAATATCCAACAAAAATATACATCTCGTGAACACAAAGCGTTTTAGTAAAAAGATACAAATTGTTTAACTCTTGAATCTCAATGTTTGGCCCATTTTAAAACATCTCTAAAAACTCAAAAAAATCCAAAACTTTCTTATAACATGTTCATTACACATTCCTAAGAACAAAAATTCTTTGAATCAATACATAAAAGTCACAAAAAATAACAAAAACTCACTTGAAGTACTCGGCTCCAACACTTAGTCAAAAACAAATTTCTTTCTCAACTTTGCTTTGTTCAAACACTTGATCTGAGGCATACCATGATGAGATCTTCAAACCAAAATATTATATAGTTAAAAAATGTATCCTAAAGTAGATCCAAGCATTAAACTTAAAAATCACATGGCTAAAAATAAACCAACACATGGATCTTATCGAAAACATCAAACTTTTGAGCTAACCGAGTATTATGTTGCATAAACAATTCATATCTTTGAAACTAACACCAAGAATCTTCAAAACAGCATTCTAAGATGTAGATAAAACACTTAGGATCATCAAAGAAAATTATCAAAGTCATTGGAGTAAAATTAAACCACAAAATATCCAAACTTTCTTAAAATACATTATTTTTCCTCTTCCTATTTCTAACCTTTTAAATCTAAGAAAATATTTCATCAAAATCTTTAATCATACAATGAATCTCCAACAAACATTCATATAAACATGTTGACAATACTCCATAAAACTTTTAGACCAAGATTTGTCAATTAGCTTGGTCAAAAACTCTAAAACACAATACATTATCCAGTTTATCACCTAGATTGACCTTTCCACGGTTAAATTAACTTCTGACCAATCAAAGATGAACAAATTTCTTGAAAAAATAATCATGAGAAAATACTTTCATGAGTTTAAAAAATGGCATGCAAAAAGGCTCATAAAACTGCCCCAGGGAGCTTCTAAGTGTTTTCTCTAAGAATGGAAATGAAAATGGATAAAATGAATGAAAGGATGACTTGCACGCCTAATACACTCTGAAAAGTGAAGTATGGGCTTGAGTAACACCTTCATGGATGATGATTAGGTCACAAAAAGGTACAAATAGTGAGTTGGAATGGGCTGCTGTTGCTGGCGTGTAGAGGGAGGAGGGGAGGTGGATTTTCCTCTCACATCAAGGGACTATTTGGGGTTTTTAAGGATGAAGGTTGGTCTACCATCGGTGGTGGAAAACTTTGGTAAGAAGCTTTTCTAAGGTGGCCAAAATTCGCTGGCCTTAATAAGCCTTAAATAAGTAGGCTTCATTTTAAGGTTTAAAGAGGGTTTGGTTAAGGTTTGAGAAGCTATCAAACCCAAATCCATATTTTTTTTGTCCAATCAAATTTTCAAGGTTTAAATGGTTGAATAATGATGTCATAAATGATTTAAGGAATTAATAGCATATGAAAATTATTTAATCAAGTGATTAAACACAATGCTTAAAATCGGATCAAATAGGGTTTAGAAGCTAACTTTAGGGTTTAGGAAAATCATTTAGGGTTTCAGTTTCAACCAAGATTTTGGGATTTCAATTGGATTCTAACCATTTCGGTATTCGCTAGGGTTGTAACCCTCTTTATTTTGGAACAATTTGGATGGTTTGATGGAATAGGATTTTGCTTAGCTGGCATGATCTCACACCTTGATTTCCTTCACATTTCCATCTCATGGTTCCTCTTGGCGCCAAGTGTTCAATACTATTCACCAAGTGTATCTTAGATCCTGCCAAGTATCCAAATAAATCTTCTCTAATTTAAACATTCCACATTGTAATTTTGAAAACACTGCACTTGGTGTTACTATTGAGGTTACTATTCACTCTGGGAAAAGTAAAAATAAACTTTACACTGTAAAATTTTAAAGATACACACTAAACTTTTTATGCAATTCATTTATCGAAATTCAACCCCAAAGTGCCTAGAAATAAACAAAACACATTTTCGAACAAGTGTTTTGTCCAGAAACTAAAAATGTGATTATTGCGTCATAAAATTCTAAATAATCAACTGAGTCTAATGGCGTAGACCATATCTTATTCTAACACTTCTAACTATCTCAAATAAATAAAATTACACTTCTGGCACCATAGTGAGTGGTAACACTGACTATGCTGACAAACTAAAACCTACGCGATTGGTCGATTCGTGAAAACTTACAGAGTTTCCACTAGGTTCTTAAAGCCTATAGAAATTCCACTATTGAATTTCTAGCGGGCTGTTACAGTTATTGCGCTCTTCCATTCCTCTCCAATTAATCATCTACAGTCATTCTCCAAACCCCAACTAGCCTCATGTTTAAAGCCCTTTTGTCTTATCCTTTCCTTTGTAAAAGTTCCATCACTGTGCTTATTACTCCAGATGTATTTTGAACCTTGCCAACAGATATAAAAAAGCTAATCCTCTTATAGGGCTTGTCTAAAATAGGTCATATGTGCTTCACTATGAATACATCAACCTTTTTTCTCATCCTGAGATGTTATTTCATTAAAGTTCCCACATGCACACCAACCCAACTAACTACCAGATTTTAGAAACTTTAATAACTCCCATGATTTCTGCCTTTTACTAACTTCAGGGTGGCCATAAAACCTAGTAAACTGCCACTGTTTCCCATCATACTCTTCTTTCACGATAGCAATAATATGTCTATTAGAGTAATTTGTAATAGTGATATCAACCTCTTGTTTCCATAATATGGCTAATCCCCCACTTCTGCCTATGGGATCCGCTGAAAAGCATTCATCAAAACCCGTTCTTTTTTTGAGATACATCCACTTACTACTGTTTATCTTAGTTTCCATAACGAAAACTAAGATGGGCTACTTTTCCTTCATGATATAGTGTAGTTCTTGGACTGTTTGGGGGTTCCCAAGTCCTTGACAGTTCCAAATTAATGTTTTCATGGTGCCTGGCGGGGTTGCTTGGCAGTTGCCGCCAATCTAACATTCTTAACTGCTCCACAACCTTCAATTACCCTTTTTGCTTTCTTTAGATTTTTTGTGTCCAAGCACCCTTCCTCCTCATCAAACAATTCTCTTTTTATTAAGATATTGTTATGCTCTAATATGAAAAGAATACCTTGATCTCTTGCTCGGCTTTTCCATCTTCCCCCTTCCTGGCAGGTCGGCTTTTGTCTGGTTGGTTGATCACTACTTTGCTTCACAATATCAGTTGTTGCTGTCTACTCAACACTTAAATATGGAATTTCTTTCTCACTTACCCCCATCATACGATCTTTCATCATAGCCATCAGCCCATCTAAGTCCAAGCCCATTACTTCCACGTTCAGACCATTTACTCATGTTTCACAATTACCATCTTGGGCCTCCTCAAATTAATTGTTCTATCCATCTACAGGCCCACCCAACTTCTTGACTGATTGCCTCCATGTCCCAACTCGATAACGGACTTCATTGGTTGATAGAAATGGTCGTTATAGTTAGTTGTCTTAAATTTTGGTTTTCTTAGCTGTTTTGTTGTTTTTGCCCCCACAACAGTTTTTCCATGTTTTTCAACAATTATCAAATTGCCCTCACCTACCACCATCGGAATTGTACAGTCTTTTGATCGACCACCACCTTCTTGTTCAGCTTCCACTATATTATGAGAATTGCTTTCTTCCTTTTTCTTCCCTAACTTCCATATTTGAACTGAGTCCTGCGAACAAAGTTTGGATCTACACATAACTAAGGGCCAAATTGTTGAAATTGTTTAGTGTTGATCACCCTTGTTTTGTCACAGCATGACAAGTTCCTTCTTCATGTACAACACAACCACATTCAAAACACATTTTTGGTAAATTTTTATACTTGATTGGAATCCAGACCTTGTGTCCATTAACGTTGATTGATCTGCCCCTTGCTATTGACTTGAGCAGTTGTATCTCAATTTTAAAACGAAGAAATTTGCCCCATCCAACACCATCATCAGGGGAATCCACCTCAATTACAGTGATGTGAACTCCACCAGCAATTGTGATGAAACCCAATAACAATGATGACTTAGAACCCCAAGATCGTGAAGACAAGATTTGTTAAGCCTTGACCCGTCACCTAACAAGATGAAAACCAAGACTACGAAGGATTGAAACGCCACACCAAGAAAACCTGAGAATCCCTCAAGATTCAAGGTGATAAGTTTGGTTGTTTGAACGCCACAAGATAACTTGATAAGTTCAAGAGTTCTTTTAAGAACTAAGAGGAACACAAGACCTCACAATGATAATTTTACTAAAAAAAATATAATCTGTCTATTCAAATTCTAAATGCCCTTAATTATACTTGGAACAACCCTCCAAGCATGGGTAATTTCAAAAGACATGAGAATTTCAAAAGACTATTGCCTAGAGAATTCCAAAAGACAAGTGAATCTGAAAATTCGCGAAATCCTGCCAGCCTTGCACACCCTTCAGTAAAATCTCTTTAACTTCCACTAGAAGACTCCAAATTGCACACCGTTTGATGCGTTGGAAACTAGAGACATGAGGCTTTCCAATGAGATATGATTTGCAAGCTAATTCATCCAGAATATTCCCAGAATGACGTTTCAAAAAAAACGTGCTGGACAATGGGCTGAGTAATGAGTTGGCCTTTGAAATCATTGGGCTTAGTGGCTCCAGCAATTCATGCTAATTAGCCTCTTCAATTGTTTTGATGACATAGACTAAGTCTTGATTATTGTTTAAGCACATCTTAGTCTTTTTAGAATCAGCCCAATTCTCTTGGATTAGCCCATTTAGTGCTTCCTTGAAATGTTTGGCTCTAAGTCTTGTAATTGGGCCACTAGAAAGTGACAAAGGGTCTTGTGCAAACTCAACTCTATTCCCACGCGTATGATCATCATGTCCAGCTCCTTGGTTTGCATCATTCTCCCCCTCTTGAGAAAGATTTGTTCTCAAATCATCACCTACATCAAAATGAGACAAATCAGCAACATTAAAGCATGCACTAACACCACACTCACCTGGTAAGTCAAGCTTGTAGGCATTATCATTGATACGTTCCACTACTTGAAATGGTCCATCACCCCGAGGTAGGAGTTTTGAACGCCGTTTCTCCGAGAAACATTCCTTCCTTAAGTGCAGCCAAACCCAATCTCCTGGTTCAAACACTACTTTTTTGCGTCCCTTGTTGACTTGATGAACATATTGTTTAGTCCTCCTTTTAATGTTCAACCGTGCCTTTTCATGAATCATCTTTACAAATTCTGCCTTCTTTTTGCCATCTAAGTTCACACGTTCACTCAAAGGTAAAGAAGTTAAATCCAAAGGTGACGATGGGTTAAAACCATAGACAATTTCAAATGGTGAAAACTTAGTTGCAGAATGTATACTTCCATTGTAAGCAAATTCAACATGTGGCAAACAATCTTCCCATGTTTTCAAGTTCTTTTTAATGATAGCACACAACAAAGAAGACAAAGTTCTATTCACTACTTCAGTTTGACCATCTGTTTGTGGATGACAAGTAGTAGAAAACAACAACTTGGTTCCCAACTTTCCCCACAATGTCTTCCAAAAGTAACTCAAAAACTTTGCATCCCTATCAGAAACAATGGTCCTAGGCATGCCATGTAACCTAACAATTTCTTTGAAGAACAAATCAGCTATATGTGATGCATCATCAGTTTTATGACATGCAATGAAGTGTGCCATCTTGGAAAATCTATCTACCACCACAAAAACTGAATCTCTTCCCCTCTTAGTCCTAGGTAAACCCAAAACAAAATCCATAGAAATATCAGTCCAAGGTTCACTAGGTATTGGCAAAGGGGTGTACAAACCATGGGGTTTCAACTTAGACTTAGCCTGTTTACACGTGATACACTTCTCACAAATTCTTTCCACATCACATTTCATATGAGGCCAAAAAAATGATCATGCAAAATTCCAAATGTCTTAGCTACACCAAAATGACCCATCAAACTACCACCATGAGCTTCTCTCACAAGCAATTCACCCAAAAAACCCATAGGCGCACACAGTTTATTTTCCCGAAACAAAAATCCATCATGCCTATAAAACTTACCAAACGCCACTTTTTCACATGCATTGAACACATCACCAAAATCAGAATCTTATGCATACAAATCCTTAATGTATTCAAAGCCAAGAAATTTTGTATCTAAAATGGAAATTAAAGCATACCTTCGGGACAATGCATCAGCCACCACATTTTTCTTACCTTTCTTGTATCTGATCACATAAGGAAATGTTTCAATGAATTCCACCCACTTGGCATGGTGTTTGTTCAACTTTTGCTGTCCTTTCAAATGCTTCAAAGGTTCGTGATCTATTTATCTATGTGAATCACAAATTCCTTTGGCCATAGATAGTGCTGCCAATTTTCCAAAGCCCTTACCAAGGCATACATCTCCTTATCATAAGTGGGATAATTTAGGGCTGCCCCACTCAACCTTTCACTGAAATAAGCAACTGGACGGCCTTCTTGCATCAAAACAGCTCCAATACCTATTCCTGAAGCATTACACTCAATTTCAAAAGTTTTAGCAAAGTTAGGTAAAACAAGCAAAGGTGCATTAGTTAGGTTTTCTTTGATCAAATTAAATGTCTTTTCTTGTTCTTTCCCCCACTTAAACGGCACATTTTTCTTGATGACTTCAGTAAGAGGTGCGGCTAAGCTACTAAAATCACGCACAAACCGTCTATAGAAGCTAGCTAAGTCGTGGAAACTCCTCACTTGGCTAATTGTTGTAAGCATTGGCCACTCTTGGATTGCCTTCACCTTTTCCTCGTCCACCTCAATTCCTCTCTTACTAACAACAAAACCAAGAAACACAAGCTTATCCGTGCAAAACGTGCACTTCTTGAGTTTAGCAAACAACTTTTCTTTCCTTAGAATTTCTAAAATATATTTCAAATGCATTACATGTTCTTCCAAGTTTTTGCTATATATTAGGATATCATCAAAATAGACAACTACAAATCTGCCAATAAATGCACGCAAAACATGGTTCATCAAACGCATAAATGTACTTGGAGCATTAGTTAAACCAAAAGGCATCACTAACCACTCATACAAACCATATTTCTTAAAGGCAGTTTTCCATTCATCGCCTTCCTTCATCCTAATTTGATGATATCCACTCTTAAGATCAATTTTTGTAAAGACACAAGAACCATGCAATTCATACAACATATCGTCTAATCTAGGAATGGGATGACGATACTTTACCGTTATGTTGTTGATGGCTCGACAATCAACACACATCCTCCATGTTCCATCCTTCTTAGGAACTAATAGCACCGAAACCGCGCAATGAATCATGCTTTCACGCACATACCCCTTCTCCAATAATTCACATACTTGCCTCTGAAGTTCCTTGGTCTCCTCAGGATTGCTCCTATAAGCAGGTCGATTTGGAATTGATGAACCAGGTATAAAATAAATTTGATGTTCAATCCCTCGGATTGGAGGTAATCCATAAGGTACCTCTTTGGGAATGATATCTTCAAACTCCTACAAAAGAGAAACAATATCGCTCGGCAAAGTACCGACGAGATCATTAGTACATAAAAGGGCCTCCTTGTACATGAGTACCATAAGGGGCTGGTGTGAAAATAAAGCTCTCTTGATCTCACTTTTTTTGCAATGTAATTGAATTTTTCCTCTCTTGCTCTCACTATGGTCAAAATCCTCTCTTTCTTTTTCACTCTGATCAATGTTTTTCTCTCTTTCTTTTTTCTGAAACTCTTTTTTTTTTCAATTTCGGCCTTCATTTCTTTTTCTTTCTTTTTTTCATTTGATCTTTGTAACTTCAATTGGTCCTCCCTGACCTGTTTTGGAGTCAATGGCACAAGAGTAATAGGTTGCCTTTTATGAGTGAAAGAATACCTATTTGTGAATCCATCATGCATAACCCTCAGATCATACTGCCATGGTCTTCCCAACAATAAATGACATGCATGCATAGTAGGAACCACATCACAAAGTACCTCATCCTCATATTTGCCAATGGATAATGCCACCAACACTTGCCTTATCACCTTGATTTCGCCACATCATTCAGCTACTGAAGCGGGTAAGGTTGAGGATGTTTCAAGGAGGTTAAGGCCAATTTCTCCACCAAATAAGTGTTGGCTACGTTTGTGCAACTCCCTCCATCAATAATGACACTACAAACTTTGTTATTTACAAAGCATCGAGTATGAAACAAGTTCTCCCTTTGGTTACTTTCTTCCTCCTTAACCTGCACATTGAGAACTCACCTTGCTACCAATAAATTTCCAACCACAGCATTTTGCTCATAATCGGCATCCTCTAAAGATGGCATGTCATCATCATCTACTTCTTCCTCATTCTCCGACTCAAACTCTCCTTGGGCGTTTATCACCATCACCCTTTTGTTCACACATTGGCTAGCTATGTGTCCTCGCTCCTGACATTTAAAATACTTAATATCACGTGTTTTAGAACTTGAAGCTTCGGTGTTACCTAAAGTAGTGGCGGTTGTTGGTTTGGCATTCTTAGAGGGTTCAAATTTTGGCTTATTTTGAGCTGCTTGTCCCTTTTTGGAACTATCTTCCACGAACTAGTGGTAGCCATAAGTTGTCCCCTCCTAGCCCATCCCTTCCGTTTGAATTGTTCCTCCACCTTTATGGCTTGATGCACCATATCCGTCAACTCAACATAGTGCTGCATCTCGACTATATCCGCAATCTCACGATTTAAACCGTGCAAAAACCTAGCCATGGTGGCTTCCCGGTCCTCTTCTACATTAGCGCAGATCATAGCTATCTCCATCTCCATGTAATACTCATCCACACTCTTGGATCCTTGAATTAACCTCTGTAACTTTTGAAACAATCCCCTATAATAATGACTGGGTACAAAACGCTTCCTCATAAGCATTTTCATCTCCTCCCAAGTGTCCACGGGTGGCTCTCTATTACTCCTCCTATTAATCAACAATTGATCCCACCAAACAATGGCATAATCGGTGAATTCAATTGCAGCCAACTTAACCTTCTTTATCTCCGAGTAGTTGTGACAATTAAACACCATCTCCATTTTAGTTTCCCACTCCAAATAAGCTTCAGGATCATTTTTACCTTGAAAATATGGGATTTTAATCTTTATGTTTCCTAAATCATTATCCCTCCTAGGCCTACCCATCCTAGCTTCTCTATTCCCATACCCACGCTCAAATCTGCCCCGGTTCAAATATGGCTCATCAAACTCCTTCTCTTCCTCAACATTCTGCCACAGAACACGCCCACTTTGCGGCCTATTGGGGATGTCTTGTTGCTGTCCCTTAGGAGTTTCCGCTTCTACCCTATCCAACCTCTCGTGAATAGGTTCTAACTCAGCCCTCAACATATTCCTCATCTCCCCTAACAACGCTTGCATTTGGAGGTTCGGAATTACAAGTTGTCGAAATTCTTTGGTTATGTCTTCTTTTTGATTATTGGACATGTTTAAAATCTGCAAAACAAAGTTAGAATCCTCACAAGCACACCCTCACGTGTTTCACTCAAGAATTGATACACTTGCACTCGTGTTTTCACTCTAAATGGCTTTTACCCTCTTATAGTCTCACACACTCTTGCATTTTTCCACTCTTTTGTGTCTCTTTAGTTCTTAATCGAACTTCAAGAAACTAACTCAAAATAATCCAACAGCAATTCAAAAATGAGAAACAACCAAAACTCATCAAAAAGGCCAAGAACTTGAATAAGGTGAGACACAAGATTGAAACGAAGAAATTTTCTTACTGGAATTGTCTACTTTTCTTTTCCTTTCTTTTTTCTTTTTTCTTTTTTTTTGACGATTTTTTTTTTCCTTTTGACCATTTTTTTTCTCTTTTGACGATTTTTTTTTTCCTTTCAATTCAGCAAGGAATAGGAAATAAAAACGAAAATAAAAGATAGAAAAATTTATCTTAGAACCAAAGCTCTTGATACCAAATGATATGAACTCCACCAACAATTGTGATGAAACCCAATAACAATGATGGCTTAGAACCCCAAGATCGTGAAGACAAGATTTGTTGAGCCTTGACTCGTCACCTAACAAGATGAAAACTAAGACTACGAAGGATTGAAATGCCACACCAAGAAAACCTGAGAATCCCTCAAGATTCAAGGTGATAAGTTTGGTTGTTTGAACGCCACAAGATAACTTGATAAGTTCAAGAGTTCTTTTAAGAACTAAGAGGAACACAAGACATCACAATGATAATTTTTCTGAAAAAAACATAATCTGTCTATTCAAATTCTAAATGCCCTTATATATACTTAGAACAACCCTCCAAGCATGGGTAATTTCAAAAGACATGAGAATTTCAAAAGACTATTGCCTAGAGAATTCCAAAAAACAAGTAAATCTGAAAATTCACGAAATCCTGCCAAACTTGCACACCCTTCAGTAAAATCCCTTTAACTTCCTCTAGAAGACTCCAAATTGCACACCGTTTAATGCGTTGGAAACTATAGACATGAGACTTTCCAATGAGATATTATTTTCAGGCTAATTCATCCAGAATCTTCCCAGAACGACGTTTAAAAAAAACACGCTGGACAATGGGCTGGGTAATGAGTTGGCCTTTGGAATCATTGGGCTTAGTGGCTCCAGAAATTCATGCTAATTAGCCTCTTCAATTGTTTTGATGACATAGACTAAGTCTTGATTATTATTTGAGCCCATCTTAGTCTTTTTAGAATCAGCCCAATTCTCTTGGATTAGCCCATTTAGTGCTTCCTTGAAACGTTTGGCTCTAAGTCTTGTAATTGGGCCACTTAGAAGTGACAAAGGGTCTTGTGCAAACTCAACTCCATTCCCACGTGTATGATTAGCAT
This sequence comes from Pterocarya stenoptera, assembly GCA_003123785.1. Classification (NCBI taxonomy): domain Eukaryota; kingdom Viridiplantae; phylum Streptophyta; class Magnoliopsida; order Fagales; family Juglandaceae; genus Pterocarya; species Pterocarya stenoptera. Next base: position 213,989 of record QEOT01002024.1, read on the forward strand.
GTCCAGCTGCTTGGTTTGCATCATATAGTACCCAGTGACCTTCCATTTTGTTTTCCACTCTCACGGTTAATATAAACCAAAGGTAATTTGTGTAACTGGACCCAGAACGTCTCTCGATCAAACAAGAACTTTTGTGGTTGAGTATAACCATCAAACAATTTCAGAACAAACAAATAGCTGTCAAACAGCCATGGCCTTCCATTCATCACCTTTTGTTTGTCAGCGTGGGTAGTAAAAATTATAGTAAACACATTGGGTCCTACATCTTGCATTACAGCCGGTTTACTCACCTTCCAAAATTTTGACATTATTGAAGCAGTCACATCCTTGCCAATAATCCTATCCATGTAAATTTTTCCAATCAGACTTCTCTATGCCATCCGACATGATTCCTCTAAGCCTTCTCCACTTAATTCAATCAGAAGAATCTCTTCCATCGACAGACTCAGATGACTCCATAAATCCTCCAAATCTTTGATGCCTTTATCTCTTACCATACTAATACGAGGGAATAATACACCACTCCACAGGTAAATTTAGTAAAACTCATAAACACCACCACTGCTCTTGAAGAAGAAGCCAAGAGGAGACTTAACTTTAGTGGTTATTGAGAATTCCTAAATCACTAGAGCGTTTAACTGGGTTTCTAATGAACACTTCATTTGAAAAATGTTATATAGTCTTTTTGATAAATACATTTCTATACATTTGATCATATACACTCATATAAAAAGTGTATGTAACCATCATATTATCACTAACATATATAATCAATACTATATCACTATATGATACTATTATATATATACTAATACTAATACTAATACTAATACTGTTAGTAATTCACTATATATAAATAACGATAGTATAGTTACACTAACTATATAATATACTAATATTATGCTAAAATAAAATAAAAAAACTGTACCGAACCGGAACAGAATAGGTAAAATCGAAAATACCGATTTAGGGGTGTAACTGGTGCGGTATCGGTTCTTCAAATCTCTAAGCCGATGTATACTGGCTCAGTTCTAAAATAAGTCAAAAACCTGACCGAACCGGACCTGTTACACCCCTAGTTTGGACGATGATTGCCAAAATTGCTAGTTTCAAGGCACTGCATGTGTAACACCCCTTATTTTAGTGTATTTAATAAAGGATTAGTTTATTTAATTTAAAGATTGATTCTCTGGTTTTAGAATTTTGGGAGTTTTAGAATATTATTTTATAATATTTTAAGTTGTGAAAATTATTTTATTGGACTTTCTTCTTATTAATTATTGTTTTGGATTTAAATTGATCTTTAATTTAAATTGGTTTGTTTATGAGTTTTAAAATTATTATTGTTTTATTTAAAGCATTTCACTGCGTTTGATTAATTTTAGTTAGTGTTATGCAATTTAACTACTTTTTATTTTAAAAAATGTTATTGTTGGAATTTAATATTTTACTTTAATTAGTTTTAAGTTTAAACTGATTTATTTAATTTACTGTTTAAAAAATAATATTTTGAGGATTAGTTGTGACTCGAAAGTGGTGAGGATTGGACCTCATTTCTTTTCCCCATCTTTTCTTTTCCTCTTTCCTTTTTCTCTTTCTTTCTTTTCTTTTTCTTCTTTTTCTTCTTCCTCCCTGTTCGGACGCCCAGCTCGCACGTACCCTCTCTCTCTTCTCTCTCACGTCCGTTCGGTCTTTAGCCACCTGCACCGCCGCCGGCCGTCCGTGGCCCTCACCGCCTGCACCATCCTCTTCCTCAGCTGCCAGCGAGTTTACCCCTCCATTTTCAGGCCGCCGTGAGCTGTGCGAAGCCGCGGCACTCCTTCACCCATTCTGCCGCTGTCCGGCCATCATTGGCCACCATTTCTTCACCACTTGATCACCGGCACCTTGCCGTCCTAACCGACCCATTTTTAGCCCCGATCAGTCGCCGGAGCCGCCCGTTCGAACACCCTCTCTGATTTGTACTTTGTGGCCTTAAACCGCCGTTTCAGTCGCCACCCATGGCCAACCTTCGATACCATTAGCTTCACCGACCTCATTAGGCCCTACCCTATCAATTTCAAGTCTTCGTTTGACTCCGTTGGAATTTTGGTTTACAGTGTATTCGGCCACAGTGTTTTTACACTATGGAGTTGCTGTTTTGGTGCTTTCAGTTCCTCCTTGATCCTCCTAAAATTATTTTCAAGCACTGTAAGTATTTCTCCAAAAGACTTTTAAGGCTTTAATATATTTTTGTACTAACTTGTTTTATAAACTGTGTTTTGGTTATCTGGTTGTGCTGATAACTGTTTGATTGTTGCTTTCATGGCATTGTGCACGCATGCGTGGGTGTGTGTGATTTGAGAAATTGTGTTTAAGATTTTCCGGGTGCGTGTGTATCACCCCCAAGCCGAGATGGGATATTATCTCGGTGGAGCTCCTCTGGACACTCGGGAGCGGAATATACTGAGTCTCGTCCTCTGGGGCTTTTGCCTGGGACTTGGACGGGATGGTAGCGCTCTCGATCCGACTCCGTGACTCCTCGGGCTAGCGGGAGTTAGAGGATGCCTGGCTATGTACGCGGTGGACGCGGAATTGGGCATCACTCATGTATCACTTGCACAGTCGTTACCCGTGGGGTGAAGATGGGAAGCCATAGTATGTGGATGGTCCCTAGGGGAGGCCATGGTCCATACGGTTAAAATTGGAATTAAGGTAATTATTCCTGGAATTGGTTTTTATTCCAAATGGTGATTTTTGGTTTGTGTGAAAAATTGTGTTTTTCAAGAAATGTTTTCTCGGGTTTTACGCTTGGGTCATCATGTGCATGCATAGCGTTAGTTGTTTTAATATATTTATTTTCTTGGAGCTTTTTGGGTTTTACTTACCTGCGGTACCATCTTTTTGGTACTGTAGATTTTGATGCAGGTTTTGATGAGGCTGAGCCCGAGGATGCGACTCCGCCTGAGGAGTAGGGACATTGGCTATATTTTGTGTTGAAGATTATTGCCGCTTTTGCTTTTTGTATTTAATTTGATTTTAGGTTTGTTTTGTAAACAAAAATCGTATTATTTTGACATGTGGAATTTTAGTACTCTGGTATTGTATTAAACTTTGGTACTTAGTTATTTGACTTAACCTTTTCGCTGCGTATTGTTTATTGTACACGTGTTGCATTGCACACACTCAGCACATATCGATGTGGTGCGTGACCATGTTGTCATTATCCCGGATGTCTCGATTTCCGTGTGTGTCCGTACATGGAAGTTGGGGGCGCCACAGCATGTGTATATTCCATCTTTTTGCATTTTCCTCCCACCAATTTATATGGCATATTGGAGCAATTTATACAATGGTACATAAATAATCTAAGCCTAAATCTAGTGTTTAAATGCAACAACAAATAGTTATTGGATGACTCGAATATGACTTACCAAAATAAGAAACATATATGTCGATTGCTTCATTGTGAAGGGAGTTGCTTCACCCTGTTCTGCTAGGTTCTCTTGAAATGCTCAACATTTCAAGGATTCATACAAATTTTCATTTCATTTTTTGGCAATATTGATGCATTTTCTTGTCATTACTGGATACCAACAGTACAAGCCTATGGTGGTTGTGGCACCCTCGGTAGTTCTCTCTCGAGCCGTGGTGCCTAAGATGTGAACCAATCTGTTGTATCCCTTCCGATATTATGAGGGTTGGTGTGCCCGTATGCAACGTACACGTGTGTAACAACAATCGTAGCGAAAATAGTAAGGGAGATTTGTCGTAGACTAATTTAGTAGTACTAGAGAAGTGTACAATTACTCCATCATTAATAGTAATAATATTGATGTGTCACTATCACTTCAATCCATATATATTTACAAACAATTATAAGTTCATTACTTACATCAAAATGTAGTGAACTATAGAGTATTTGTCGCCTAATTACAATAAACATCTTAAATTACAAATTATAAAATCAAATGAGGACAAGCCTCCATGGCTATTTCGCAAGTTGGCCTGGTCTTTCTTTCTAGGGGTAATTCTCTTGGATTACATCAAAAAAAGGCCTACTGTAACATCCCGTGTAAAAATACCTTAGGCCTTAATGCTAGTAGCCTTGACCCTAGTTAAGTAGTGGTTGTGATACTTGAGAAGAAGGGAATTTTTGGAGGTTGAGTTAGCAAAGGAGCTTATATTATCGAACTAGTTAGTATTTTTAAGAGATTTTAGTACATTATTAAATTTTGAGGAAATGTGCCAAGAGGCCAATGGAAGAAGGAGACATGGTGTATTGGAGGCTTGCCACATTGATGGACTAAGTGATTTGGCTAAATGTTCGATGGATTTGAAGAAGGCCCAAGAGTGGTTTAATAAGGGCCCTAGTTTACTAAGATGAGATGAACTAAGGATAGACACAAAAACCTTAGGCCTAACTTGGGAGACATAGACTTAGGTCCTATTTGATGGACATGAGACTTTAGGTCCTACTTGATGGACACGAGACATCAGAACCTTAATTCAAAAAGGATGTGATGAGCAAAGGATAAAGTGTTAAAAAGCCTTAGGCCCAACTTGGGAAATATAAAGTTTTAAGCCTTTATTGAAAAACACTAGAAAATAGGCCCAATGTAAAAGACATAAAGTCATTAGAACTAACTTAGTAAGAATGAAGGCCTTTGGCCTAATCTAAGAATGACCTAAGATTAGGATCCAACCTAGTAGGCTTTCGAGTCCATAGATAGGCCCCACAAATCTGGACATATGGTCCATATAATAACCCACACCAAAGCTCACAACCAAGGTTTGCACATTTGGCCCAACAAAAACCCAACCCTTGAAGTCCAAAGCCTTGTCTTTTATTTTATTCTTCCAATTGGAGCCCACATACACCATACCATGGGTTTCCCATAAACAAAAGATGAACCACACGCCCCTAGGGTTCCCTCCCAATCATGGTTTAGTTTCTAACTTGAGTTAAGAAGCACTACTCATCTCACACACAAATAGTAACCCACACCATGATTTTTGCCTAGTTTTCTTTAAATTATTTTTCTTCACATTTATGATATGAGGTTTTTGGATTTATAATTGTTTTACATCATTCTTATAAAAGTCCTAGAAGGTTTGGAACCAAGCCATGTCAATGCCAACACAAACACCAATCAGCACCCTTGGTACATCACCATGCACGACCTCATCAAACTAGCCCCAAACCCAGGCCTCTTACACAATTTTCAAAGGATTTTCTGCACTTTCAATCCTCATTATGTCACCTAAAAACTAACTTGAAAAATGCTACTTTGCCCATTCAATTTGCCCCCTCATTTTGACACCTCATGTATTTTTATTTTTTTTCTTTACATGATAGTTAAGTGACTATTAGTGTATTATATATTTTTATATTTTCTAAAAAGGTTTTAAAACGATAAAGAAATATGAATAAAAAATTGAAAAAAAATGAAAATACCAATTTGGCCTAGCGGTCACTCGGAGCAGTGCTACTCAGGTGGCAGAGTAGCACCGCTCAATTAACGTAGGTGAAGGCCAAAAAAGTTTCATATGCCAAGACAAAAATCCCAACTAATTGCATAGAAACTTGAAAGCTTGACTAACCAAACTGCACCTTCATCGTCAAAAATGTTTCTGCACCAAATCAGCCACTCCACACGCCACCACCCATGTCCCTTAACCACCTAAAAAATCCATTCAATGGTGGTAATAATGCCCTCAAATCATACCAAGAGAATGGGACAAGAAGTAATCAAAACTTGGACTGCATGGGGAAGAACCAAACTATTGGCCTTTAGCAATGATTTCATCCTGAAATCTTTTTATTTTGTTTTAATTTCTAAACCAAAGCATCCCTTGAACCTATAGACACACTCTTACACCTGACCATGAAGAAATCATGACAATACATGGCACTATTCACCTAGCCAAAGACAACACAAGCTGGACTTTTGCACTCATCACTCGACCACCCACATCCACCACTCACAACACTTTTCCTGTAGCCAAAACCAACCACCCCCTTGCCTCTCACCCTCCGTTGAGTCTAATAAATACCCCCCTTCACCCCCTACTTCCTCACACAACTCCCTCAAGCATTCTCTTAGTGTTCTTGAGAGCGATACACTTTTAGTGTGAGTAAGGTGAAAACTGAGTGGGTTGAGAGTAAGTTCTTGAAGTGAGTTTGTTCTTGGAGATCAAAGCCATGATTTGGGTAAGCAATCCTATCCTATCTTTATTAAGTATTAGAATGACATTTTTGGCGTTAATTTATGGCAGGAGAATGAGGTTTCAATTGATGTTAATTGAGGATTATCATGGAAGATGCAAATTGGGTTAGATTTGAGGTATTGATTAAGTAAATTGTTTTGGGTTGAATCTTTAGCCATGGCATGTCTTGATATGATTTTTTATGATTCACTAATGTCTTAAAATAATTTTCAAAGGTTTAAATTTGAGGTAACAAAAATGCCATGATAGGTTTATAAATCCATATCTTGTGTTGATCATCAAGCGTGCATCGGTTTCACTTGATCAAAATTTAGTTTATAAAGTTTTGTTTAAATTTCCTAAGCTTGAGTAATGAGCATTAATAAAATTTTTGTGATTGGGATAAGAATGACATGCATGATTTATTTAGGTTTTAAATATCTCTTTGACAAGGAAAAGCTAGAAACATCATGCATATAATATACTTAATCGGTGGTTTAGTAGTGATTTGGCTTTAATCAATGCTTAAGTGTTGGGATGAATTTGTATGACCTGAATCTAAGTCATAAACATGTCCCTAAGGTTATGTTCATTGTTGTCGCTTGATGAAATTTGAGCCCACATGCATCCATAGAGGTTTTAGACTTGAAATCACAAATAGGCCCAAAAAGATGCATGCCACGGGTTGATTATTTGGATTGATTCTTATAATTCTAAGGGCATAAATGGTTTTAGCACATAAAAAATATGTAGTTTGTGAAATTTGTTGAATTTTGAGGCTCAATTTCAAATGGTAAAAATTTAGGGTCTTGTAGCAATTTTGAGAAAGTATAGGGGCAGTTGTGTAAATACCTATTTTTTACCATTTTGATTATGAACATCTTCCATAGTTATGCAATTTCTAACTTTAAATAACTTTTATTATAGCCGCACCAATTCCTAAGTGTTTGGAAAGTTTGTAAGTTAGCCTCTGACTTACACTTTGATAACTTATTTATAATTATTGATAAATATCACATTCATGATATAAATTCCATTTTGAGCATGAAACATAACATTGTGCATTTGATTATTTATGTGTAATTTTTACATTTGATCATATTATATGAACTGTCATTTTCATACTTCACAAACACTTCATGAAAATATAAATTTTTGTCATGATACCAAAAGCTAGGATGGGAAATTATCCTAGTAAAACTCTTTTGTCCACTCTGGAATGAGTAAAAATGGAGTGGTAACCCTTAGATTGATGAAGAACAGTCAACAGGCTATGAATGGATTCTTTTTAAAGAATATCGGAGCGAAATCAAATCTTATAGCACCTAAAGCTAGTGGGTGCATATGTTATGATGTTATAATGTTATGATTTTATGATAATGTTATGATGAAATCTTATCTTACCAATGCACTGAGAATGATGTCTGCAGACAAAGACGTAGTGTCAACATGAGTTGTACTACGATCACCGATAGGTACTCAGTACATATAGAAAGTTGTGACGATACCATACGTATGTTAATGATGGCTTTAATAATGATGAAAGGTTATGTTTTTGAAATGATGATTTGAAAAATGTTCTCTGTAAGAAAATGTGCATCAAAAGTTTTTCTTATAACTTGCAGGATTTTCAAGAAAGTTGGATGGAAGAATAATACATATGTTTCTACATGCATTTCATATTTATCATTTATCATGCATAATTTATCTTTATGCACATTGGTTGTTTAACTTACTGAGATTTCAAGTAAATCTCACTCTTGTGAACCTACTACCATTCTTCTCGAAATGATAGAAGTTGTGTCAGACCAACATTTGACGAACAAAATGAACCGTTGGCTTCAAATGGTTAAGGATGAGCCTAATCTGGAGAGGAGGCTGGACTTAATTTTAACTTTCATAGCAATGGTCTATAAACTATAGAGCAGATGCGAGAGTTAGTCTGATCATGTAGATTCTATTTTATGGAGATTCTATCTCACGTTATGTTGAACTCAAGTGAACCTCTTAAGTAAGGAAGTTCCTATTTATGGTTTATAATCATTGGGATGTTTCGTTCATTCTGAAATCAATATTTTTATCACCCTTATTTTCGCTGCGATTATTGTATATTATGATACATTGCATATTAACTGTCATGAGTAGAGGTATGAACCTTGTGGTGCATGTCTCAACACTACGAGTCTTTGTTTCATCCCAAGTAGAGGTTGGGGGCGTCACACCAACAGTTTCGAAGAATGAAATCGCAGGTGGGACCACCATAGTGAGATTTCGAGGAAACCCTAGTAAGTTAAAACCCATGGTAGTACTTACAATTAAATACAATGATAATGTATATGCATGCACCAATTTATGTAAATAAGACAAAGGGCACACATATATTCATAAGCATAGCGAGAAGTCACCCTTTGAGCAAAATACATATCTTCAGGAACTGTCATAAGAACACCAAATATGGAGAATCACTCCACTCATTCAACATGAGAAATTTCTCCACTCGGTCAACACATGAAACACATTCACCAAAACAGAATGGGAATCACTACACATGTCTGACACAAAGAATCTCTCTACCTGGCCAATACATGGAACATCACCACCAAATCATCACCAAGAACACTCCACCTGATCAACACGAGGACTCTCTCTACCCATGATACCATACAAAGTCATAGGAAAATGCCCCACCCCGATTATCATGGGGAATCCCATATGAAACTCGTAGTAATATGCCACCCATGAATGGTATGAGGAATCCTCAAACAGATCCCATGAGTACAAAGCACATTGAAAATACATCACTTTAAATTACATCATCTTGAAATCACATCTTCAAAGCAATCAATAAATATAGTGAGAAGAGTATGCACTTTCATTAGAGAAGGAGATGAGAAGTAGAATATGCAAATCTTGAACATACTCATGATATTTACCTCACACTTCTAGAATAATCGTAGGAGTGAACCTACCTAGATAGTATTCTAAATAATAATGGTCGTGTTGGAGTGACAACCCTTAGATTGAAGAAGACTCTGAACTCTCGGCGCCCTTGACGTCTTCAAATAGAAAAGAAGAAAAGAGTGTTGAATTCTTCCACGATCTCTAAGGTGGGAAGTTGACTATATCCATTTTCTTTTCTATGGTAGGACTGTCAGTTACACTCTTGATTGAACTTGACATTTTCTCTTAGCTTTGTCCTCTGGACTTGAAAAATGGTAGAAAGTTAGTGACTGATAGGATAAGGTGCCCACATCTCTGCAACTTGCCTTGTGTGACAACCCAGACATAGCCAAGTCTTCACCAGTCTTATGTCACCATGTTGGGCCGTGCATAAGGTTTAGAGTCCTTAAGAACCTTGGGTTTTTATTAGTTAATTATTTGCCTTAATGTGTTTGGCATCTAAGCCCATAAGAGAGGCCCAGCAAGGACTTGGGAATTCGGCCAGCCCATTGGGCTAAAGCCTAAAACCCTAGTGGAACAAGGGAATACATGCCCAACACACCAAACCTTTAGGCCACTTGTCACACATTGAAGGCCAAGTGAATCTAGACTAGATTGTTGGAGAAGGGGCTAGAGACTTAGGGTTGCGGTAACCTAAAAACCCTAGCATTTCGACCATGACAAAGGGCTAGAGTTTGACACTTGTCATACATGAAGAAGGGTAGGAGGATTTTCTAGAAGAATGCAATCATGAGGCACCTAGCAAAGACAAGGGATCACTCGGCCAATGCACCCACTCACCAACCATCCACATTTTTCACGCCACTTGTCAAAGCCGTGTGAGTTCCAAGAAGAGTTGCATGGGAAAGTGGCACATAAGGGGCTCAAGAGACTAATGCACTATGTCCATGCATTCATTTCATGTTTTGCCTTTATATGATTGTATTATCTATGATATGTTGTTTGTTTACTTACTAAAATTTCTCGAAATCTCACCATGCTAGTTTCCACTCATTCACAACCCATAATGGTTTGCTTTCTAATCGCAGTGAAATAAAGGTGACTAAAATACAACTCATACCAAAATGAACTAAACATCCCAATTGAATACTAATCATCATAAGTTCAAAATTAAAGGTAGCACATCCTTAATACAAGTACTTAAAACCAAGTCTCAACAGTTAGATCAACTCTTTCATACGCTCTAAGGTATGAAGAGTTAGTGCTATGAACATCAGAATCAAATCTAATCTCCGTTCTAGGTCCTCAACCAATCATATCCATTGGTCCATCCTAGTCGATCTCCTCCAATATGATACAACTTCTACCATTCTGGGGGTAATGGTAATGGGACTACCACATTGAGATTTCTTGAAATCTCAGTAAGTTAACAACCAACATGCACAAAGATAAATTATGCATGATAGATGATAAATAAGACATGCATGCATGCAGGGAATCTGTATTATTCTCCCATCCAGCTTTCAAGTCATACGAAAACCTTTTGATACATATTTTCTTACAGAGAATATTTTCCAATTCATCTTAAAAAATATAACCTTTCATCATCATAGTTAACATTAACATCATAACGTATGGTATCATCACAATTCTCCATATGCACTGTGAGTAGCAACTAATGATCGTAGTACAACTCATGTTGAAACTACATTGCATGCAAACTCGTTTGTTGTAACACCCTGCTCTTCCTTCCTTCTTCTGACGTAAGCCATTACGTCAGATGCAGTAGACCTGCTCCTCCTTCCTTCTTCTGACGTAAGCAATTACGTTTGACGTGACAGCCCGCTCCTCCTCTCTAGTATCTAAAAGCCCCGTTATGCGTGCCATACCTCGATGGCTTGTTTTTAAAGATACTACGTGATTTCTAAAGTTATCTTTGTATTCTAAGTTATGAGTATTTTAAATGGGATATTCTCATCGTTATTTATCTAAATAATATTTTAAATAACTCAATTATAATATCTTTGAAGAGCTCTAAAAATATTATAATTGTGAGAATCATTTTATGTAAATGATTCCAGTTATTTAAAATATTATGTGATCTAAATAATGATGGAATCTTTAATTAAATTAATAGTTTTACTCTTTTAAATATTTTAAGTAAGACTTCATCATTTTATAAATGATGAGGGAATATTATTTTAAATAATATTCTATCTTAATTCCTCTCAGTGCTTTTAATTAAGTTAGCTTTTATGTGTTTTCAAATCAGGGTCATCGTAGACCATTTTATAGACCCTAGAAGTCGGATTTTAGGATAAAACCCCAACCTCCTCTCTCTTCTCCCTCACTTTTTCCTCCCCTCTCTCACTCCTCCCTACGGCTTGCAAAGCACGAAGCCCTCTCTCTCTCTCTCTCGCCCGATCTCCTCCATGGCCCAGCCCGGCGCCGCCGTGCGCCAGTGTGCCTCACGGCCACCACCACCGGCACCACCTCCCTCCGGCGAGTCCCCTAGTGCCGGCCATGCCTCCCCACGCTCTCCCCTCCTCCTCCCTCAACGGTGCAAGCCCGAACGGGCTAAGTCCTCCATGCGCCGCCATGCGCCGTCCTCCGGCGCCACCTCTCCCACGGCAGCCTCCCCTACCACCGACTGGCCACCTCCAGCGGCCTCAACCCCTCCCATGCAGCCACCTCCCTCCACCACGCACGTACACGGCAAACCTATGCACGGGTTCACTGTGCAGCCCCCTAGCGCCGCCGTGCACGGTCAGCTCGGCCACTGGACACCGCCACGAGACTCCTGAGGTCTCCCCCTTCCTCCTCCAGCAAACTCATGGCCAATAGGCCTCTCCTCCACCTCCCGGTGTTCCCACGGACACCGCACGGGTTTAGGCTCCCCTGCCGCCGTCCGCCGCCACCCACGGCGAACGACCACCCTAGCCGGCATCCTCAGGCCACTACGAACCCAATGGTACCACCCACGGCCCCGATCTGCCACCCACGGCCCCACACTCTCTCTCACTCTCCCACGGCCTATCCTCTCTCACAGTGCACGGCCAGCCACTGTAGGCCACCGTGCCAACCACCACCAAGCCTCCACGGCTCCTCCGGCAGTTCCCTTAGTCCAGCCTTAGGCCCTAACCACCACTTTACGTGATGGGTTGATCACTGCACGTGATGGATAGTCACTGCGCGTGACTGACCGTCACTGCACACGACTAGAGCTATCGTGTTATGTTCCCTGCCAGCACCATTAAGGCCACCTTAGGCCCTTCCAAGACCACACCTAGCTATCTAAACGCTAACCGTCACTGCACACGACTAGAGCTGTCGTGTTATGTTCCCTGCCAGCACCATTAAGGCCACCTTAGGCCCTTCCAAGACCACACCTAGCTATCTAAACGCCTAAATAGCCACTGTACGCGGTGTAGCCACCTCATACGTTCCTCCGGCGTTATCGTTGTAACGGTCAACGAGCGACGCACGGGTTATTCCGTCGATGGTATAAATCTCTATCCCTCGCTTTTTATATTAATTGTTAGATGCTAGCTAGTTGACTAGGTTGTGGACTGTGCTGTTAGTATTAGGTTGTGGACTGTGCTGCTAGAATTATAGGATTCGCTGTATAGTGGCGATGTGACGTGAGGTGATGAAGTGTTGGGCGTAGTTGGAAAGCGTGCTGTGTAGTGTTGTGGACTGTGCTGTGAAGTGTGGTGGTAGCGTATGTGCAGCAGTAGAGGCGTAGCCTGACGCCGTGTAAGGAGTACACGTGGAGTGTACTCCATTGTAATGGAGTGACGCACCATATGGCGTGAGTGCCATAGTAGTGACATAGCATAGCCCTGTGAAGGGAGTACATGAGGAGTGTATTCCATGAGGTGCAACGATACACCGTATGGCTTGTCGCGAAGATAAAGGTGATGTCGTAGTGATGGGCGAAGAGCTTGATGTATGGTGTCGGGAACTGTGGAATAGTGTCCCGAAGTATGAGATACGGCCTGTAGTCCAAGGCGACGAGTGTCGCCATGTGACTGGCTTATGGCTGGAAGAAAGTGCCAAATGGCTAAAAGGTATCAGAGTAGCGCAGCGAAAGCATGACTAGGCAACGTCACTAAGTGACGTGGTCGATTAAGAAGTCGTGCTTGCGATGGGTGAAGAGTTAGCGTAAGAGTGATGTAGAGGGAACGTGACGAGGTGTCACGTTGTGACGAGAGTACGTGAGGAACCGTACTCGTGATGAGTTGTAAGGTGACGTAGCGGAATGTCAGAAGTGACGTGACAAGGTTACGATATAGCTTGGGAATGGTCTCGAGCTATATGGTGTGACATAAAGTGTTGAGGTATGTGCCGTAGTAATGATACGGCTGTAGCCTACGGCGATGAGCGTCGCCTAGTAGTCGGCTTATGGCCATGAGTATGTGCTAAGTGGCCAAGAAGTATCAGAGCAGTGCAGCGGAAGTATGATTGGGCTACGTCATGAAATGACGTGGTCAATCATGAAGCTGTGCTGTGATGGATTAGGATGTATGAAAGATGATGTGATAGGGTCACGGCATAGCTCGGGATTTAGTCTCGAGCTATGTGGCGTGATGTGAGGTGTGTTCATGGACAGAGTCCCATCGTGTCAACAGTTGGGATGAACTGTCATGAGGTACGGCTAGCATGAAGGGTCGTGCTAGCCGTGTATGAGAAGGTTGGAAACGGAGTATGGCGTTCGCCATACGAGTCCGTGACCAATGTATTAAATGATGGTCTTAAGGGATAAAGGAGTAAGGTACGTGTGTTGTCTGGTTAGACGCACATGACGGACGGATTAACCATATGTAATGTGTAATCTGTCCTAAGTATGGTTACACGGTGCTCAAGCCTCAGAGTGGCTTGGAGTCGTGTAACGAGAATGGACGACCATGAGAAGTCAAGTGCGCTAAGATGCATGAGGGTAATGATGAGATTACTGTCTAAGAATGGGATACATGACTTAGTTAGCCTAAGTCATGTGTCGAAACGTAGTTAATGAGAAGAACGGGACAAAGGTCCTATTGTCTTAATCCTAAGGTAAATCATGGATTCACCCTAGCGAGTAAGCACTCGAGGTAGAACGTAAGGTTAAAGGAAGTAAAGACCGTAATGGGTCTCCAAGGGTTTTATCATATTAAGAAACGTGAAAGAATACGGGATAGAAGGAGAGTATTCTAAATAAAGTATAGCTCTATTTCTAGTTCAGCTATTTATGCATTAGGTAGAGAATGACGTAAGGTTATGTACGCATGTAGGTTGCCATCTGACACGCACATGAATGGACTGTACGGTATGAATGGACTGCATAGTATGAAAGTAGCATGGAGTCCAGGTAAGTGTTACTTTCATGCTCTTCTACAGTTTTCTAAAGTATGAATGAAAAAGAAAGACGAACTGTTTTCCCATGAAAGATGCTTTAAGAAATGACACAAAAGACGTTTTAAAGAAAGCATGCTAAGTATTGAAATGTATACGTATGTACAGCCCCTCTATGAAAGCCCCTTTTTACGCACCCAAAAGTATTAATTGTATGCATGTGAATGGATGACTATAAGGTGTACTTATTGTACGTATTTTCTAAAGAAAAGAAAAAGGAAGCTTCGAGGGTGATGCCTCGAGCTTCAGAACGATGCTTTAAAAGAGACGCGAAGAAAGTATTTTAAAACTGGTCCCTGAGAACTGACGTTTTAAACGATGCCATGAAAGATGATGTTTAAGCCATGTTTTTAAACGAAAGGAATGTTTTTCTCATGAAAAGATGTTTTTCCATGAAAGCATGAAAAGAAATGAAATGAAAAGGCTCATGCCCGTGCAAATGAATGAATGTATGCCTCAGCTCTTTAGAGTTGACATGAAATGAATGAATGAAAGAATGAATGGCACGTGGCATGAGTGAATGTATGAAAATATGTAACGGCCATATGAATGAATGAACAGAAAGGGGTACCCAATGAATGAACAGGCAGATTGCAATGCCGGGCCGTAGTATCTGGTAGTCGACCCAGTGCTGCACCCTAACGGAAAGGGATTCCAACCCGTGGCCACGGGTGAATCCATTGGCCCAAAAGGCCGCTAACCCCAGCACGCGGGGCGTAACAATGTGCACTGGCCTATGAAAGAGAAAAGAAAAGAAAAGTAATGTATGTATGTATGAATGCACTGCATTCTTCAAGAAATGAAGCTAGTGATGGGGGAACGTTTTAAAGAAAAGTAAAGCATGTTTTAAGAAAGAAAAGCTCCCGTTCACTGATGTTTTTAACGAAAGCATGTATGCATGTATGTATAGTATGTATGGAATGATGAATGCATGAATGAAAACCTATGTTGCTATATTTTAACGGTATGAAGTAACGCTTACTGAGTATTCGACTCATTTTAGTTTTTATGTGTGCCCCTCCCCCCACAGGAAACTAAATGGGCAGTACGCCCAGGAGGGACACAGTCAAAGGGAAAGAGCATGGAAGTCTAGGCATGAAGGTTTTAAACGTAAGAAAAGGTCTTTTTATTTTAAAGAATTTTATTTCCCACTCCAAAACCCTTTTATTACGAAAGCACTTTTTATCTTATAACGTAGAGTCTTGCACCCTGGGAAGGACTGTAAAAGGTTTTAAATTGGACGGTAATTCCCGTCGTATTTTCTAAAATATTTTTCAAAAAGGTCCACCCCAAGGACAGGCGTTACATTTGTAATGCATTTGTATTATAACATTTCATCATAACATCATTATTGTAGCATCATAACATCACATATATGCACACACTAGCCTTAGGTGCCAGAAGTTTGACTTTGCTCAGGTATTCTTTAAAAAAAATTCATTTAAAGCCCATTTTTTCATCAACCCACGAGTTACCACTACATTTTTACTCACTTCATAGTAGATAAAGGAGTTTTACTAGGATAATTGCCCATCCTAGCCTTTGGAGTAGTGACAAAAATTCATATTTTCATGTTATGCTTGAAAACATTTTTAATGTCATGTGTTTGTGAAATATGAAAATGGCAGTTTCATATAATGTGCTCAAATGGTAAAAATTACACATGTCATGTGAGTAATTAATTAAATGTTCAATGCTATGTTTCATGCTCAAAATGACATTTATATCATGAATCTAGCATTTATCAATAAATCATATATAAATTATCAAAGTGTAAGTTAGAGGCTAATTTACAAACTTTCCGAAGTTAGAGAATCGATGTGGCTTTAATCAAAGTTATTCTAAGTTAGGATTTAAACCACTAAGGAAAATGTTCATAATCAAAAGGGTTTAAAATTTGGTATTTATAAAACTGCCCTTAAACTTTCCAAAATAGCTACTAAGGCCCTAAATTTTTCATATTTGCAATCGAGGCCCAAAATTCACCAAAATTCACAAACCTTATATTTTATATGTTCTCAATTCACCTATGCCCTTAGAATTGCAAGATTCAAATTACAAATATGCCAAACATACCCAACCTATGGCTTGCATCACTTAAGGCCTATATGTGATTTTAAGCTTAAAACCTCTATGGATGCATGTGTGTTCATATTTTCATCAAGTGGAAACTATAAATATAACCTTAGGGAAAATTTAAAAACTTAGCCTCAGGCCATAAAAATTCATCCGAACACTTAGGCATGGATCAAGGCCAAATTACTACTAACCCTCCATTAAGCATATGCATGATGTTTCTGGCTTTCTTTTATCAAGAAAGTTTTAAAACCTAACTAAATCATGCATTTTCATTCTTAGCCCAACCACAAGGCTTTTCTAAGTGCTCATTATTCAAGCCTAGGCAATTTAAGCAAATCTGCACAAATTAAATCAAGTAAAACTGATGCATGCTATATGATCAACACAAGATAGGAGTTTACAACCTATCAACCTCAAATTTAAAACTTCAAAGTTTATTCCAAGACATTAGTGAATTAAATAAAATCATATTAAGACATGCCATAGCTAAAAATTCAACCCAAAGCAATTTATTCATTCAATATTCCCACATTGACCCGGTTTGCATTTAGCATGGTAATCCTCAATAAACTTCAATTAAAATTTCATTTACATGCCATAAATTATAGCCTAACATGCTATGATAACACTAAACAAAGGATAGCGTAAGGTTACATACAAAGAATTGTGACCCTTGAGCTCCCAAAACAACCTCTCTTTAAGAACTCTCTCAAATACACTCTGTTTCACTCTATTCTCACACTAAAAGGGAATGGCTCTCAAGAACTCAAGAGAAAGCTTTGAGGAGTGGTGTGAGGATGTGAGGATGTGAAGGGGTTATTTATAGGGTTCATTGAAGGGGTGAGGGGTGAGAGGCACGGCAATCGTGAGGCTTGGGATTTGTGGAGGTGGGCCGTGGAGTGATGAGTTCCAAAACTCAGGTTGTGTCATCCTTGTACAAGTAGATAGTGCCTTATAACTTCATGATTTCTTCCAGGGCAGGTGCTGAAAAGAGCCAATGGGTGCCAAGCTGCCTTGGTTAAGATTAAAAAAAAAAGAAAAAAGAAACATGTCCAAGAGGAAATCATGCTACAGGGTGACGATTTTGATTCCACCAAGCTGACCAGTTTTTTCACATTTGTTTGTAGCATCTTTGTGGTATATTTTGCAAGAATGATACCTTAATTTGAAGTCTTTTTAGGTGAGGAAAGAAAGCTTGATTGGCTGCCATGTGATCATACATGACCAGAAAATGGAAGGGAAGCAAAAAGATGAGGGTAGGCGATTGACATGTGAAACTTACTAACACTGCCAATCATTTTGGCATTTCTTTGTGGAATAAATGATCAACAAACCTTTGAGTGCTTTGAGGGACCTCTTAGGGATTGGAGGGTAAGGGTGGTGGCGTGTGGAGGTTGCTCAATAAGGAGCAGAAAATCCATGAAGAACTAAGGTGATTCGATTTGCATCCAACAACACTTCCTAGGGAAATAGTTGGGTTTTGGTTTGGTCTCTTGGGAGTATTTCGCCCCTTGCTAGGTCTGGTCCATGAGTGATGTGGTGAGAAATGAATGGTGCAATTGCCCTTGAAACATTACTAGAAATGGCGCGGGTTAGGGGCTGGTTTGATGAAGTGCGCATGGTGGTGCACCAAGGTGCCGATTGATGGTCACTTGGGTATTGGCATGGCTTGGTTCCAATTTACATGTGTTGGGTCAATCCTAACCTTCGAGGTTAGTCTAAGAGCAATGTAAATTAATAATAAACACCAAAAATTCCAGATAATAAATGAGACCAAAATAATTTAAAGAAAATTATAAAAAAAATCATGGTTTTGACGTTACTATTCATGTGTGAGATGAATAATATTTCTTAACTCAAGTTAAAAACTTAACCATGGTTGGGAGGGAACCCTAGGGGTATGTGGTTCATCTTGGGATTGAAGAAAACCAATGGTGTATGTGGGCCTTATTTGGAAGGATAAAATGTGAAACAAGGCTTTTTTGGCATTATGGTAGGGCTTGTTGGGCCATTTGTATAAGCCTTGGATGTGGGCTTTGGTCTGAGTTATTGTCTAGACCTTATGTCCAGATTTGAGGGGCTTATCTATGGTCTCAAGGGCCTACTAAGTTTGGGTCCAAATATCAAGTCTTTCTTAGGTTGGGCCAATGACCTTCACTCTCACTAAGTTAGGCCCAATGACTTTATAACCCTTATATTGGGCCTAATTTCTAAGGTCCTTCAAGAAAGGCCTAGAACCTTATAACTCCCAATTTGGTCTAGCGCTTATGGCACCGAGTAAGCCATTCTTGGGCTACTTCTAAATCCATCCAACACTTGGCTTTTTAGCTTAGCCCATCAATCATGCCAAGTGTCATACCACTATTGGCTTCTTGGTAGTTATTCTAAAAATAAAATAAAATACTAGAATCCTTCAATAGTTCTAGTTAAACTCATTGTGTGATTCTCATGCTAAAATAAACTCTAAAATTCTACTTTAAAAAATCACAATACGAAGTAGGATAGTGGTTGCTAAGGTAGGGTGTCATAGAAATCCACTATACTTTTTATTTTTTAGGCTCTCGTGGCTCACTATACTCTCAGTATAATGGTGAAGATGTAGGTTGAGAAAAGATTGAGGATGAAGGAGCGGCCTCACTGTGTAAAAGTCGATAGAGTGAGAGAATGCTTGGAATGTAGAAGTAGGGCTGCACAAAATAACCGTGAGGTTGGTCCGATCCGATTTTTCAACCCGACCTGAACTAAAATACCCGAACCGTGGCCCAGTTTTTGGTTTTCAGAATTTTAACCTTTTTTTTTAATTTTTAATTTTCTTTATTTTAACGGTTCAAATCGGGTAATTACCCGATAACCGAACTTACAACCAAAAAGTTTGACTTCAATTTGATTCCTTCCAAAGTCTGAACCAACGCAAAGTAGTGAACTGAAATCCTATGGTTTTCAAAATCTCTACCATCTCTTGGCATTCTAATCCAAAGGTCATTAATCTCTATCCGCATACTTCAACCCCATTGGTCCAATTCTCGCTCCCGGTCCCATCTACAGACTACACCTAGATATAAAAGCCAAAAAACCGTACTTTTCTCATTTTACTCTTCACCTCTCTCACACTTCCGCCTCCATGTTATCTTATTCTCTCTACTAGGGGTAGGCAGCAGGGCCTCATACCCCGCCCCCTCCGTCCCACCCCCGCATGGGCGGGCAGGCTACCCCGTTCCGCCCATGCAGGGGTGGGGCCCCCAGCCCCCCCTTGGAGAAGGCCTAGCGGGGACGAGGGGCGGGATGACCCCAGCGGCGCCCTGCCTTGCCCCCGTTTCGCTCCACATATATAATTGTTTTTGTATATAGATATATACAACTTATTAGAAACTTGAAATTATATTTAAGTCATTGGATTGTCTTGCTACTAAGTCCCACATTGCTTAAGGATGATTATTGTATTGCCTTGCCCTCTTATATAAAGGTTGGCCTAGGAGGCCAAGACAATCCAAAACCTAACTCTAATGAGTTTAAGTTCTTTTTATATTTATAAATTTTAATTTATTATTTAAATTATATAATAATTTGGGTCTAAAAAAATATTTTTGGACCAAAAAATATTTTTTTAGACACAATGTGTTGCCTAGGCGGGGGGCTGGGCGAATGGGGTTTTTTCCCCTGCCCCGTCTTCGGGGGGCAGGGGAAAAACCCGAACCCTTGAATGGTACAGGGCGGGGTGCGGGGGAGGGTACCCCCCCACCCCGCACCATGCGGGTATCACCCCTACTCTCTACTTCCTCTCTCTTCTCTTCTTCACTAGTTTCTCTTCTTACTAGCTCCATCTTCTCTCTTATTCCGTCCTCCCATTTCTCTCGAAGTTGAAAGATCAACCCAGGCCTCTTGAAGTCGAGATCTATCCAAGTCCCTCAAAGATTCTTCAAGATCTCAAAGTTTCTCGACCCACGGTTGTGGCAGTGGGTTCTGAAACTTAAGGTGTGGGTCTCGAAGTTCTTGACCTCTGGTTGTAGATTTTTGTTTTGTTTTTTATTCTTAGGCTTTTTTCAATGATGATGGATTTGAAAGTACTAGAATCAAATTCGAAGCCCATTTTGAGCAATGATTCGAACGAGTTTAAATTTGCATTCCATTTTTGTGTTCTGCGACAAAACTATTCTAAATAATCACAGAATTCGAAAAAACTATTAATTGGAAGTACTGGGATTTTAAAAAAATCAGATCAGAAAACCCATTTTTTTGAAAATGAAAACAGGTTGGTTAACCAATTTTGAATAGGACTTGTGCAATCTCGATTCGGGTCTGAAATGTCCATTATCGAGCCAGTCCGGGATGGATGAACAACCCTATGTAGAAGTCTCTTCCCTTCTATCTATCTCGTTTCTTCTCCTTGAAGGTAAACCTTTTAGGTTATGCAACATCCCACTTTTCCAGCTAATGCCAACTTCCTTTATGTCCATTCCAGTTTTTTAGTTGTCTAACCATCAGCTTTAGTCTCCAAATCACGTCCATGGTAGCTCCTAGTCTATTCAATCACTTTTGTGGGCTATTTATATATCAATGTGCTAGCCTGTTACCTATGGGCTTATTACATTCTATTCCTACACAATTACCGTGATTCTCATGGTTGACTTGTCCAACAAAAAGGACTTGAGACTTTTTAACAGAAAAGTCAATCATGATAAAAGAAAGTCCGTGAGAATTTTAAAGAAATAGATTATGGGTATTAGTCCTCAATTTGTTTTTTGTTGCAAGACGCAATGGAGGTCTATGAGGGTGAGCCTTAAGAAGACTTGTAGAATAAAATGTTGTAAAGGACACCAAGGATGGGCCTCAAGGAGGTTCGTCCTTGAAAGATCGCATAACCAATGGTTAGTGAAGAGCGCTATGGTGCCCAAAAACGTATAACTTGCTATTAGTGATTTGTGCTTATTTTTATGCTAAGCATTCTTCTAGTTGATAGCGATGGATTTCTTGTTTTCTGACGTAAGTGCAAGGAGGGTCGATTTTGGGAGCAGTTAAATTGGTCTTCTCATTGATGTTGAA
Organism: Pterocarya stenoptera; assembly: GCA_003123785.1. Lineage (NCBI taxonomy): Eukaryota > Viridiplantae > Streptophyta > Magnoliopsida > Fagales > Juglandaceae > Pterocarya > Pterocarya stenoptera. Next base: position 235,592 of record QEOT01002024.1, read on the forward strand.
TACCTATCTTAGGTGGGTAGGGCACCTGTTGGCTCCATGAGCTAAAGAAGGGGCGAGCTCTAGACCAATCGGAGCTTGCTATCACTAGGTTGATTTGCAAGCGAGTTCGAGAGATCAAGCATGAACGCCGATGCGAGCTTCGCAATGATGACCTTGCCAAAGGGCGAGTTTAACTTAGTATGTGGCGTTCTTTTGCTTGTAAGGCCTACTACCGTCCATAAAAGGTAAGGAGGGGAGAGTTTTTGCTTGCCCCTTGATGCTTCTTGGTTGTTGGGCATCAGGCAAGCCAAAAGAGGAATTTCTTGTTTTCTGAGGTAAGTGCAAGGAGGGTCGGTTTTGGGAGCAGTTAAATTTGTCTTCGTATGGATGTTGTATACCTACCTTAGGTGGGTAAGGAACCTGTTGGCTCCAAGAGCTAAAAGGGGGTGAGCTCTAGCCCAATCGAAGCTTGCTTTCACTAGGTTGATTCGCAAGTGAGTTCGAGAGATCAAGCACAAATTGGCGGCCTGCACTAGGATGGTGAGTTTCTATGCATGCCATACATGGTCATGTCAAGGCTAGAGGTGTTACCTGCTCCCTATGGGGTAGGGTTGCCCCCTTCCCGCACCCTACCCTCACATGGGTAGGGCAGGTATACCCTCCGGAATCTGCCACTGCATCTCGGGTGCAGGCCATCCCGTTTGTGTGCCAAGGTGTGGACCCTTGGTCCCCCGCCCCCCATCCACTGCCCACCCATGACTGGAAAAAAAAAAACATTCAAAGAAAAGATCAAATTCACAACAAAATACAAAATCCACAAAAAATCAGCAACAATGAACAAAATATAAATCAAATCCACAACACAATACACATAAAATCGAAAATAAATTAAAAAAAAAAGAAAAGAAACCTAAACTAGGAAAAAAACCCACAATGACTGTGAAAGGAACACAAGGAGAGAGAGTCTAAGAAGGAGAGGAAGAGGAGCCAAGGTGTAGGATTAGAAGAAGAGGAAGCAGACCACACCACTACGGCGACTGTAAGAGGGAGAGAGGGTAGCAGAGCAAAGAGGAAAGAGAAAAAGGGAGAAGAGAGATTGCGAGTGCCAGGGGAAAGGGGGTTAGGTTAAACTTAACACCCCTCCTCCCCCAACCCTTCCAAAACAACGTCGTTTTGTTAAAGAAATATATATATATGTTTTTGGGTTGGGCTTAAGCCAAAGCCCGGGGGTGCGAGATGAGGAGGGCAGAAGGCCTAGGCCTAGACTGCCCTCTGCCCCCTGTGTGTTTTTCCAGTGGGCAGGGCCCCCACCCTCGCATGGTGTGGCTAGGGTTGCCCAAGTGGGGCTAGGGTGGTGGGGGACGGTGCCTGGCTGCCCACCCCTAGCTGAGGTAGAAAAGCCCAAAAGAACGTGGTGGCCTTTTCAAGTAGCTTGTTATAAAACTACTCTCAATGGTGGCAAGCTTCACTAAAGGTGCGATTACATGAGCTTAAGGTTCGATCTGAAGCTTCCCTCAAAGGCGAGTTCCCATGATGGTGGCAGGCTTCACGCCCGACACATTGAGTGGGGGAATGTAATCTCGGCCATGGCGATAAATGACGGTGTGCTTAATCCACGCCACACTGGTTCTAGATGGTGAGTTTGTTCTCTCTATAGTGAGTGGCTAGTGGAATTTATCCTGCCAGTTTTTTGTGCATCTAGCCTTCAGGACTAACCTTGGCCAATGAGATGAGTTTGACATGGTTACAACAAGAGATCCTCAGCATGCTTACCATGTTGGCAAGTTGCCTTCAGCACTGGTGTAGACGGGGAGAGCATGCTTCGCCAGTAGAGCTGGCAAGATGAGCGGAAGGCACAGGTCCATGCTTGCCATTATTGCTTTTGAGTCTATAAGGTCTCTACAACCCTATTAACATTTTCAAACGCTAGGCCTCTTTGGTTCTCATCTGTGGGACAAATCTAAAGTTTCTAAGGCTTCGTTTGAATACTAAGAGTGTCTCATATAATCTGTGAATAGTAGTGAAATAGTTGGTGAATAGTAGTATCTCAAAGAAGCCTTAAATCTGTTGAAGTGGATAAACAAAGCTAATAAACGTGCGCTGGACATAGATTTGCATGATATGTGGGAATAATAAAATATCTCTAATTAAAAATAATACATAGTTTTGAAAATCTTTTTCAAACACACTCTTACTTTGCTTTAGAACATTTTACAGTTGTTTAGTAATAATCCCATTTAGTATATGTTTATTATTAATAAGTCTCTTTGTCTCCATCATACGTGGCCTAATTATACACTGTCATATGTTAATTTAATTATTTTTAAATAATTTCATTCGATATTTTGAAAAAAAAAAAAAGAAATATGTTTTCATAGTTAGAACCTCTTTCCATATTTTTCAAAAAGGATAAATGAGATTTTTTAAAAAAAATAACTAGATCCAATTAAAAATAGAAAATATAAAGAGGACACAAGTAAAGTTATTTTCTGTCTTTTCTATCTCTTTCTTTCTACGACTACGAATTATCAAATAGTTGCTTGAAGAAAAAGAAGATCATGAATTTAAATTAAGTAATTATAGTAGCTGGAGACGACAAGGCTACGTCTCAGAGTCTCCCTTGTGTAGACTATGAAGGAAGGCCCTTCCCAGAAGGGCCCGGGCCCAGGCCTAGGAAGGACGAGCTACAGAACCTGTATAAGGAAATGTCTAAGCCCAGGAAAGACAAGCCAGGGGACCAGGAACCAGCATCTCCGACTCGGAAGGCCCTTAGACACGAGCTCGAAGGAACCAAGTAGGGCATCTCGGGATTGGCAACCTGCCGAGCCCTATCACAAAGCACCAAGCAAGACTTTCGACTACACGTGGACTGCAATACGTGCCCAATCATGTGTTCGACAGGCTCGAAGCATGCCACAATCAATGCTTGTGTCAAGAACCCAGCACGCAATGGCACGTCCCACGTGTAGAGAACAGCTCGCCCATGATCTGACACCCTACACTAGCAGGAGGGTGGCTGCAGGACAAACCTAGTATGGCGCACGATCTCCCTCAACTACCTAGACTGCGGACTGACACAGTGGCCGACAGGATAATGATGGTAGCAGGTCTGACACCTGACACACCACAATCCCCCTCTGTAACGAAATCCAGATCAGGTATAAATAAGAGCTATCCCTTCTACAGGAGCTCACACTCTCTCTCTCTCACTTACACAGATAACTCATACATCCTTTGCATTTCAGAGATTTCTTTATAGAATTGTCAGTAACTTTGGCATTGGAGTGACCCTAGAAGTCACCGGAGCCTCTTCTCCTCTTAGTTACAGGCGACGTGGAGCTTGGGCTGTGCGGTACTGCTCGGGATGCAAAACACAACATCAACAGTGTCGCCGTTTGTGGGATTTATTTTTCCATAAAAGCATGTACTTCGCATGCCGGCAGCAATGCGGTCCCAACCTACAAGAAGGGAAGGTCGCAAGGAAGAAACAATGGAAGCAAGACTCGCAAGCATAGAGGAGACCATAAGGAAGCTAATGGAGGAAGCGGGGACGCTCCGTCAGGAGAACGCAACCCTCAAGTTCGCCAACAAGGAGCTGACGGGGGGAGCAGAACCGAGCGGCAACGAGCATGAAGATTCAAAGCAGGTCCCAACAGGCACTGCGACGGAAGAAGAGAGATGCAAGATGTACCTCAAAATTAGAGAACTTGGGGACAAATGTGAAGAAATGGAGAAGAAGATAGACACCCCATCAACCATAGACCAGCTACATGTTAGCTCCGACCTCCCACACAGCGTGGGAGTCATTGCTGTGCCGCTCCCTCCCAAGTTGAAAGTCCCCCAAATGGAAGCATACGACTGATCCAAAGACCCGCTGGAGCACCTAGAAACATTCAAGGCACACATGACCTTGCATGGTTTTCCAGGAGAGGTCACCTGCCGAGCCTTCCCACTAACTCTAACGGGAGCGGCCCGGACCTGGGTCAAGTAGTTATCATTAGGAACAATAGAAAGCTTCGAGGAGCTCGCCTGCCTCTTTATGACACAGTTCCTGGCCAGTCGTAAGAGGAGATGCCTGGCAGCTTACCTCCTTACTGTCAAATAGCGGGACGGAGAAAATCTGAAGTCATATCTCTTGCAGTTCAATCGGGAGCGCATGACCACAGATGACCAAGACAAGAAGATCATGTTGGCGGCACTCCTAGGAGGAATCTAGCCACTGAATCCATTTATGTCCGAAATAGCACGAAAATCTCCCACCATGCTAAGAGAGTTCATGGACTAAGCAGATGGATTCATAAATGTTGAAGACACCCTCGAGGCCTTGATTGCCCCGCGACGATCTGAGGTAGAGCGGGCTAGCCTGAAAGCATCAAAGCAGCAACCCAACCACGACCGTGGAGGGGAAAGGAGGGGAGCGCCGGATGCGAAGAGAATGAGAGAAGTACCAGCTCGGCCCCAAGGGGCCACGCCCACACAAACTTGGCAGTAGAGGGGGGACCAACACTTAAGCCCCAAAAGAGAACAATCCCGAGAGGTGGAGAGCTGCTTGAACTGTGAGTATCACATGAATAAGAGAATAAAGGAACAAAATCATAAGGATCGTTAGCGCAGGTCTAAAAGGACCGACACGAAGGTAGGCGCCCGGGCTTCCGGCAGAGCGAGAGCCCGAGAAGACAGGGAACATGGGACAAAGGCGAAGAAGCCCCCCACTGGAGGATAGACCGCTCGGGGAGATCAGCACAATCATCAGAGGATATGCAGGAGGTGGAGCCACTTCGTCGGCCCGAAAGGCACATGCCCAAAGGGCACGCTACAAGGAAGTGTTCAGCGCCTAAAAGGGCGCAAGCAGGCTGTCATGGTGTACTAGAGGCACCGCGATAACCTTCGACGAAGGGGATGAAGAATGCATCCCCCACCCACATGATGATGCATTAGTGGTAACGATGCAAGTGGCAAACTTCAAAATCCAGTGGATCCAAATCGACAATGACAGTTCAACTGACATCCTATTTTGGGAAGCCTTTGTCAAAATGGGCATCAACCCAGATCGACTGCACCTGGCTCCGATGCCACTCAAGGGCTTCACAGGAGATGTCGTCCAACCAATAGGGGCCATTACTCTTTCAATCTTGGTAGGGAAGGAGCCCAGGACCGCGACCACCATGATTGACTTCTTAGTCGTTAAGGCTCCATCCTCGTACAATGCTATACTGAGGCGCCCCACCTTGAACAGTTTGAGGGCAGTAACATCCACTTACTACCTCAAAATAAAGTTTCCTACCGACTTGGGAGTGGGTGAAATCTGTAGCGAGCAAGTCCTAGCTCGGGAATGCTATGACCGAGAACTAAGATACGAGGTCAAAGTTGTCGCATTGATCTAAAGGCCGGAAGAAGCACTTAAGCTAGGTTCACCTCTAGTCCTAACCGAATGGGATGAAGAAGTCCGCGATGAACAGGCCCTTAGGCAGGCCGCACCCCGCGAACCTTTGGAGCTTGTGGTAGTCAATCAACAGGAACCGGGACGAAGCTGAACCCAGATATGAGAGCGGCCCTAATATCTCTTCTCATCGAACACCAAGATGTGTTCGCCTGGAGCCACGAGGACATGCCCGGGATCAACAATTCCATCATCGAGCACCGGCTTTGCGTCGACCCAATGGCTCGGAAAGTTAAGCAAAAACAGCAGAGCTTCAATGCCAAAAAGTATGGGGCGATAGCAGAAGAGGTAGATCACCTCCTAGCGGCAGGCTTCATCCAAGAGGCCTACTACCTAGAATGGCTACTAATGTAGTTCTGGTGAAGAAGCCCAACGGGAAATGGCAGTTGTGTGTCGACTTCACTGACTTGAATAAAGCATGCCCGAAAGATAGCTTCCCTTACCACACATCGACCTGATAGTGGATTCAACAGCAGGGCACCCGCTCCTTAGCTTCATGGATGCTTATTCAGGGTACAACCAGATCAGGATGAACTCAGATGATGAAGAGAAGACAGCATTTACAACGGATCGAGGGTTCTACTGCTCCAAAGTGATGCCGTTCGGCCTAAAGAATGCAGGGGCCACCTACCAGCGTTTAGTGAACCGAATGTTCAAACAGCAGATTTACGTACATGATCTACTAGTGAAAAGCAAAGAGATTGGGCAACATTTGGCAGATCTACGAGAAGCGTTCTCCGTCCTCCGGCAATATTGGATGAAGTTCAACCCATCGAAATGTGCGTTCGGTGTAGAGATTGGTAAGTTCCTAGGATTCATGGTCTCTGAGAGAGGGATCGAAGCGAATCCTAAGAAGGTAGAGGCAGTGATGGGAATGCCTTCCCCCCGTAACCTTCATGAAGTCTAGAGGTTGGCTGGCGAGTGGCAGCCCTAAACCGGTTCATCGCCGGATCAACCGACCGGTGTCTACCCTTCTTCAAAGTTCTGAGAAAGGTCCAAAATTGGGATGAGGCTTGCCAGAAGGCCCCGATCTGAAGCTGTACTTGAGTCACCCCCCACTGCAAAGCCAGACGAGACCAGGTGAGACCTTGACTATGTACTTAGCGGTGTCCCCACGCGTCGTGTCAGCTGTACTGGTCTTAGAAATGGAAGAAGGACAGTGGCCCATCTACTACATGAGCCGAGCCTTTCGCGGTGCAGAAGCAAGGTACCCCCAAACCGAAATGCTGGTGTTCACCTTAATTGTTACGGCCAGGAGATTAACGCCATATTTCCAGGCCCACCCGTTGAAAGTGCTCACCTACCTCCCACTCAAGAAGGTGCTACAGAACCAAACACCTCAAGAGGGCTCGCCAAGTGGGCAATTGAGTTTTGCAAATTTGACATGGAGTACCAGCCCCGAGTCGCAATCAAAGGACAGGTATTGGCAGATTTCTTTGCTGAGTTCACTAGTTTCCCGAAAGAAGTACCAAGCACACCCCAAGAAAGCCCTGGCAGATCTACATAGACGGCTCGTCCTGTCTAGCTGGCGTAGGAGCAGGGGTGCACATCGTCATAGAGTAAGGAGAGGAACACAGCTATGCAGTCAAACTGGCCTTCAAAGTAACAAACAATAAAGTCGAGTATGAAGTGCTCTTAACGGGAATGTCGATCGCCCGGTTGCTAGGAGCCGAGGAGATAGAAGTAAGGGCTGATTCCCAAGTTGTGGTTAGCCAAGTACTAGGGCAATTCGCCATGAAAGGAGAAAGACTGAAGAAGTACCTCCACCTGATCTACAACCAACGTGATTGCTTCTGCTACTTTGGCATTCAACAAGTGCCAACAGGAGAAAACCAAAAGGTAGACCGCTTCGCGAAGGCCACATCAGGACAGGAGGAACTTCCACTTCCAGAACACACCGTGGTCTGGACAGTCGATGCCTCATCCATTAGGGAGGAAGTGTTTGTTACGATCCCAGCACCTCCCGAATGCGCAACAGACATCCAAAAGTTCCTGCAGGAAGGGCAACTACCCAGAGACCCAAAAGAATGGTAGAGAGTCAAGAACAGGGCAGCCCGATTCACCCTGCTGGAGGGAGTGTTGTATAAAAGAAGGTTCTCCGAGCCACTCCTTAGATGCTTCTCATCGGACGAAACCCAGTACATGCTAGTAGAGATCCACGAAGGAATCTGTGGAAGCCAGTTAGGAGGAAGGGCTCTGGCTGCAAGGATAACTCGGGCCGAATACTACTAGCCCCGTTTCCTCAGAGATGCGGAAGAATTCGCCAGGAAATGCCCTAAGTTTCAGGAGCAAGAACCAATTCCGCACTGCCCGAAAAAGGAGCTAACACCCATCATGGCGCCATGGTCTTTCGCCCAATGGGGCCTAGACCTGATCAGTCCCTTTCTGGAAGCAAGGGGAGGAGCCAAGTTTGTCATGGTTGCGGTCGACTACTTCACTATGTGGGTCGAAGAAAAGGAACTCGCAAGCATCACCTCCCAAACCATCACGAAGTTCTTGTGGAAGTTGGTTGTCTGCAGATTCGGCATACCTCAGAGATTCATATCAAACAACGGGAGACAGTTCGACTGCAGACACTACCAGGAATGGTGCACAAAGCTCAGGATTAAGGTAAAGTATTCCTCACCAAGACACCCTCAAAGCAATAGGCAGGCCGAGGCAACCAACAAAACCCTCCTCTCCACCCTCAAGAAAAAGATCAGGGTGCACAAAGGAGCATGGGCTAAAGAACTCCCAAGCGTAGTGTGGGCATACCGAACCATCGTCCGAACCCCCACTGGAAAGACGCCCTTCGCCCTCACCTATGGGAGCGAAGCGGTAATTCCCGTGGAAGTCAGAATGCCCACGTTTCATATCCAACACTTCAAATCAAACTCAAACAAGGAAAGGCTAGCTAAGAACCTGGATGCCCTGGAGGAAAGAAGGGAAGAAGCAGCAATACGAAAGGCGAGTAACAAGCGAAAGGTAGAGCAGTACTTCAAAAAACGAGTCAAGCCATGATCCATCAAACCAGGTGACATGGAATTGCGACAGACGAGAATAACTACCCGAAGGAAGAGAAGTTGAGACCACGGTGGGAAGGGCCTTATGTAATCACCGCAAGAAACCGCCCCGGCATCTATTGCCTCAAGGACAACCAAGGACACGAGCTACCCCACCATTGGAATGCCAAACACTTAAAAAAGTACTATGTGTAGAAGCATGAGCCAGCAATTTGTACGAACAACTATAGATGAATGAGTGTCAAGAAGTTTTTCTCAAATATGTTATTGTCTAAACAAAACAAAGTCGAGTCTTAACACTCGCAAGAAGACGAGTCCCTTGACTCGCTGTGGGGTAAGGTTGCAAGTCTCAGGACTCAGCACCGACCCCCATCCAACAAAGTCGAGTCCTAACACTCGTAAGAAAACGAGTCCCTTGACTCACACAAGGTGAGGTTGCAAGTCTCAAGACTCGGCACCGACCCCCGGTCCAACAAAATCGAGTCCTAACACTCGCAAGAGATGGGTCCCTTGACTAGATAAAAGTCGAGTATACTCGCAAGAAGACGGGTCTGTAGACTCGATATAAGCCAAACCCTTATGCTTGCAAGAAGACGAGTCCCTTGACTAGTTGCGAGGTAAGATTGAAAGTCTCAAGACTCGGTACCGAGCCCCCATCCAACAAAGTTGAGTCCTTACAATTGCTAGAAGACGGGTCCCTTGACTCAATAAAAGTCGAGTACACTCGCAAGAAGACGGGTCTCTAGACTCAATAGAAGACAAGTCCCTTGACTCGCTGCGGGGTAAGGTTGTAAGTCTTAGGATTCGGCACCGACCCCCAATTCAACAAAGTCGAGTCCTAACACTCACAAGAAGACGAGTCCCTTAACTCGTTGTGGGGTAAGGTTGCAAGTCTCAGGACTCGACACCAACCCCCCATCCAACAAAATCAAGTCCTTACACTCGCAAGAAGACGAGTCCCTTGACTCAATAAAAGTCAAGTACACTCTCAAGAAGATGGGTCTCTAGACTCGATATAACCAAGCCCTTACACTTCAAGAAGACAGGTCCTTTGACTCGATAAAAGTTGAGTACACTCGCAAGAAGACGGGTCTCTAGACTCGATATAAGTCGAGCCCTTACGCTCGCAAGAAGACGAGTCTCTTGACTTACTACAGGGTAAGGTTCAAGTCTTAGGACTCGGCACCAACCCCTCGTCCAACAAAGTCGAGTCCTTACACTTGCAAGAAGACCGGCCCCTTGACTCAATAAAGGTCAAGTACACTCGCAAGAAGACGGGTCTCTAGAGTCGATAAAAGACGAGTCCTTTGACTCGAGTAAGGTTGCAAGTCTCACGACTCGGCACCAACCCCCATCCAACAAAGTCAAGTCCCTACACTCGCAAGAAGACCCTAACCTTGACCTGCTGTGGGTTAAGGTCCCAAGTCCCAGGATCTGGTCCCGACCCCCATCCAACTAAGCCAAGTCCCTACATTCGCAAGAAGACGGGTCCCGTGACTCGATATGAGTCGAGTTCCTACACTCAAAGTCCTAACACTCGCCGTCCAACAACAAACTAAGGTCCCAAGCCCCCGGACCTGGTCTTGAGCCCTCGACAGAACCTCGCAAAAAGAAAGAGGAGATGGAAAAGAGAAAGGGAGAACAAACACAACAATTGCCAGAAACAAGCTTTCGTTCAATTCGTCAAAGCGTATAAATTACAAGGGGTTGCCATACAAGGCGCTACAAAAAAAAAGGGGGAAAAGAGAAAGGGCCAAGGGCACGAGCCCATCACTGGGACGGAGGAGGGGAAGGAGCGCCTAGGGGGAAGGAAGGATACCCTGGCTTCCCAAAGTTCTTGACGAAGGCCTGCTCCTCAGAACTATGAGGGAAGGACGATAAAGAAAAGGTATGCATGTCCAGCTCGGGATTCTACAACAGGTGTTGGTGCATCCTCTTAAGGCCATCACGGTAGCCGTATGACCAGGCCTCATCCCTGATGGCATTGGCATTTGCATCCCGGGGTCAGACCTCCTGGCAATATTTGGCAACGTGGGCCAGACGAGACTTCAAGCTGGCGACCTCCGTGTTGCGGTTCATGAGGTCAATGTTCCTCTGGATCCCCACCTACGAGAGCTCATCGATGCATGCCTTTGCCTGCCACAATTGTTCCCTCAAGTGTTGGGCCTCCTGAAAATGCCTGAAGCTCCCAAGTAACAACCTAGAATGTTGCCCAACTACTACAGCTCGGCCCCGTTGGGATTCCCCCAATTCCCTTCAGGCAAATTCCGTCGCCTCCCTGGACTTCTGCTGCTCCTCCCTAGCCGACTCCAACTGTTCTCGAACGACCCCAAGATCCACTTCCTGGGTGACTAAGTTCCACTCGGAAGAAATGCAAGCCTCGTCGAGCTGCCTCTTCTTCGAGGTCAAAAGAAAACAATCCTGGTCGGCGTTGCGCAAAAGGCCCTTGAGCATCTTCTTCTTTTCTTTTCGCCTTACTGCGACCGTCTCTAGGTGCTGGTTCTACTCCTTCATGAACTCCACCTCGTTGATCAGGTCCTTCCACTTGGTCTTCATGTCCTTGATCTTCCGAGCTACCTGCTTCATTTTGAAATACCTGAAACGCCCCAAGGACCCGAGCTCTCGGTTGGCCTCCTCCAACTCTCCGAATTCCTCCCTAATTGTCATGGCCAATTGGTCTGCGGCCTACAAGAAGAAACAGGAGAAATAGAATTTTGTGAATAATAATGAGTGAGAGTCAAGGCTAGGGATTACTTTCGCTTCGCCTAGGAAGAAAATGAGCATACCTGGACGAATAGGGGTCGCAGCATCTTGCCTACTCACTCGAACGCGTCTACAAGAGCTTTATCCAGGGTCGAGGCAGGGGCCTGCGTCCTCTCCGCCCTAGAAGAAAATGATGGGCCGACAACTGCTAGCTGCCAAGAAAAGTTAGGAAGGGATCCCCAGGTCTCGTTGCGTAGCCCAGGCGCAATGAGAGTTTAAGCCCCAGCGACATCTTCGTCACTCAAGTCGATGACGTGGGGAGGATCCTCAGCCGAGCTCCAAGTTACCGCAGGTGGAGCTTCAGGACTCAACCCCTTGCCATCCTCACCTTCTTTATCTTCTTCTTCTTCGTATTCTATTTCTTCATCTTCCCCACCCTCGTCTTGGAAGAAGAATGGTGCCTACATCCCTTCTGGGCTTGTGGCTCGGGAAAGGCTGAAATCTGCCTCCCATGACCCAAGCTCCGGGGCCAAGCCACCTTCGTTGCCCATGGTGTCTCCATGAGCCGAGGCTCGATAGGTGCTTGGCTTTTCCTCCCGTGACTCCGGCCCGGGGTCATCACGCTGTCTCCATGGTTGTCTCGCCCCCCTCACCCTCAGCATCTCCTTGGGTTGAGTCTCGAAAAGAGGGTAGCCTTAAGTCCCAGGGTGAACCAGCCAGTGGGACCTCATCGACAATCTCCTCCTGAAGAGTATCCTCAAAGGAGTTTAAGGGCTTGAACGAGCTAGACTCGTGAGGGAAGAGGTGCTCAAGTGAGGTGAAAAATGCCGCCTAAAGATCACAAGCTTCCAATTCTTCTGCAGAAGTAAGCAACGGGTCCAGCAAAGGTTTGGCGGGTCGAGAACTGGTTGAAGTAGAAGGGCCGACAGCAGGACCAGAGCCGCTGGGAAATGACATCATTCCCCATGTCGAGGGAACGAGAATCTCCGAATGAATGGACTCCCAGACACGAGGCGTTTGGGAATGGCTTCCAGATTCCTGAACCCAACTACCTGAAAGAGTAGAGCCCCCAGCCTCACCACTTTGAGGGGAGGAATCGTGGCGCACCTTCGGTTGCTTGGCCTAGAGGGTAGAAGGATGCAAGGCGGGTTTTCGACGAAAGGGCCGGGATTCAAGAGGTGGGATGCTACCCAAGAAATTTCATCCAATGGCGTATAATCGGTCGGTTGTCATCAAGTAATCGCAAATGTTCTCGTCAGAAAGGACCACATCAGTCTGCAACTCGTCCGATGAGCCCTTACCCAAGCTGTGACCAACTCGTACCGAGCCTCTTCCCTCCGGTTAAGGGTAAGTTTCAGGCTCTCTGTAGACGGGGGGTACCCCTAACACGCCTGAATGGGGAACTCCTTGTGGGTTGCTCCCCCTTCAAGATATTCCCAATCCAGGCCCAACACAAAGAAGAACTTTCGGGACCATTCCTTTATGCTCGAGTGACGCCCCTCGAGCGAAGCAATCTTTCGGGCTGAAGATCGAGCCTGGAAGCTGACCTCGGTACCAGGCCGGTAGACAAGTCTGTATGCGTAAAAGAATTCCCAGGGCGTCAAATTTGGATATTCCTTAGGTGTCTTGCTTAGTACCATCTGATAGATGATACAACTGGAAATCAAGAGGCGCCATGCATTAGGATGGAGCTGCGCCGGGGCCAGTCCGAGGTAATGTAAAACCTCTTGGACAGGGCAACAGAACATCAACTGGAAGAGAGCCACCTTCGTTGCGGTACAGTCAGGGTTCACTACATGCTTGCTCCAAGGCATCTCCAGAATCACAGAATGGGGAATCTTATACTTAGAATGGAACTACCTGAGGTCGGCACCGGTGACAGAGGAAACCCAGCGTTTCCCACCAAAGTATGGAGGAACAGAACCGGCATTGGGTGCCATCACGACAGTGAGAAGGAACTCAAAGGAATATGAAATGAAGAAATGGAGGAACCGAAGGAATGGAGGAACTTGAGGAACACAGCTGGGGGAGAAATTGAGGGACTCGAAAGAAGAGTGGGTTGCCAGGAACTCAAAGGAAGATGCTAAGAGAGGAAGAGGAGGGAGAAGTAGGGTTTTTATACCCGGGAAAGGTTGGATGGCACACAGAAAGCGAAGCGACCTTGACAATGATGAAGCCAACGGGCACCACAAGGATGCCAGCGGCCAAGGCGACGGTTCAAATGGCAACCATCACGTCAGGCGAGTGGGAGGCACGAACCAATGAGGCCTTAGGGCGTGAAGACAAGAGCAGCTGGCACATCCAATCAATCGTCGGGAGACGGGACGCTCGCAAGAAACAAGGAAGAGCATTTATTGAGCGTGGCACTAGCCTCGGGAAGCCAAACCAGTAGGAACTAAACGGGTGGCGAGTAACCGGAGTTGAACGGGCCGAATTAGGGTTAAAAGCATTATGAATTCTTATCACGTGTACGTTATAGGAATTCGCGGGGTATTGTGAGGGAAGGCCCATCCCAGAAGGGCCCGAGCCCAGGCCCAAGAAGGACAAGCCAAGGGACCAGGAACCTGCATCTCCGACTCGAAAGGCCTTTCAACACGAGCTAGGAGGAACCAAGTAGGGCCTCCCAAGATCGGCAACTTGCCGAGCCCTATCACAAAGCACCAGGTAGGACGTTCGACTATGAGCGGACGGCAGCACGTGCCGGATCACATGTTCAATAGACCTGAAGCACGCCGCAATCAATGCTGTGTCAGGAACCCAGGACGCAACAACACGTCCCACGTGCAGAGAATGGCTCGCCCACGATCTGACACCATACACTAGCAGGAGGGTGGCTGTAGGACAGACCTAGTACGGCACACGATCTTCCTAAACTACCTAAACCGCGAACTAACACTGTAGGCGACAAGAAAATGAGTGGTAGCAAGTCTGACACCTGACACATCACAATCCCCCTCAGTAATGAAATCCGGATCAAGTATAAATAAGAGCTATCCCTTCTACAGGAGCTCACACACTCTCTCTCACTTACAAAGATAACTCATCCATCCTTTGCATTTCAGAACTTTCTTCATAGAACTGTCACTAATTTTGGCATCGGAGTGACTCTGGAAGTCACTGGAGCCTCTTCTCCTCTTAGTTATAGGCGACGTGGAGCTTGGGCTGCGTGGTGCTACTCGGGCTGCGAAACACAACATCAACATAGACTTTTTTTTTTATACTTTTTAAGTAAGTGTATTATATATTTAATTGTTAATCCTAACATTCATTCCAAATCAATAAATACAACATATGAAATAAAAAATAAAAAATAAAGATCTGATGTCAGTTACTTCACCCCAATTATTTTTCACGAAGGAAAACCGCTTGAACAATTTCTAAACAAGCAGGAAAGAATGAGCCAAAGCTCCACCACGGAGAAGATGAGATTTTTAATTTTAAGTTGAGAGGAAAATCGCATGCAGAGAGGTGTTGCCCAATAATGGTCCCTTGTGCACACTTGCGATCGAGAATTCAATTATTGCGGCTTCACCACCAAAATCCTGCGAGAAGAGGTTCTAAGAATTGCCATTATGCGCCAATGATTGCATTTACAAAATCGGAAAGAAATAGTTTTCGCACATAGTATTATATAATAATAATAATAAATACGGGCCTGCGTCTCCCAAAATAAAGAATCGTTGTACCAGTGGCGGAATAAGCAATATTTTTTATGAGCTCAACGTTTATGTAAAATAAAAAGAGATAAATTTTTATATTAATTTTATGTGATATCATAAAAATATAATTATATATAAAATTAGATTTCGATAATTTACTTCATAGACTAGGGCCATGCAAAACACCCGATAAACCGATGGACTCGTTTAAAGTGACCTGGCCCGACTAGGAATGGGTTTTTTCTCTTGGGTGTCAACCCATCTGAAAAACTTATCTTTTCAGATTCATATTTCAACACTAGGGTTATGGGAGTATATAATGTCCCTTATCAAAATACAAGAAGAAGGAAAACTCTTGGGTAGTAGAAACTTACTCCAAAAAATAAACAAAACTAGTGCAGAGTGAATGAGTGACGGAACCTGGAGTTAGGCATAGAGCAGAGAGACGCAGTGGGCGGTGGTGTGGCATAGAAATCATCGGTCTGAGAGTGATCAGAGAGAGAGATAGATGAGAAAGAGATAGAGTGAGAGAAAAATGAGAGAGGGAGCTGACTAAGAGATGAGCGAGAAAGGGAATGGAGACTGAGAGAAAACGGTGTCAAGAGGAAGCTGCGTGAAGTGTGGGAGACGTCCTAGGCCGCCGTCGAGAAACGGTTGAGAGCACCAGAAATACTATGTTTTCATGCATAAAATCAGAGATAGTTGGTTACACGAAGGCTTCACATGCCGTGGTTTCGATCATGCAAGAGAGGACTCGGAAGTGATAGGTGGCTTGCACAGTTGACTTGGCAATGGAACGTGGGTGCTTGCTTCTTTCGGTGGTTGGGTTGAGTGGTTTCCAATTGGATGTGTGAGTGGTGGCAGTAGTGCAGAAAGCTGATGATTTTGGATGTGTGAGTCATTTTTCTTCTGCAAGTGGCTCTTCCTTTCTGCAAGTGTTTTTTGGGTCATTTCTTGAGATTGAGGATGATGGTAGATCTGAGATTCAGATCATAAAGAGATTTTGTAAATCGATGTGCAGAAAGCAAGTTTTTTATGGGTCAGGTTGTACGGGTTCGGCCCCTTTTTATTTTGTTTGGATCGGTCGATTCGGTTTGGAGCCTTAGGCATTCGGATCTGGTCGAGCACAAACTCGGTTGTACCAAGTCAAGTTGCAGGCCTACTACATACATGTAAAAATAAAATTATAAAAATACAACTTAATATTTGTTTCAGATTTTTGACCACAATGTTTCATCTAAAACAATATTGATCCATTAATATTATTATTTTTATAATGAAATAGACTCCATTTCCTTCCTTTTGTGAACAAAGAATCTGAGAACTTCCATCCCATTCTAACTTCCTTACTAAAGCTAAAGCAGTTCTCAAAGATATTAGGCATCAGAGTTCCCATTCTATTTGCGTAAGTGACCATTGAGCCTATGATCGAGTAAGCTGACTTCTTTTCCGCTTATATTTTTGTTCATAGAAATTATCAAGTTATCTTTTATAAGGACATATTTCATTTTAGTATTTAAGTGAGTTTATCACATTTAAAGTAAAATCCATATGTTTTCGTGTCACATTAAGCATATAATGCTACATTTGAGACATTAAATAAACTTTTTACTACTCAATGAAGTCTAGAGGATAAAATCTCTCAACCATTTTCATAAAGATCATCAATCTAAATGATTTTTCTTATATTTTTACTTTAGATTCTATACTAAGAAACTTAATATCGTGTAACAAAAAAACATTGAGATACATATTAATAAGTTTATAATTTTTCATAAACTTAGTTTTAATTTAATTTTTGTGGAGCCATATCCTTAAAAATAGATAATATATAAAAATTATACAAACTTTTGAAGCTAATTGAAAAATATTAGAGAGGATTATATATATTAAAATTTTAGAAAATCTTGGATACTATATGAGAATTATATTTTTTTGGGGGAGGACTATTTTCTATATTAAAAGGAAGAATGGGAGGCAATGCCCCACCTAAGCCTAATGTAGTTCCACCAGTACATTGTACCATACCACGAGTTGCGTGGGTTTTTATATTCAGTAAAAATATAAATTAATAAACTTATAAAATTTATTCATTTATTTCCCTCGTTAATGTGTTACCATTTAACCAAAGAAAATAAAAACTATGCGTAAGGGATAAAATAAAACGGGCCTATGATATTTTCTAGGCCCTACCCAACAAGGAGAACTCTTCATGAGAGAATAAAGAGAGAGAAGGAGGAGACAAAAAAATTGAGAATAGTGTCAGGATAAAAAAAGAGGAGTGGATATAAAGGAGGGGTGATGTGACATAAAGTAAATGGAAGTGATACAAAGCAGAGGGGGCACGAGATAAAAGGCAAGGGCACATACGACTCCAATGACTTTTGGCCAAGCTTCTCCTAAAAGACTTCTTCAACCACAAGAAATGAGTTTCAGCGACAATATCTCCTCCAGAAGATAGACCTTTGAGATCTATTGTACAGTGAGGATGAGAGACCATGAGAGATTGTAAAACAAGTTTATTATAGTGGATTCTCCCTTCCCTGAACTCCCATGGACCTAGGCCTAGTGCCAAACCACATAAATCTATGTGCCTCTTTCTCTTAATTTTTCCTGCATTTATTTACTGTTCACTGTTATAGATATACGCCGGACACCATACAGCCGCACCAGGCCACTGTCGGGGGCTCCACACATTACTGATCCAGGCCCAGGCCCAAAATAACTTCAGTGGGATCGGGAATAGATCTTTCTCCCCTTTCGGACTGTTGCACTATTTTTAGGCGTTAACACTATGGTTAAACATAAGTTTGTAAAAAAGTTTTGTTAATGTGTGTACATAAGTTTCTACAAAACAGTCAATGTCCTTCAAACAGATTGCATAAGCCATGAAACAAATCAGGTTCGAATTATCCCACCCTGATGTCTAAAAAATAATAATAATAATTCTACAAAAAATAAGTTACACGTTCATGATTTGTTAATGATAATAACAATATAAATCTAAAAATGTTAACAAAATATTCATTTGAATTGCTGCTTTTGCTGTTATTCTGCGGTGCACAAACTTCGGTCAACCGCCGCCCAAAATTTTTTTCTTTGCTCCCCTTTGTATTTCCCTTTTTGAGTGAATATATGAGAAGCTAATTAATAAATTGAAAAGCATACTTCTTGGTCACATATATAAATATAGAGCTAGCTGGCATGGTTTATTTATCAGTTCGTGGAGGTTGGTCAGCTATGGCGGTGGGGCTAATTGTCTTCTGCATCTTTGTTCTCTCCAACATCGCCGGTTGTGTTTCTGCTTCACCTGCTCGGCGGACCCATCTCCAGACTAATCTTCTCGCAAATGGACTTGCTAAAACTCCTCCCATGGGGTAAGCAATCCAACTACTTTAACTCTCTCTGTTTTTATGTTATTCTCTTCAAATTGATATATTTTATATAAATGCGTCGGAAACAATATCAGTGAAAGGTCCGGTGCCCATTTGTTAACGTTCCGGTCGGTTGACTAACGAGCCGGTCGGTTGACTAACGAGTTTAGAGATGCCCCTCCTACTATTTTTTTGGAAACCGGTTGGATGCCGGAGTTGCAGTAGAGCAGTTTGGAGCTGATACTTAGGAAGTAGGAGGAGTTGGACCACTGTAGAATAGGGCCCACCACTCACGCCATTTACGATTTGCCTTTAGTGCCATGGGGACCTCCATCCAAAGAAAAAAAACTCCACTTGTCACGTTAGTCATACTCATACCAAAGTCGTCAACGATTGCTGCTAATGGAGATGTCAATTTTTGTGATTTTTGGATTCCTTTTCTAGATTTGTCAGTATTTTTAAATATATATATATATTTCGATCCATAAATAGAAAGTATTTTTAAATAATATTTTAAGATATTATTTAATTTTTTTTATTGACACCGAATTGTTCGAAAATAAAATTTCAACTAAGAAATTTCTCGTGTAATACATCAATCCTTGCAACAGCTGGTTATAGTTATAGGTATGATTTTGAATAGCATGTTAATGGCTCTCTCTATATAATCTTCATAATTTAGAGAACTTGAATCATAGTTTTCATTCTTCCTTTCTCTCTTAGTAGACATTGGAAAAATCAAATTAGTGAGAGTTAAGTCTTTTTAATCTCTTAACTATTTATGGTAGACTTCTTAATATCGCTATAAATAAGACTTCAAGTTGGTCGACAGACTAAAAAGATAGATGAAAAATATGGAAACAAATGCTTACATTTCAAGTACTAAAAATGATTTGAGTGCTTTGGATGAGATCGTGCGAGGGATCACATGCAGGGATCTGTACCCATTTGATAACCTGTGCTTTGACTTATTCTTCTTCTTCAATAATAATAATACTAAAAGTAATATCTTTTCAGTCAAATATATTAATTAATGAGTAATGCTATATACAGTCGTGGAGTATGCAAGCTTCGTGCAATCGCTTTAAAAAAGAATAGAGTCTACTATTAAAAAATTAATTTTCTTTTCATGTGAGTCCGGTATTTTTCATTTTTTTCAAAGTGATTGCTCAGCGTCTGCACACTCATGACTGTAACTATCATTTCTCTTAATTAATTGACACCCTAGAATCCAATTGTACAGCCTCAAGCTCGCTAATGCGGTCTTGATATTTTTACACGTCTCATGCATAAATTTTTCAGGGTATCGAGTCCTTTTAAAAAAAACAAAATCTCGAATATAAGCGAATTTCTCCTCTCAAATATTACGGCTAAGATACTTACATGGTCAAGCAATGATAGTTTTTTTTTTCTTTAACTCTGAAAATATAGGAATTAATAAATCACATATGCATAGGAGGTGTCTATGTCGATTTTGGTACACCTACCGCCCCTGCGCTACCTGCAAACAGAATGAGTGTCGGTTGCCCTAAGTGATGGCGCCTCCAATACTTAAGTCAGTTGATATTTTTAGTGGTAGATGTGTGAGCATGTGTGTTTTTCAAAGAAAGAGATACCTCTTTGGATTTTTCTCCCCTTTCTATATATTGCCTGGGGGTTGTCGTAGCCTTTGCTTCTTTTGTTAGCCTCGCTTGATAGCAGCATGTCCTTTGAGGAGGCACATCACATCATTAAATCGGGTAACCTCTCCTGGAGCTTGATTATTAGCGGACATGGACATGTCCCATGAGAGGGCACTTCGGTTTATTTAATGTGGTATCCTTTCCTGGGTATGGTATGGAGGACCATTTCAACCTAACTTAATCACTAACCAAGTCAAAAGGAATGCATTGTCCATCTCGATGGTGCTTGTTCTCATAGACTATACCCTGCTAGGACATGGACGGTTGGCTATGTCGGCCCGTGGGGTTCTCCTTGATGGGACGTTCTTAACCTTAGAAGGAAAGGGCCTCCAAGCACGCTAGTTGTTGCACTTTTGTGCATATTTCTCCTAACGGGTGAGGCTACTATGTCACCCAGCGTTTACCGCTAGGCGTGCCGCCCCATTGTTTTTTCTTTTTTCTTTTCTTCTTTTCATATTTTTTTAATATATTTAAATATTTTAAAAAAAATACATCAATACATTTAAAATCACTTTCTTAACCAGTAAGTAAAAAAAAAAAAATTTAACCAGCGGTCAAACATAAAAAGGGCATACAAGCATTTCCCTTCTCCTAATAAATACCCTGCAGATTTTTGCCCCACGTGTGTCAGCGAAAATCTAATCCATTTTCCTCTTCATCACTTAGGGTGGCCTCTTTTTTCTTACTTCTTATGACGTTGACAACAGGTATGTTCTTTTGTCTGACAATAGTTTATTAAGCTGCATCGAGTACGCCCACATATCGTTTCGTGTCAATGCAGAAGGTGGGATTTTCCTCATCGTGCCCTTACTGGGTGACACGGGTCGTCCCCTCCTTCGCTATTGTCTATTGCATCTTCTGTCGTTCCCTCTCCCAATAACCGTCACCCCTTCCTTCCCCTTTATATTATTCTTGCTGCACGTGTTTTGTCTCTCTTGTCCTTTTTGTGCTTCTGTCTGTGCACATTTCATCTTCCTCTAGTTCCCTCCGTCCCTCAACTCCAACATTGTCTTAGCCCCTTTTGTTCTGATGCCTCCCAATAACTCAGGCCTTCTCAAGCAAATTCTTCGTGGAGGGGTAGTTTTGATGTCTTAGCATGTCTTGTTTAAGTCAGTGAAATCTACACATATTCACTATTTTTCATTCGCCTTTTTTACAAGTATGATATTTAAGACCCAGTATGAATAGTAGACTTCTAGGATGAATCCCGCCTTTGAGAGGCGCTCGACCTTTTCCTCTATGGTCGCCGTATTTCTTCATACTAAAACTTCTCCACTTGTGTTGCACCTTCTTAACTTCCAAATGCACACAAAGGCGATGTTCTATAACTTCTGAATCGATTCTCGACATATCTTCATGACTCCATGTACAACATTACCGTTGTATTGGCGGATTGTCTTTGCCCCGCATCTCCACCCCTTGCACTAGTAACTTTAGAGGTGGTGGAAAGGTTTCCCCTTCCTCCGCCGCTTCAATGGCGCAGATGTCCAAACCTTCATTCTTGAGCTCCTACATATAGCAACCGCATGCCAAGGTTTGCTCGCCTCGTACTTCACCTATACCTTCGTACATTGGAAACTTCATCTTTAAGTGGTAGGTGGAGGTAACAACCCTCATCCTAATCAGTGTCGGTCTACCTAGGATGGCATTGTATGATATGCAGGCTTTCACTACTAAAAAAGCAGCCATGACCGTTGTCGTGTAAGGGGCTGATCCCACTATGACCGGTGGCACAATGGTCCCTTATAGTTGCACTAGCTCACCCAAGAAGACATTCAACAACGTCGAGGCAGGGCGCAACCTATCCTACCCCAAGTGCAAATTCTAAAATAAATCCAGGAACAAAGGAGCTCATCAAGATCTAGCTGGTGGTGTAGTTGGCAATGAGCAAGGTTACTACCAGGATGTCGTCATGCGAGTACGATATCCTGGCTTCCTCAGTGAATATTATTGGAGCAACCACCTCGGTCTCCATTTGCTTCATCGGTTGATTGTTGGCAAACCCCCAACTATGGTCATGATTTCATTGAGTGGCGAGTTCGACTTGTCAGGAATCTGATGGGGAGAGAGTCCTCTCATATGAGCCTTTCTCTTGCCGCATCTTGACGCTCTTTTAGGCAACTCCTTGGTCAGTCACTCAGGGGGAGGCTCGCGTCTAACCACATATTGCCCTCACCTCTCGTTCCTCCATGTCGTTTTGGCCCAATGCTAGTCATGGTGGCAATATCAAGCAGGGTGTCCCACCATCCCGTGATAGGTGCAATGTGCTCTGGTGCCTTGACTGCTTGGTTCGCTATCATCGCCTCGTTGCAACCAGACCTCCTCATTCCCCTCTATTTGCATGCTCGAATGAGCCACTTTGAAGCCCTAGTTCCTGAGTCCTTTGTTTTTCTTCCAGTCGCCACGACCCCTCCCTAGCTTGTTGGTCTTTTCTCGTCCTTTAGCGCTCTTACTAGGCTCCTTTGCCTTCCAATCTACTTCTTCCACTTCATATCTCTTGGGTCGATTAGTGCTTTCAAAATGTCATCCGCATTTACAAAGTTGTCCATCCTATCCATGAATCCACACAAGGTTGCTAGTGTTTTCCTAGCCAGCTCGGCCATGAAAGGGCTTCTTGGTCATATCCCTTCTAAGTCCGTAGCCAACATTATTTTCTCATTCTAGTCATTTGTGGTCAAGCATTTCTTGTTGAATCCCGTGAGGTATGCCTTTAGGCTCTCGACTCCACGTTGCTTTAACGTGAGCATAAATGCGGCCAGTCGCCTTCATGGTCAACTAGCCATGAACAAGGTTAGGAATTGTCTACCCAACTCCTAGTGGTATGCAATTTCTCCAGGAAACCCATAGAGGGTCATGATGCCTTTAAAGGTTTACCAATGCTCAACAGGTCCTTGGATCTTTCATACAGTTCAACATGCAAGACTTTGAACTTCGGTGGGAGAGGCATCACCATGATTGTCATACTATATGGTAGGTTGGTGCTATTGAGTAAGTTATTGATAGATGATGATGTCCCTACGGGTTTCTCCATTTCGTCATATTTATCCTTGAGATTGCATAGGTTGTCACACATTCTCTTTCTTTCCTCCATGTGGTTTGGTGTGGTCTTGGTCCATTTCTCTTTCAAGTCCCAGGTTTGGCGTCATCCTCCCTATCCTCTCGTCCCTCTCTTTGAACCTCATCTCCATCTCATTATCCGTCGGCTCTCTTGTTGCTACTGGTTCTTGTTCGTGGGTTATCTAGAAGCATGTGGTAGTGGGCATAATGCGACAATCTCGAGATCCCACAAACGCGATAACTGTTGATGTTGACTTCAGTACGCCTACCGCCCCTGTGCTACTTGCCTAAGACAGTTGATATCTTTATTGATAGATGCATGAGTGTGTATTTTCCAAAGTAAGGGATGTCTCTTTGGGCTTTCCTCCCCTTCCTATATACTACCTCAAGGTTAGCGTAGCCTTTCCTTCTTTTGGTAGCTTGATAGCAACACGTCCTCTGAGGAGGCATATTATAGCATTGAATGCGGTAACCTCTCCTAGCATTTTGAGCATCACGGCCTAACATAGACACGTCCCTTGAGAGGGCACATCGATGCATTTAATGCGATTACCCTTGCTGGATATGGGGTATGGAAGGCTGTTCCGACCTGACTTAATCACTAATCAAGTCAAGAGGGATGCATTGGCCCATTTCGATGGTTCTAGTTCTCATGGGCTATACTCTATTGGGACATGGCCATGTCGGCGGATGTGGTTATCCTTTATGGACCGTTCTTAACCTTAGGAGGAAAGGGACTCCAAGCGCGCTAGTTCTTGCCTTTTTGTGCATATTTTCCCTAACATGGGGTTTTGGCTTAAAACGTTGCTAGTACGTGTCATGAAGAAAAAGGAGAGAGATTAGAATGGATCAAACTAATAAATAGGACAACCAATTATATAAATGTTACATAGTCTAAAAATAGATTAATATTTTCCTTTGTCAATAAAATTGATAATTATTTTTACAAATGACAATTGGCAATTGTCAATATTGCAATGCATACGATCAGATATATATATATATATGCAAAATTGAATTTAAATTCCTTGACTGATACTTATTATGTTGGCTCAGTTGTCATTAACTTGTCTTTACAAGTAATAGTCGATCTACTCACAATAAAGGTTAATTGTTGTTCAGATGGAACAGTTGGAACCACTTCGGCTGTCAGATTGAGGAGAAATTGATTAGGCAAACAGGTATAAACTTGGGCACTCCATCCTAATCAATTTTACTTTGCTACTGTAAAATTTAATATGAAATTTATATTATGACTACAGCGGATGCAATGGTTTCAACCGGACTCGCCGCAATAGGATACGAGTACATAAATCTAGGTGCGAACATTGCATTGGAGTTTGTGTGCTCTTATCACTTGGCAACAGTATTATGATTGAATAATGATAGTCAGGCCTTTTAAATATTTCGCTCAAAGTAATTCTTAATGCATTTAGCTTATGCTTGGGATGTTAAGAGTAGAATAACTTTCCTTCAAACTAATCTATTATTATTTTTAATATCTTTTTAGATGATTGCTGGGCTGAACCTAGTCGAGACTCTGAGGTATTCTCCACATTCACCACATCTACATCTTTTTAGATGTAGAATTTTTTTCTTCTACATTATTTGTCTTTTCAATTGATCCTCCTCAATGAATGCATATTTATATATATATATATATAGGTGGCTCTACTTACTTAATCATTAAATAAAAAAATAAAAATGAAAACCAGCGGTAGCCCCCAGCATGTGCTACCAGTGGGAGGAGTAGTTTTTTCATATATATATATATATATATATATAATATATATAAGTTGGATCATTCTACAAACCAAAAGAGTAGAAGGTTTAATTAAAAATAGAATGAACCTACTTGACTTTAAAACAAACTACAGAAACTAATTCTGCATTTAACAGTAGATTTAGAAATTTCTATCAAATTGTAGTTATAAAATAGAATTCTGGCAGGGAAATTTGGTGCCTAAAGCTTCAACATTTCCATCCGGAATCAAGGCTTTGGCAGATTATGTCCATAGCAAAGGGTTGAAGCTTGGAATTTACTCTGATGCTGGGTATCAAAGCTATGCTTGTCTGCACTAGAAATCAAACTGACTCAGTTACCAATCCGTGCTAATTTCTTGATTTATATTCTTTGTAGAAACCAAACTTGTGCTAAAGCTATGCCCGGATCACTAGGCTATGAGGAACAAGATGCAAAAACTTTTGCTGCCTGGGTGAGAATTAATATTAGAGTTCTGATACATACAGTCAGTTTTGCGTACTCCTCGCGCACTCTACTGATATGATTGACTAAATCAGTTATTTTCTATTAAAAAAAGTGACACAACCAATCACATTAGTTATGTGCAAAAATAACTGCACATAGAATATTTGATTAATATTATTCCTTTTAAGGATTGCAGTGTTCATATAAGAGTATTAATGGAATAAACATATTATCTTTTGCCATTTTGGTAGGGTATTGACTATTTGAAGTATGATAATTGTAACACTGACGGCACAAGTCCAAAGGAAAGGTATAAATTGCCATTTTTATGCATATTTGTTTGCATGTGTATATGTTCCTATATGCACATGTATATAAGTCTGATATATATATCATGACTGTTAAAATATTAATTAAATGATTTAAAATTCAATCATATGGATAATCTGCATAACTCTAATAAGGTCTCCTCATCTTGTGTAATAGGTATCCAAAAATGAGCAAAGCTTTATTGAATTCTGGAAGATCCATCTTCTTTTCCCTTTGTGAATGGTAAGTAGATATGTTATATTTTCTTTAGGAAATGATTTGTATAGTGGTGGACCCTACTATTTTTCAAATGGAGTGTGCGTAACTTGCATACCCTAAAATTTTATGTAACATTATTTGTTTCATCAAGCGCTATTTATAATTTAGAGATATAATATTACATTTCCCAATCAGGAAATTCCAAGAAATGTTCCTAGCTATTAAAAAAACTGACTAAACCCTACCTTTTGTCCTGAAATACGTGGGATGAATCCCAATTAAATAACCATATAAGAAGATTTTTAAGGTTTTATTCAAAATTCTATATATATCTCAGAATGTTTTCTTCAAAACTGAGTTTAGGGATGAATGGAAGTTTTAAAATTTTGGTAACTGAAGTGAAAATTATATTATTATTATTATTATTACTTCTTTTAGAAAGACATAAGAAATCTATTATGCTTTTCTTTATAGGCTACTCAGTTTGTATGCCTCTCTTGCTAAAGAAGATTGAGTACTAAATAAATCGTATATTTGGTATCAATTTAGGGGAAGAGAAGACCCAGCAACTTGGGCTCCAGGTATTGGAAATAGCTGGAGAACAACTGGTGATATCAGAGATAACTGGAATAGGTACGATGAATGTCACAGCCAAGCTTTTTTATATATATGTCAAGATAAAAAAACTAGACTAACAAATTTTCCTAAAGTACTTGTCCAAAGT
Organism: Pterocarya stenoptera; assembly: GCA_003123785.1. NCBI lineage: Eukaryota > Viridiplantae > Streptophyta > Magnoliopsida > Fagales > Juglandaceae > Pterocarya > Pterocarya stenoptera. Next base: position 261,949 of record QEOT01002024.1, read on the forward strand.
CTGAGCATAGTTGTGTCTTTGCTCGCTGAGGGGCAGGCAACCTCACTCATTTCGTTGTTCGCCTGAAGGCGAGCATTAATATTTCTCTCTTCGCTGCTTTCCAAAATGATGGGTATTGTACAACTCACGTAGCTTGCTGAGATGGCGAGCATACTTTTCCTTATGTGGCTAGCCAAGGTGGCAATTATTAGTAAAGCCTACGTAGCTTGCCAAGGTGGTGAGTACACTACTCCTTATGTTGCTCACCGAGGTGGCGAGCACTATTGTTCTTTGTCATTGTAGCTAAACTTTGTAATACTAATTAATACCGGTGGTAAATACTCGCCTTAAGGTATTCCCCATATCACTTGCCTAGGTAGTGATCACCATTGTTTATTACATTGCTCACCATATGGCGAGCAGCTGAGTCTTTGTGATGCTCTCCTAATCATCCGAACACATCCTTAATTATGTTAGTTTGCTTGATTGGCAAGCAATATCTCCCCACATTGCTCGCCGAGTATCAAGCACTTACATCCATAATGCTCTCCTAGTAACGAGCATCTTGCATACGTCTCTAATGGATGTGATTATGTTAAAAACATTCAATCATGTAATAAAAGTAGATTGCTTCCGAGTATTTGATACAAGATACAAAATATTCTGAGCATAAAGGATTATATAACAAAGTCTTCCAACAATTGTGGAATTATTTCGATCCTTCCCAAGGGTAAATTCCACTTAAATCCCCTTCTTCAATAGACAGATCCTCCATATATAGGAAAATTTAGGTACTCAAGTGGAGGGACAAGTATTACTAAGGCAGGGGCAATGAGCAGAAGATATAATCCCACTATGGGGAGGCTAAACTAGTGGTCTCCCCACACATCTTGCCATTGACCATTTAATATCCTGCGGCGTGTGACCGCCCATGAGTAAACTCTCATACCCCCATTGGTAGATGTATATGATTATCAATGAGAATGGTAAATGCTCTGGCTCTAGAACTTTCAATGAGCATTCTGTTGTACAACTCCATCTAAAAATAATTAAAGGAAGGGATCAGTTTAACAACTCAGTAAGTGAAGCTAGTGTCAGTGATATAAACAAACAAGTAGATTATCATGAATTGATTATAATGAGTAATTATTGAATAGATATGTATAATTTAATCTAAACGAAGAGTCATCAAAGATTCCAGCAATTATTCATCCAAAATAACAAAGACATATTATAAAAGACGTCATCAACATAATCCAAGATTTATCAACAGAGTGAGGAATCCGTTGTTTCGGGATAAACTTGATATGTTAGTTCGGCTGATGCTTCAGGGAATAATTCCTCTTCAGCCAGTTCAGATTGAGAGGGCACATTATTTTATTTGTCTTATCTTTCCAAATTTATGGTTGTCCAGTGTTCTCTATTCATGTATCATATAACATGGTTTTACCCCCAAGTGGGTTGTACACCATTTACTCCCTTCATGTTATAGGGTTGTCCTTACACAGGATTCAGTGGCCTTTTGCCACAGGGTATGCATCCCCCATGATTACATGGACACCAATGGATGTATTGCAGTGTCCACAATCAAGTATGGTACCAATCTTAGGACCAAAACATTTCTTGTTAGGTCTTTTGATTATATTAAATTGATCAATACTTGTCTCCATAATTTCATCATCATGATATCGAGACATGACTTCGCGCATCAGATACTAGCCTCAAACACCTGCAACATAGATAAGGTAAGGGCTCAAGGTTGTGGGTAGCCTATGATGCCTAAGTCAATTTTCTTCTTTTTAGGAAATATTTCAATAAGCAAAAGAATATAATCCTTAATTCTGACCTGGACTTTGGCTTTTATATGGCTAGCCGAGGTGGTCCCCCATATCCTGTGTCAAAGGTAATCTTTCGTACGAGATGTTGCACTCCTGCCTCTAACGGGGCATAGCCTTCTTGGGTCACATCCTTGCAGCAGGTTGGTGGGTGCGGCCACTCCTTGCATGTTCTTGTCAGGGATAGGAGGCCGTGTCGCACAAACTATCGGGGCAGGGTGCCTCACTGTGACCCCTGCTTGTGCGTGTGTTTTCCCCTTTGACAGCATGACACTATCATGGAGGGCGGTGTCAAGAACGTCGGCATATCATCCTTCCACGTTGGCTTCCCTACCACCCGGGCTCAAGGCTTTTCCTTTCCTTCCCCATGCCCTGGGCCTTTTATTCTTCATGCTGCCCATGGGTCATGGGGGCTATTGTGCTTCGTGGGCCTTCAGTAAGGATTTTTCCTTACCCGAGAAGGGCGTAGGTATCTCTCCTAATCAGGCCCAGTTTGGTGGGGGATTTTACATCACTTCCAGTTACCCTGTCAATTCCTACTGTATGCGTATGATAGGAATTTATCATTAATCATTATGCCTCCTTTCTCATGTCTGGCAGCCTATGGTGTGGGGGGTTGCTCGCCAAGCGCGTCTGCCCATGTTCCCACCTTGGAGGTTGTGTTTGACGGTTTAATCCCACACTCTTTCGTGCAGCTGAAATATTGGGACCGGTCCCCCTGCCATTCCATTTCTCGATAACACACGTCGCTTCCACGTCTAGGCAACCCAATCGTCGCCGTTGGCTATTTAAGCCGAAGCTCAATATTACTTTTCACTTTCTTGCTTCTTCGGATCTCTTGTTCCCTCGTGTCTTCATTTGCCTTTCTTTACCAACCCTTGCGCCTTTCTTCAGTCTTCCTTCTCAACTCTTACCAGCCTTCGTCTTCCTCATTTGCCTTCAAACTCTACCAATGGTGCCCAAGAATACACCGCATTTTGCTTCCCGTGGTGCTCTCTCAGCCCATCCAGAGGAATCATCTAGAGTCCTTGGGGGCATGGATCTCCCCAAGGTCCATGATGAGTCCCAACACTTCAATGGGTATCATTGGGCCTCGACGGTCACTTCCATGGACTTGAGGTTGTTTAGAAATTTCTTTGGAACGCCTGGTACCACGAACTTTGAGGCTCTGGCGAGTCGCCAAGGGGTCATTGATACGGAGGGGTTTGCCATCCCTCAATGTATACCTATGGGTTGCAACTTCCCTTCTGTCATCCAGTCAGAGAAATTTTGGACGTCCTCCNCTCAAATCATGGATCTTGATTAAGATAGGGCCTCCATCCCAGAGTCTCCTATTTGCATGTCTCTTAAGACCAAGGTCATTTAAACCGTGCCCTTGGAAAGATTGGCTGAGACAGTTCCTCCCCAAGCTAACACGGGGGTGTCGGGGGAACCCTTAGTTGAAGAAAAATTCGCCCTCACCATTCCTTCTGGCCTGGAATCGGGTAGCTCGAGGTGCTGCTGGGATCGATGGCTGTGCTCGAGGAGAGTTCCCCTGAAGGCACTACGGGCTGTCACGAAGATGGGGGAGCAAGCGAGCAGGTCCCCACTACTGAACGGGACAGCGGTGAGATGTCCCATCCAGAGATTCCTGAGGACCGAGGAGTCGAGGGGATATCTACTCAGGAGGGTAAGACCGTCCTTGAGGCCAAGGGGACACCTCAGTTAGAGGAGCCTGGGGATGAGCCCGTCTTTCACTGCGAGGTTGAGGGAGCACCTATGTAGAGGAGCCCAGCCAGTGGCAAGGCCAAAGGTGCACCTGAGTTTGGGTCAGCGGGCATTTAGGGCACCACGAGTATGTCTGGGCAAGCCCTTAAGAAGGACAATGGTGGGGCGTAGCTCGTTGGGGGCAAAGGCACTTCCACCCAGATTCGTTCCTCATCCCAATGACTACTAGTGCACAAGGGGCTTGTCTTGGGATTAGCGGAAGCAAAGCCCTAGGGACCAACTCAGGTTATGATTGGGCCCGGGCTGAGGCCATTAGTTGGGAGGCCGACAAGCTAAAAGGCTTTCTTCTCCTTGGTAAGGTCTTTCCCTCATCGTTTGCTTTTTACTTCCTCGTGTTTTCTCCTTTCTTGGTCTAGTTTTTTGTTTTACTTTGTCCGTGCCCCTTTGTCTTGCCAAGAAGCCGATTAGTTGGCCACCCTGATTGTGAACGAGATGGGGGATCTGTAAGAGGAGGTCTGGGTGTTACAGGCCCTTGCCAAGTTGGCTCATTTCAAACTCTGACTAGCAAACAAGGAGTGGGTTGAAGCTAAGCAGGCATTTTCCCAGACGTACGCTAGCAAGGAAAAAAAGAAGAAAATTGCTAAGCAATGTCAAGAAATGGCCATCCTTCAAGGTGAGATGGCCCAATCCCATGAGGAGTCTAGCCAACGTCTCCTCTAGGTCGCGCTCTTGGACAATGAGCGAGACAACCTGCACAAGTCGCTAGACCTTCAAGTGGTAGAACAGAAGGAAATCTAGGACTCATTTCGTCGCCTCGAGGCTGAGTAGGACAGGTTGACCAGGTAGCATGAGTCAAATGTGAGGTCGTATAAATGGCAGGAGCAGAAATACATGAACCTCTCGAAGTCATGGAAGCACAAGTGCTCCTAGCACTAGGCCCAGTTAAAGAAGGTGAAAGACCTAGAGGCTAGCAGGTCGCAACCTTGGAGTCCGAGCTAGCTTATTAATGAGAGGAGCTATATGCTCGAGACTCAGAGATTGTGACCCTGCAGATTGTGTCAACCGATGCCCAATGAGCCGCCACTCGACTACCCAAGGTAAAGATCTATGACCAAGCATGGGCCTGTGGTTACAAGGAGGGCATGGACATGCTGGGGGATCACCTGTTGGAGAACCCCCAGACCAACCTGAGGATCTTTGAACTACAATCCCTTTATCCAGGTGGTGAGGCCCTTCACTACACCAACACTATCGATAGGGAGCAGATGCCCAAGGCCTTCTCAGAGCCTTGAGAGTTGACCGACTCCTTTGTTTTGTATTTGTTTGCCATTTTTGTATATAAATAATAAAAGGTGTAAAGACATTCTTTCTAGTATATATATAGAATCATTCTTACCCAGTTTTTGCCTTGTCTCTTCTCCGTCCTTATGTTCCCTTTTAATTCTATGCATGTAAGATGTTTGTCCTTGCTTTGGCTTGTGTTTGAGAGAAAGGCGGGTAGTAAAGTGAGTTGTCCCACCTGGTTACTTGTCTCACGTGTTGACTCCACCTGCAGTCTTCTGAGGCTCTCACTTCTTTCCGGTCTCCAGGATCTCCCCCAATCCTGCCCCGTCTCCCTCCTTGGGTCCGTCGAGTATTGGTTAGCAAGGTGCTCCAGCTCCTCTCTCTTTCTCTTGAGGGTGAAACAATCCTCAGTGTTGTGGGTCTCATTCGTGTAGTAGGTGCAAAACCAGCAACTGGTCCGGTCATGGTTGTTGGCTCCGTAGTTGTCTATCATGTCTTCTTCCTGCACGCGCAAACTGGATCTTGCATGTTGGGGGTCTTGCCCCCTCAAGGTGCCAACTTCATACTAGCTCCTATCTTGTTGCCCTCCTTTAACTTTTTTCGAGGCCTTTGCTCACCTCGACATATTGAACTTCCTGTCAGGCTGCTCCATTTCGGTTTTCCTCGGGGTTCTCCATGAACTCCCGCAGTGTCGTGGGATTCTTTCTAGCCAACTCTGCCATGAACAGATTTCAAGGCCACAAGCCCCCCACCCCTCCACCCCAGAAGTACCGCTAGAGAGATCTTCTCATCCGGGCCGTCCGTCGTCATGCATTCATTGTTGAACTTCGCCAAGTAGGCCTTCAAGCTCTCATCCTCCCACTACTTGACTGTCAGGAGGTAGGCCGAGGAGCGTCTCCTCCTACTTGCCATGAACTGCATAAGGACCTGTCTGGCCAACTCGTCAAAACTATCGATCGAATCGGGCTGCAAGGCCCTGAACCAGCCTCTTGCAGCTCCTTTCAAGGTTAGCGGGAAAGCCCTGCAAGCTATCTCTCCTAGAAACCTGTGCAGGGTCATATAGGCCTTAAAGGTCTCCAAGTTAGCCCGAGGGGATTTTTAGACCCGTCATACATCTCCATTTGTGGAACTTAGAACTTTTGAGACAATGAGGAGGCCATCACCTCTGCATTGTAGGGCAAACTGTGCTAGTGAGTAGCCAACCGATCGACGACGAAGCTCACATCCTCTTTGCCATTTCCTCATACTTATCTATGAGGTTGCGCTACTCATGGTTCATCTTCTTCCTTTCTTCCTTGATGGCATCTACCCCGCCAGTGCTCCAAGACTCTCGTGTTCATTTTGACTCAACCATGCATCATCTTGCACCTCAGTGTTCTTACTCTTTATGGACTCATTTTCCCAGCAAAGATTCTCCAATGCCTCTGCCATCTTCCTCATGCGCTCCTCCATTTCTACAAACCTTCCTTCCATGTTTGTCGATGAAACTTCCTATCCACAGGTTATTTGTGAATGCGTTGTAGCCAACATATGAGGGACACATTATTATTTTGAGGATCCCACAGAGGTGCCACTGTTGACAACTTGTTTCGCACACCGGATAATAGGTTCAGATACCTGCAACACTGATAAGTTAGGGGCTTGGGCTTGTGGGTAACCTCTGATGCCTAAGTTGGTTTTCTTCTTCTTTAGGGAGTATTTTAGTAAGCGAAAGAGCATAATTCTTCATTCTGAACTGGAGTTTGGCTTTTATACAGCTAGCCAAGGTGGTCCCCCATATCCGATGTCAGAGGTACCTTGTCTTTTGTACGGGACATTGAATGCTGCCTCTGACAGGGCATAGCCTTCTTAGGTCACATCCTTGCTATAGGTTGGTGGGACAGGCAGCCGTGTTATGCACACTATCGGGGGCAGGGTGCCTCAATGTGACCCCTGCATATGCGTGTGTCAGTCCCTTCGAAAACATGGCCCTATCATGGAGGGAGATGTCAGGAACGTCGGCGTCTCATCATTCAATGTTGGCTTCTCTACCGCATGGGCTTGGGGCTTTTCCTTTTCTTTCCCCATGCCCTGGGCCTTATATTCTTCACGTTGCCCATGGTTGGTGGTGGCTAGTGTGCTTCGTTGGCCTTCAGTAAGGATTCGGCCTACCCAAGAGGGGCATGAGTATCTCTCCTAATCAAGGTTAGTCTGGTGGAGGATTTTACATCCCTTCTAGCCATCTTTTTTCTTTTCTTTAAAGCTCTTCTTCCCCAAATATTAATTCAGATTCTAAACTTCTTTCGCTATAACGAGGTTTGATTAATAGAGTTAGTTGATGTAAACCGGTTCTAAAGAACTTTATTGTTGAAGGAATTTTTCTTAATGGCTATGTATAGGACCTCTAAACACAAGATTGTAAGAACTCTTCAAATAATCAATATAATCCAAACTTAAATAGATTGCTATGGTTTCTCCACCTGGAGTCTAATACATCGTGCTCGTCTTTGAAGATTAGTAATTTTTACATAGTCTCGAAATGCAGACACAATGGTACTCTCAACCTATCATATGATGTTGTGTCGTAAAAACTGAATGCTTATACAATCAATTTTGATTTTGTGGGATGTTGTGATAGGTTGGGAGTAACACGTCATCCGAATTCCAAAACTATCTAATAATTTTCACATGATAACAATTCATAATTTTTCTTTTTTTGGTTTTTTCTTCATCCCTCTATTTTTAATTTACACATATAAAACCCATAGCTTCATTCCTACTTTTGAGGAAAAAAAGATTAGGAGCTAGAAAAAATGCTTTCCACAGCCCCATTTACACACATTTTGAGCATTTGTTTCAAGACCTAAAAAGAAAAAATAGTTCAGTCTTATATATTAACCCCTCAGTTCTTAAGGAAATGTTTTTCTTCTTTTTAATTAGCATGATATCTCTAGCTGATAAAAACGACAAATGGGCATCTTATGCTGCACCTGGAGGATGGAATGGTAATGAACTACTACTTCATCATCTTCTTTGTACTCATGTATATGTATGAATCAATATCCATCAGTAATCATTATTTAAATTATCAAACAAACAGATATTAATTGATGATTTGTTAATTAATGAGTGTCAGATCCAGATATGCTTGAAGTTGGAAATGGAGGAATGACAACAGAGGAGTATCGTGCACACTTTAGCATATGGGCATTAGTTAAGGTACATGTATTGTTGATCTTTTTCCAAATTTTCAAATGATCATGCATTCAGTCACACATACATTCATACATCCGAATTTTCAATGATTATTCTTCAATCTTGTTCAATTACAAGATAATATCCTGAGTTTTTTGCAAATCTTGCTCTTGAAAACCAAAACATATTTTGTTCTAATTCCCCTTCTTCATATAACAAAAAATATACCCAAAATAATGGTCTCTCTCTCTCTCTCTCTCTATATATATATATATATCGCACAATAAGAATCCACTTTAGTGTCATGGGGCGGGCGGGGTTACCCGTGCCACCTAAGCAGTGGATACGAGGTGGCAGGTAACAGAGCTCCACTGCCCACTCCTACCTAAACTCTATATTTGATTTTGCAATAAATAAGAACTTTTGCTGAAGAATAAATAACAAGTTCCAGGTGATTTTTTCTTAAAAAAATATAAATAGAACTTGTATTTAATCAATATTTCATGTGCATAGGCTCCATTATTGATTGGGTGCGACATTAGAGCAATGGATGATGTGACATTCGAGTTGCTAAGCAACGAGGAAGTTATTGCTGTTAATCAAGGTAAATAAGAAATAATGCTCGTCCTTTGAAATTAGTAAGAAAAAGTATGCTTGAAACTACTTATCATTAGCATTTGTCCCTGCACAGATAAACTTGGAGTTCAAGGAAAAAAAGTAAAAAAAGATGGTGATCTTGAGGTCAGTTTTTGTCATCTTATATTAAATATATCTTGAATCCATGCTTTGCAATTAATTCAAACACTGCTTAGTTCAGGTTTTAAGTTTATTATTATAAAATAGATTTAACATATCACATAAACTCACTTCAATTTGAAAGTTAAATTTTATAAAATTTCTTTGTGATTGTGAAATCTCTTTGGAAAAAACTCTTGGTCTTTGTCTAAATCTCAAATGTTTTCATTTTTTTAGGATAATGCTTTTGAATAATTATATTTGAAGACATTTACACGCATCATCCACGTGACATAATTTGATTTAGAAGATAAAGTTTAAAATTTGAATCTTACAAATCAAATTGGCCATGTGGATAATGTGTGGTATAAAAGATTTCAAATGTGAGAAATGATATTTGCAGTCATTGAGTACGCAAGCACCGTGCAATCCCTTTAAAACAAATGCATAAATACAAGACCCAGATGAAAAAAATTAATTTTTAAATAGTAGACCCCACTCTTTTTTGAAAGGATTGTATAATGCTTGCGTATTCCACGATTGTATCTAGTATTACTCTTCAAATATATAGCAAAAAATCGCATCATGCAAAATTAAATGCTAGATTATAGAGCCATCAATATTTCTTCAATACTAATCTACAAGTAAAAAGTGTAGGTTTGGGCTGGTCCTCTTAGTAATAGGAAGGTAGCAGTAGTTCTTTGGAACAAAGGTCCATCAAAAGCTACAGTTACTGCTTATTGGTCTGATATAAGCCTCGAATCAACAACCGTTGTTAGTGCACGAGATTTGTGGGCGGTAAGTTGTTGTTCCCCACTTTTAGGGGCAGTAAGATATAATTCAAGTAAGGGATGGTCTTGTTCTTTCCAATAATCAAGAGGTTGTTTGAATTGTGCAGCATTCAACGCAATCAGCTGTGCAGGGACAGCTCTCTGTTGATCTTGAGTCTCATGCTTGTCGAATGTATGTCCTAACTCCCCAGTGAAGTGAAGGGAAGGCTTCATATTCGGTATAACCAAACAATATTTGTAATTTCTATTGTTCCAATTATCTTTGTTTAAATAAAAATAAGTGAGTAAAAGTAAGACCCGAACAAGGGTATTGTTGCTTATTAAATTCCTTTGCATTCTCAGCCTCTCAAGAGATTATATATACATATATATATATAAAATTTATTCCTATATATATACTTATGCCTAGTCACTTATGCCTAAATATTGAAAAGACTCACCATAATCTAATATCCTCTGCATTCCAAGCAAGTTTTGCTAAACTATGTGCTGCTTTATTACCCAAACGACCTGTATGTTGAATCTTGCAATAGGTAAATCTCTTCATTAACACTTGTGTTTCCTTGATGAGTTATGAGCAGGGACCATGATTCTTCTTCCTCCTGAATCTGATTCACCATTAGTAGTGAATCTCTTTCAAGAATTAGATCATGAATGCCCATTTGCAAACATAGTTGTAAGCCTTTAACCATTGCCCCGAAAGATGAAGCATCCTGCCAGCAGAAGAAGGCCTGGGGCCACCAGACCGAGCAAACAGTCAGGACGGAGAGGCCATAGGCGATCGAGGCGCCTGTAGGCTCGCCATCTCTATGGGGAACCTCCCTCTAGAAGGGAGGACTTGATCCACCCCTCCTTCCGAATTGAGAGGTGGAGGAGCTTCCCCGCTAAACGGAACCTCCCTTATGGGGAATCTCTATGGGGTACCTCCCTGCTAGAAGGGAGTACTTGATCCATCCCTTCTTCTTAATTGAGAGCTGGAAGAGCTTCCCCGCCAGAGGGAGAGTTAGCCCCCTCGTCGAAGGACAAGGTATTGAAAGCCAAGGTAACGGATGGAAGAGTCTCTGCATCTAGGGGGAGGGATTAAGGAGCACAAAGGGAACTCTAGCCTAACCTCAGTCAAGTTCTGTGCTTGGAGGTCATCTCGAGACAATCCTTGAGGATCAAGCGGAAAATCGGGAGTCTCCCCACCTGATATATTGTATACAACAAACAGAAGGCCATGGCCGTCCCGACGAAGCATCTCCTCACCAGTAGCACACACCGTGGCCGCATCATCCAGGACCAAATACGTGTCCTCCATACGCTCAGAAGGCACATGTGAAAAGTGATCCGCAGAGCCCTCCCACGTAGGCTCCAGGAATGCGGGGTACAACTCCACGCCAATATCCCATTCCTCCTCCGGAAAACCTGAAGCCTCAGCCATGTGACTGGGAAGGACGGGGAAGTACCGGTTGACTCTTGTCGACCGGAGTCAGAAGATTCGGCCTCTAGGACTAAGGCCAAATCAGCTCTAACCTTTCTCATAACTTCTTCCAAACGGCCAACCAGGTGTCGAAGCCAGACAAGCAATCACATTTCTTTCCGGAGGTGCATGAGCCTACCGTTGGCGACTGACTAACGGTGTCAAACCACTTCCCCCATGGAACAATGAGGACTGTCCATGAAAGTCATCAGAAATATCTCCAGAACTTGACTCACAAGAAGATTTGCCCTCGTCATGGACCTAGTTGTCCACGTGGAGTTTCTTTCCCTTCTACTCTGGTGGAATGGAAGGCTCCCTCTTCTGCCCATGAGAACTGGACAAATCCCTCAAAAGTGGAGCTCGTGGTGTGAGAACGGAAGGCATCACCAAAAATCGGTCGATATTCTCTCAGGTAAGGATGCGTCAGTATGGCCCTACGCAGGATTATGGTCCACCCATAGATAGACTTGTCGAAAGAGGTCTTTCTCCCAGGAAGAAGGTGCCATTTCAAACTCATCGTCTTCGAGGACCATTTTCCACATCGCCTGAACAGGACGGTGGGCTTCTCCCTCTTGAAATTCTCAACCGGTGCCCAACACAAAAAAGAACCTCTTTTGCCAATTTTTAACGTGGGACTAGCGGGGTTACCACCCTACTCGTGGCCCGTGAGCAGAAACTGCACATATTACCCCCAAAACAATGAATACCATGACAGTAGAGGAGTTCCCATCGGTTAAAGTGGGGGTATTCCTCACCTGTGGGCTCCAAGACCCGGCACCACACGATTTAGCAGGCTAGCAATGTCCGCCAGGAGTTGGGATGAAGCTGGGCTAGAGTCAAGCCCAAATAATATGAGACGTCCCTGATCGGATGGCAAAAGGGAAGGCGTAACCCCATCTGAAACAGAAGCACAAAAATGGCCACCTTTCCAGAGAAACCTTATGGGTCTACGGCACCACAGCCAAGACCGGGCAACTCCAGAACGACCGAGTTAGGAACTCCATACGAACGCTAGAGGGAGTCCTGGTTGATAGGAGATGGGGAGATAGGAGGTTGATAGGGAAAGCTCATTACTAGAAGAGTAGGTTGGTAAGGAAAAACCTCGTTAGAGAGCTGGGGATCAAGAAATAATGTACAAAGGCAGCCCAGACAACAGGGTGAAATGCACATACTAGAGCGGATAGGCTGGGTTGGGCTTTTTTCATTATTTTTCACCTAACAGGAAAATTAGTTGTATTTGTATCCCTTTTTAATTAATGCAACGTGGAAAAAAGGGAGAGAAAAAAAAAACAGAATTTACCAATAAAAGTCAACTTACCAATTGTTTCAGATAAACACGTCACCTTTGCAACACAACATGGCCAGATTGGATTAGTTGAATGCATCTTTAAATTTTAATTAATATTACATAAATTTATATTTATCTATTCTATTTAATTTAATCTTCATATTAGATTATTTATTTACTTTCTATATAATAATAAAATACTATTATTTTAATAATTTATTTATTTAATTTATTTTTATCACATTTTGTAGTTCTACTAATTAAATGTTAATGATAATTATATTCTAAATGTTAAATGTTAATTATATTCTAATTAATTTAGTTTATTTGCTTGGAATGAGAAAGTAGTATTTAATGTTTGATGAAACAACTGCTATATTTGGTAAAGTATTGTAACTGAAGTCTAAATTATTTTAGAAATATCCAATTCAATGTGGGATCTTTTTGACACAAATTATTTAAATTTTAACCATCCTTGGGCTTTACCCAAGCCAACGAGGATGCTTTTAACGACTTACTAATCCGGATGTCCATGAGCATTATTTCCTGGACTTTGTATTTTCGTTCAATAAGTATTTCAAACAAAATTTTAACGAAGTTCCCGTTTTGAGTTCTTGAAATATTAAGATAGTTGAATTAAATGAAAACGAAGAACTATACATGGGTATGAATCAATACAAGACACTATGCTTTAGATTTACGCTGCAGTTGTATCTGTAAGATTGAACACCTGTTTTTAAGAAAATCAAGTATGAATGTATATTCAATTATTTACCACGTTCCTGTTTTGTTTTGCAATGTAAACTTATATCATGAGCTAATCAGCACGAGTATAATAATCTGAATGATTTATGTGCAACAATCTCTTCCAAGCATGAATCACAGATGGATTTCTCTATTCCAGGAATATTAGTAACCTATTTATCATCAGAGAGACAAGTACCTCCTCATTCCCCCATTCAACAATGCTGCCAATTTCACAGTATCTCCTCATTCAGTAACGTTATTTCACGGTCCACGCATCTTCTCAACAATGTTTCGGCTCTTTTCTTCAATGTTACGCCTCTTTTCTTCTAATTTCTCACCCATTTTCTTCCCTAAATCAAGCATCCTGGCTCTTCGCCCCATTCTCTTCGGCCTTGAATCATCCTCTTCTGTGGTACTGGTACTGTCCTGTTTCCCGAACAAAACTACAGACCCAGATAGTGACTGATACTCTGGAGCTTCCTCAACTTGTTTGGGAATTTCTTTTGGTTCATCATTTCCTAACAAAGGGGTAGTCAATTCTTGCAAATTTCTGCTGCCAGACCCTGATAAATTAGTAGAACTTGTTGAATCTGCTGCTGTTACACCAGTAGATTCATTACTTGGGTTGCATTCCGGATAACTGGAGCTGCCACTACTAGATTCCGTCTTGGGTTTTGCTTCAGTAGGTTGGGAGGTGGTTACTTCACGCCCAGCAGTAGGCTCATTAATTGCTTCTTGACCAAGCCATATGAATGGAGCAACCTTCTTGGGAACCCAGTCATCCTTGTCCGCTATCATCCAGGGAATGCAGACACTTTCACTGTTTGGAAGCACCAGAGTATCCAGGATAGATGCCTGCATGTGAAAAAGGCTTCAGAAGCACGCTAGAATTATTTATCCATTCTACCAAAGAGAAACTACTTTAACCAAACGTGCAGGGTTTTGACATTCAATTGTCAAGAGTGCAGAGGTCCTACCCAAGAACACACACACACACAC
>QEOT01002028.1:354-14460 GCA_003123785.1 Pterocarya stenoptera
TTTTGCATGTGCTGAAGATGTTATTCTTGTAGAGGACTATCCTCAGTGTATTCACGATTTCCTCAAATGATTTATGAATTGATATCCTGTTTTATTCAAAAAAAAGAGAGAGATTGGATATAACGCTAATAAATATTCTCTGAAGTTGTGACTCAAGGTGAGAGATGGCGCAATATGGGAGAGAGGAAAATGACGGAAAGCAATAAATAAGTACACAAAAGTATCTAATGACTGAAAAACCAATAAAAAATTCAGTATTCTTCTATAAAGCAAAGAACGTAGCCTGCAATTCTTTTGTCTTTGCGATAAGATAAGTTGAGTTGAAATAAAAATTAAATTATAAAATAAAATATTATTAAAAAATATTTTTTTAATATTAATTTTATTTTGAAAATTTTAAAAAATTAAATTATTTATTTTATTTTATGTAAAAATTTAAAAAAATTATAATAATTAGATTAGTTCATGTTTGAGATTTTGGTGGAACATATAACTTATAATTTTAGAGTTTAGAATTTATAATTTAAATAATAAGCTTTATACTTCCAAAATTATTTATTGTTTGATAAACATGTATCTAAAACACTTTTAAAATTAGTTATATTAATTTTTTAAAAATATACAGTTATCTGTAGGAGCTTTTCGATAAAAGCTTCAATTTAGTACTTTTAAAAAAAATAAACTTTCAAATTTTTTAGGTGAGTAAATTACTTGTTATAAATTTATCAAATATATCATTTTTTTTCTTTAAAATAGCTTTTAAACAGTTAAAAGAACTTTTTAAACTTTTAGACTCAATTCTAAATAGGCTCTTAGATAAAATAAGATGAAAAGAAAAGTTTTGTTAAAGTTTAATAAATCATTAATAAAAGAAGGAAAATGATAGAGTTATCAAGAGTTGGTCTGGGTCCCGACAGTTTTTTTGTTAACTTAGTGATTAATAATAAGTTTTTTTAACGATCTTGTGTTTTTTAAAAATTGTTTAAGAATATAATAAAAAAGAGGTTTTGGCCTTTTCGAAATCTATCCTTGGGCTACACTCTCAGTGAGTGTATCACTACTCATAAAAGAATGAATTATAAAAAGACAAACAAGTAGATAATTAATTGAAGGGTGTGCACATTGACTTTCAAATAGAAATGTTTTTGAGAGATTTTATTTAAAAATGGGTATGTAAAACACATATTGTATATTGTTGATATGACAATATAAATTTTACAAATCAAATCATATCTTATAAAAAATATGGATCATGTAATATATATTCTACCCACAGACTTGTGGATAGGAGTAGCTCATAAATTTGTATCGTACGAGTAAAAAATCATTTATAAATTTTGTGAATTGTAGTGAAATAGTTTGAGTGAAGATATTTTATTGGATTTTGAAAAAGATTAAGAAAAACTTGAGTAAAAACATTATTAAGTCAAAAAAATTGTTTGAATATAATTTTTTAATATAATTTTTATCTGAATTTTACAAAAATTGTATTGATTTTTATTTTTGAATAATTATTAGACAATAATTAGACAAAAAATTTAAAATTAAAAAAGATTTTATATTTAAGTGACTAAGATAAATTTTAAAAATTTTGAGAATTTCTACCGATCAAAAAAAAAAAAAAAAAATTGAGAATTTCTATTATGTCCAAAACAAACCAGACCACCATTTGGATACGGAGATGGAATGAAATTGTCTCATCTATTCTTATTTTATTTAATTTTAATTAATAATCTTATTATTATTTATAAATTATTCTATCTCATCTCATCCAAACTAATCTTACTTGTTTGAATTTACAATCCTTTTCAACTCATCTCATCTTCATCATTATAATTTTTTTAAATTTTCACACAAAATATAATAATTTTTTTTTTCAAATTTCAAAAGAATCTTCCCAAATTTCTATACCAAAACAATCTTACTTTTTCAAATCTTAAAAAAATATTCCTAAATTCTCTCACCAAAATATAATAAACAATATTTTTTCAAATGTCAAAAATATTTTCTTCAATTTCCACACAAAAAATAATAAACAATCAATTTTTTAAAAATTTAAAATAATAATAATATTAAAAAATAATATTTAAAAAACATCTTATTCTACTACTTACAAACCATCTCAACTTTCCCCATTCCAAACAGGCCATGTCGCGGTGTAAAGCAAAGAATAGAACGTGTTAATGAAGCGAAGGCAGTTTGGGCCATCAAAATACCAAGCAACTCTCTCATTTCTCGCGGAGATAAGGTGAGATTTTGGAGGTTTGGTCCGGATCTGAAGGCTGAGGTACGCTTCTTCATCTCATTGATAAAACCAGACAAACCGTACAGGCCAAAACCGGTAGCAAGCGAAGGTCCTAGAGCTCCAGATAGATCGAGAGAGAGAGAGAGAGAACAAGAGAATCAAGTTCCGTGAGCAGGAGGCAAACCTTCTCTCTCGCTATCGCTACACGCTGCCTCAAATCTCCAAGGCATCGGGCGGAAGCAGAAGACAGAAGAAATTGAAGTTACGCATAGACAGAGTGTGAGAGAGAGAGGGAGGTTGAGGGAGAGGGAGGTTGAGGGAGAGGGTGCGGGAGAGGGAGAAGAGAAATGTCGAAGAAGAAGGTGAGTGGGAACACCATGACCCTCAAGGATTTCCATGGCGGCTCAATTCCCTCTGATCTCCCTCTCCCTTCTGCACCTGGTGTGTAAGTACCTTTTACCCCCTTATCATCTAAACCTTTTCTTTTGTATCTCTTGTTTGCTCTTCGATATAATTGTTTATAGTTTAATCTTCTCCTCTATTTTTCATTGTCAATTTATATAAGCGAGCTTTTGATTTGATTTCAAACCCTAGTTACGATTCCGGTCGTATAGAATCTCGCAAACAAGAACCTCTGTATCCACTCATATATCTCCTTTCTTTTCTGAATTGATTTTGCNCCCCCTTATCATCTAAACCTTTTCTTTTGTATCTCTTGTTTGCTCTTCGATATAATTGTTTATAGTTTAATCTTCTCCTCTATTTTTCATTGTCAATTTATATAAGCGAGCTTTTGATTTGATTTCAAACCCTAGTTACGATTCCGGTCGTATAGAATCTCGCAAACAAGAACCTCTGTATCCACTCATATATCTCCTTTCTTTTCTGAATTGATTTTGCTTTTTTTTTTTCGTATTTAGAACTGTGAGGCCGTCGGATCGCTCGGGTCAAGACCGCCCAAACTCATGGGGAAACCCAATTGGAAGGCCCGAAAACTGGTCTCGGCCACACACCTCGCCTGTGACACGGCATTTTGATGATAAGACTCCTTTTCTCACTCATACTGCCCGCATTGGCCGGAACTTTGACGAGGATGAGCGAAAACCCCTCGATGGTGTTTCGGCCCCTCGTCGGACTATCAGCGATGAGAGCATTCGGGTCCCTGGGGCCCCTGTTGAGCTGAATCCCGAGTATGGGTCGGGTGGGAGTTTAGTGGGTCGGCAGGGGTTAGCTGCAAGTGGGGCAGTAAATGCATATGCGGCTAAGGTTAGCGAGGTGACTTGTGGTGGGGTTAATTCACAGAACTTAGGTGGGAATAGTGGGCTGGGAGTTGGTGGAGGTTATCCAAATGCGTGGGCAGCAAGGAAGGAGGTGGTGGGGGTTAATGAACCGGTGCAACAATCTGCCTGGTCTGGAACAACTGCTGTCTCGAAGTTGGCTTGCGCCAGCGCACTTGAAAAGGTATCTTCAGGTCGATGGAAATCAAAGCATTCGCTTAATTTTCAGGCAGATGTTGAAGATGTGATGTCACCCAAAATGGAGAGTGTCTTTCAGTCCAATAGTTATGGTAATGGTAACTACAATATGGTTGATGTTACGGGTGGAAGAGATTATCATGATGCAACATTGGTGAGGCAGGTTGAACGAGGCCTGAATATTGAGGATGGGGTTCTTGTTGCTAGGAAGGAGTTTCCAGAATATGAAATTGCTGTGGCTCCTATTTATTCAGATGTAAGAGATTGGAACCCCACAATTCATATGGATAGGACTCCAGTTGCTCGTAATGATGGAAGGCTTGGTGGATCTGCATTGCAGCCCCCAGTGCCTTTAGAACCGTCAGAGCGACCTAAGTTGAAATTGCTTCCCAGAACGAAGCCATTAAAAAGTTCAGAACAAGCTGCTACTGACCATGCACAGGTATTTGCAAAACTACGAGGGTTTGATAAACATATTAAGAAAATTAATGTAAAGCACATTTGCATTCCATGCACTTAATTCCTTTTATGCTGTGGATTATAGGGGTATCGACGAGTGAGTGACACTGGTCATGCTGAAGCTTTTGAAGTGTATGGAAATGTGAATCCTGCAAAACATAGCATGGCAATCACCGAGAGTGTGCCGCAGGCTATGGAGCGTCCCAAATTGAATATAAAGTCTCGGTCACAGCATCTCGAGGAATTGGAAGGAAATATTGAAAAAGATAGGTCAGTAACTAATTTTGGCTTTTTTCATTTGAATCAATCTTCCCTTTTTTCTGTTATTTTTATGTTTTATATGTTTGTGATTAAGATCACAAATACAACAATATCAAGGGTGAAAATATCTGTTTAGCCCAACATTTGCAATCTTCTCAGCATAGAGCTCTGCATGGAGTTGATTATTGTATGTTTTAAACATCGGTTAATTAAATATGTGGACCAAAAAACCAATGCTATGTTAAATGTGCATCTTTTGGTTTCTATACAGAAATATTTTTTTTTGATACTGTATCAAAATCTTGATGTTTAATGTTTTAAGCATCTGTATAGAAATCTTGATGGCATATGTTTCAAGATTCTGTATATGTAATTGATCTTCTGGCTCAAAATATAGAAAAAATAAAAATTACCTTGAGTGTTGAGCTCGGATATTGCTCATATTTTAATAGGTAATCAAATATCTAATTGAAAATGCAAAGGCATAGCCTGAACTATTGTATAACATAATATGTTAGTCCTATTGCCAATCAGTTACTATTGCTATAGGGTGACTTTGCTAATTAGCAAAATTTGAACACTCTTGATGTATACCTTTAAGAGATTATGCGTTTACCATTTTGGCTCTTGGATAAAATTGAAAAAGAAAATATAATAACATGGTTCAAATGGCAGTAGCTGGCCTTGTAATGTGGGTTCCCCTCCCCTAGTCTCACCTCTAACCATTACATGGGGGGAGAGTGATGAGTTGGTGGAATCTCTTCAATTTAAGGCCATGTTTTTGAAGTGAGATGAGTTGAGAACATCTTATCTAATTTTTTTTTCATAATTTCTTTCCCAAACATTGCTAAACACAAAACACTTTTCAATTAAATCTTTAATTTTTTCCATCTAATCATTACCTAATCATTCCAACCTTTCCAAATTTTTTTTTGATAAATAAACAATAGTATTAATAAAGGATAGGATTTCTTTAATTTGTAGTCCTTGAGTTAGTTTTCTCTCTCTTCGCTTTTTTTTTTTTCTCTCCGTACACTTTAGACTTATTTCTTTCTTTCTTGTTGTCAATGGTGTTTGTGGGCTGTTGACGGGGGGTTATTCTGGTATCGAAGCATGGCTATGAGTTCTTTTAGTTGTTCAATTATTGAGTCAAAGGTTTTTGAGGTGAGAAGAGATGGGGGTAAGGTGTGCATTACTGAGAAAGGATGGAAATGTGTGAGCTGTCTATGGCTGGGTTTAGAGAATATCCATTGGGTGGTTAACTCGCTGGACGCTTGTTTGAAGTCTAGGAGCAAAGGTTTCTACTCTGCTCGACGGGAAGGTGACAGAGGCCTCACTGCCCAGTGATGCTCAAACTCACGAGGCTCATACATGGATTTGGCAGTGTATGGTGGGGGAGGCCGCCAGAGTTACATTCTCATACTTGAAGACAAGGCTGGAATGGGGTGGAGGAAGATGGTGGCGGTGCTGAAGGACATGGGTAGAGTAGGTGTCTAGGGGAGAAGAAATCCACTGCAAGCAATGGCCGGTAACTTTGCCGTCGAGGACGTACAAGGAGGCTCTGGAGGCCCCTCGAGCCGCGCAGCACACTGTGTTGATAGACTTGCAAAAGGGTTTACCTCCCTTTTCGGTAGCTGCGCAGAGTGGAGGAGGAGATGGCAGAGGGTCTGTCGGGCTGAAAGAAGAAAAATTACTGAAGGATTTACGTGAAATGTAGATCTCGTTGGGGGAGTTGACAAATAGTGTGGTTTCTTTAATACGGTGCGTTGAGGATTATGGGATGGAGGGCATGGATTCGAGTTGCCGTTTGGGCTCACGAGTCTCAGATGGTGGGCCTTATGAGAAGGGCTAGGTTTTTAGGAAGGGTCAGGCTCATGAGGGTAACGGGCCCAAGCCCAAGGAGAGAACACAGCACGGAGGCCCGTGCTGGAGGAAGAAAACACAGATAGTTGGTGGCCCGTCAATACGTGGGCTTGAGCCACCGTCGCCGGCGAAACTTCAGTCGACCTCGCCGAAGGTTGTAGAGGCTCCGATGGATGGCCCGTCGTCGGTTGATGCAATATTTGAGTTTGGAGTAGGGATTTCCGACGCTTCTATTGCTCTCGAAAGCCCGATAACTGCACAGACCATTACGACGGAGGTAGACGGAGCACAGAAAACTACGCCGAGGCTAGTGGAGACGTTTGCGAGCAGTGGTAAGGTTGTGAGCAGATCCTCTTAGGAAGGGGAAGTTTCGGGACAACTAGACGAGGTTGCCTTGGTTACTACTGTCGAGTCATTGCGTTCTAACCAGACACAGATAGTCCCAATTACTGTTGAGGAAGCTATGGGTGGGTCAAATGAGGTGTTTTTGGTGTCGGGAGTGGAGGAAGGTGGTTTTGTCATGGCGGGAGTGGACTCTGTCGTGGGAAAGGAGATGGGTACCAGTTTGTTGAGGCTTTGTGCGGATTCTGAGGGCAGTGAGGAGGAGATGGGTAGTCCATCACCCTTATAGATGCTCCCACCTCATATTGCACCTTGAGCATCAAATTGGGTATTAAAAAAGAGTAATGATAGGGATCCGCCACTGTAGCGGTGTGCAATTTTGCACACCCTACGTGGCAGTCTTCTGAATTTTTTTTTTATCCTCTCACCCGCTCCTCTCTCTCAATTCGGTCTCTCTCTCATCTCTCTCTCATCGTTTCTCTCTCTCATCCGGCTCATCTCAGTTTCAGTCTCTCTCATCTCGTCTCTCTCTCTCCTCCCTCATCTCCGTCTCTCTCTCGTCTCTTCTCTCTCCTCCCTCACCGTCTCAGTCTCCATCTCTCTCTCTCTCTCACTCTCGTCAGCTCTCTCTCTCCTCCCTCACCGTCTCTCTCATCAGCTCTCTCTCAGTCCGAGCTCTTTCTCAGCTCTCTCTCTCTCCTCCCTCATCGTCTCTCTCACATCAGCTCTCTCTCTCTCATCCTTTCGATCTCTCCCTCTCTCATCGTCTCTTGCTCGCTTCTCATTCTCTCATTTCGTCCCTCTCAATTTTCCTCTCAATTTCGGAGTTTGAAATGCAGAAAGGAAAGGAATTTGACTTTTATTATTTTGGTAATTTGATAATGGTGTGGGTTTGGCTGATCTCAAATGGTTGCGGATGCGAATAATAATTCATTAAAAAAAGTAGAAGAGCTTCATGGTTGGGTGGGACTTTCTTGCGAAGGTTATGAAGACCAATTCATGGCTCTTCTAGTAGCCATGGAAGCTGGTCGATCCATGGTAATGAAGTCAGCTGTTAGAAAGGAGAGAGATTTGAAACGATTTGAATGCTCCATTAACTACGATAATAAGGAGGGAACTTCGGGGAGAGATAGAGCAAAAGGGAGGGACACTATTTCTGTCAATGAAGCCTAAAATAATGTCTTGGAATGTGAGAGGGATCAATGATGTGAACAAACGACTACGTATTATATCGCTTCTCCGAAGTTGGAAAGTTGACATTGTTTGCCTACAAGAAACTAAACCAGCAGTTATTTCTCTTCGTATCATTAGGAGTTTGTGGGGTTGTTTTCAAGTGGAGTGGCATTATTTACTGTCAAATGGAGCATCTGGGGGCATACTAGTAATGTGGGATAAAAGAGTGGTGGAAAAAATGGAAGAGTTCCTGGGGGTTACGTGGTGGCATGCTCGTTTAAGAATGTCATGGATGACTATCAGTGGGCTTTGGCAAGAGTTTATGGGCCTAACCTTGACCGGCCTTGAAGCTTACCATGGGATGAGTTGGCTGGTATTAGTAGCATATGGGATTTACTTTGGAGTATTGGAGGGGATTTCAACGTCACTCGTTTCCCGAGTGAGAGATCGGGTGGATCAGGTTTCAACTCACCCATGGTAGATGTTTATAACTTCATTTCTGATTAGAATTTACAAGATATTCCCCTTGTAGGTGGTTCCTTCACTTGGTCTAGCAACCGAGATCTCCCATCTTGGTCAAGGATAGACAGATTTCTAATCTCTCCGGAATGGGAGGCACACTATCCAGATCTCATTCAGAAGAGACTACCCAGGTTGTATTCAGATCACTTTCCCATTCTTTTGAATTGCGGGGGCATCAGAAGAGGCCCAAGGCACTTCAAATTTGAGAACATGTGGTTGAAGTCAGAGGGCTTTCTGGACAGAATAAGACAATGGTGGTCTTCTTACCATTTCCATGGTAATGCTAGCTATTCGCTGGCTTGCAAGTTAAAGTCTTTGAAAAGGGATTTGAAGGTGTGGAATACACAAGAGTTTGGTAATGTGTAAAGCTTGAAAACTGTCCTTATGGAGGAGCTTAAGGATTTGGAGGGTGTGGAAGAGGAGAGGTCTCTTTCTGAAACCGAATGGGCACTCAAATCCCAAGTGATTGCGGATATTGAATGGGCACTCAAATCCCAAGTGATTGCGAATATTGAACGGTTGTCACTTTTGGAAGAAATATCGTGGCGACAAAAATCACGAGCATTATGGTTGAAGAAAGGGGATAGATACACCAAGTTTTTTCATCAAGTGGCCAACTCACGTAGGAACAATGCTATAGATACCCTGTTGGTAGATGGGGCGGTCTCTTCTAACCATACCTAGATCTTAGACCACATTGTCAATTATTATGATAAGTTGTTTTCGGAACAATTTGAATGGAGGCCAAGATTTGACGGGTTGGTTTTTGACATTCTTGACCCGCAGGTTGTGGAACAACTCGAAAGGCCTTTTGAGGAGGTAGAGGTCAGGTCGGTGGTCAAGGGTATGGCGGGTGATAAAGCTCCAGGTCCTGATGGCTTCTCCATGGCCTTTTTCCAGACTTGTCGGGGGAAGGAGAAGACAAGATATATTGGCGTTCCTCTGGGAGTTTTTACGGCCCGCTCTTTCTATCATTCTTTGAACAAGTACAACTCAGTCCCGTTCCCTTGGAAAAGCATTTGGAAGACAAAGGCACCTTTAAAGGCAGTTTTTTTTGTGTGGACAGCCTCTTTGGGGAAGATTCTTACTACAGATAACCTAAGGAAATGTGGAATTATAGTTATGAATTGGTGCTACATGTGTAAGAAGAGTGGCGAGTCCGTAGATCATCTATTACTACATTGTGAGATTGCCATGACCTTGTGGATTGAAGTCTTTGGAAGGTTGGGGTTATCGTGGGTGATGCCGGAAAGGGTATGTGATTTTTTAGCCTCTTGGAGAGGTATTAGGGGCAACTCTCAAATTGCATCCATATGGAAGATGTTACCTATTTGTCTATGGTGGTGCATTTGGAGGGAGTGGAGTGCAAGATGCTTTGAAGATCAAGAGAGATCAATGGAAGAGCTTAGAATTTTATTTTTCAATACTTTACTCCATTGGTCGATTGTAATTAATTTTCATGGCAGGACTTTTCAAGATTTCCTTGTATCTCTAAACTAGACATAAACTTGCTCTTGTATATGTCCCGTATACTTGGGCATCTTTTGTCTCTCTTTTGATCAATAAAAAGTTTGTTTACCGATAAAAAAATAAAAATAAAGGATAGGCAAAGCCCAAGTACACTAGATGGTATACAAAGGATTAGGCCTATCTATGTCGGTACAATGGAAACAAGAAAATCATGGAAATTTAGGCTATTAAAATCAACAGCTAGAGCCCAAAGAAATAAGGTACGGAAAAATAAAGATCTAAGCTCCTCTAGTATCCGCTCCTTATCTTCGAAAGTTTGCTCATTACGTTCAACTCCATATGCACCACATAATGCATATAGGTACCATCTTCCATACGACTTTGATTTGTGGAGCACCACCCGGAAGCTGGCCAATAACTCCGCCACTGAAACTGGCATCACCTAGCTTCACTGTAATCGACTGAACACTTCGGTCCACACGGCTCTAGCTGTCTCACAGTGTAACAAGAGATGATCTAGTGTCTCGCCAGATTTCTTGCACATACAACACCAATTTGAAATAATTACCCGGCGCTTTCGCAGATTATCGATTGTCGAGATCTTACCCAAGGCCGATGTCCAAGTGAAGAAAAGAGCATTGTGGGGTGCCTTATTCCTCCACAATCGTCTCGAAGGGAAATGCGTATTTGGAAGAGGTAAGGGCCTTGTAGAAGGAACTACTAACTTTTCTAAATTTCCAAACAAAACACGAAAAACAATACAATTTTTTCAAATTTCAAAATAAAAATAATATTAATAAATTATATTCAAATAAGTTTTTAACTTTATAATATTTTTATTCAACCTTTTTCTCTCATTTCCCAAAACCCAATAAAATATCTTAACTCAAACCATTTCACTACTATTCATAGAATTTTCATCTCATCTCATTACCCAAACATGCCCTTAGTCAACTTAGTTGCACTTTTGGGCTTAGTATTTTAACAATTACAACATACAAATATTGAAGTCAAAAGCCTTTGTTTTGGGTGCTGTAGGTACATCAATAGGTGAAGAATAGCATTTCATTGATTTCATACTTTGGGTTTTGGTTCATGTATTAGAGACTAGAGTGTTGAAGTTCAACCTTCTGGTGGAAATCTTATGAAGGTCCTGTATTTTTTCTAGTCATCGGCTATAACTGTTTTTGTCTTTTCTTTAAAACATTAATCATGTATCTTGGGTGGTTACAGCTATCATGGCTCAATATGAAGCCTATGGAGAGATTTACTGAAAGTAGTACTCTTCGCGTCCTATTAGGAGCATCACACGGGAAAAATCTGAGAAGATACCACATGAATATTTGACTATAGTGGGAAGAATCAGTACATGAAATTGCAATGAATTGAAAGAAATTTTATCGAGAAGTAATCTGTATGGAATTCCTGGTGCATCTATAACTGCTCAAGACATCATTTTACCACCTTCTATAGAAATTGTTGATAATACACAGCGTATTTTTTTAACAAGTAATACAGCAATGCAATGGAACCAATAAATTTGTGTAGTAAATTATGAAATGTCTAAAACATTTTCGCATACATACAGATGTGTGCTTGTGCGTGCATGTGATATATTGTCACTCTTGAATCACTTATTAAGTCAGAGTTGGAGGTTGAGATCATGGATCTTTGAGTTTTATATCTACGTGTTTAAAAGGTTGCTAATTCCCCTTCTACCTATAAAAAAGGTTACTAATTCCCCTTTTACATTTTGACAATCCTCTGTAAATATTTCATTCCCACAAAGTATATTTGTTCCAATTGTAATCTCTGACATTAAGGTAATGCTCTTTCTTCCTTTGAAGTTATCAAATAGTGGATAGAAAGGAAATTATCTTGAGCATGTGAGATTGACTGTAGAAATTGGTTTATTATATGGATCTGAAATTTAGATGTTTTATAGACAGGTATGAGATCAGTATGATAAAAAGTAGTGACATGGTTATTTGCCTTTTCGTAAATCATGTTCGTTATTATTAAATTTAGTTGCATTTTGGTTAGTGTAGTCACACCTAGTTGATGACTCGATACAAATGATAAAAGGTTCGTGGAATTCACTGAATAATTGGAAGTGTAAAAATGTCAGAACCATGAAATGGGTACAATATGTAGAATAAAAGTTCTTCGAATTCATTGAGTAGTGTGTTCTTCATTAGTAAGATAAAAAAGAAAGAAAAAAAGGAGTGCACACACTCGTGTCTATGTTGGTCTGCCGCCAATTACATACAATTTTCTTAAATAGCCAAGAACATCAATGGTATATTTTATCGCAAATTTTGGCATTCAATCTAGGGCGAAACCAAAATAGCCTACCCAGTCAATTCTTGTAATTACTTTCTTCAAAAAAATGTGACTTCTAGTAAGAAGTTTTTATGTTTTACTGTTATGGTTGTTTGGTTGTGCTTTATTTTGAAACATGGTAGAACCGAATATAACTTTCTACTTTTCACAATCATTTTTGATCAATCGTCCCTAAGAAGTAATCCATGTATCATTTACATTGCTACATAGAATCTGTCCTTAGTAATCCATGTGCTTTTATTTTCACTAAATATTGGGCCTTTTAATACAACTGATACAAATAGTCTGATTAATGCAGGAACGCGTTGTTTGGTGGTGCTCGCCCACGAGAACTGGTGAGTTCAATATAATTACGAATGCCAGTTACAAATTTGCTTTGTCAGGTCTTTATGCTGCTGTTTTTAATTAGATGAAATCAGTTGTTCTTTGTGCTTTTACGCATGGCCTCTCTCTCTCTCTCTCTCTCTCTGGAGTATATGGTGACTTCAGCGTTCTAAAATTATTGTTTCTCTTGTGACCCCCTTCCCCTTTCTTCTCCACACATTCAACTCTTCACTAGTGTCTGTGGTTACCGTCTATTTGCATTGTTCTCTTTCTTTCCAGTTATTCTGTGGCTTCATATTTCCAGCTTGACAGCATTGCTAATCCTGTTCTCAGGTTCTGAAGGAGCGAGGGATTGGTGATGTTACCATCAACAACCATGATTTGGTTCAACAATTTGATAGGTAGTGAATCTGTATTCCATCTTTTCTTCTTCTATTATATTTACCTTGCTTTGCTTTCTTATTCCTCAATTAATTATTTTTGTTTTGTGAAGGGTTGAACATAATATTCCCAGGATTGAAAGAGATATGAAAGGAAAGGATTGGAAAGCAAATCCAAGGCCTGCTGACTACGGTGAAAAAACTGAGATTCCTCACCTTGATCAAAGGATTGGAAAGAGACATGAGAGGAAAGATCATCGGCAAGAGATTGAGAGAGTTGATATGCAGAGGAGCAACTGGCGTAATGAGAGCAGGAGAAATAACAGAGAGACTGAAAGGAAGCAGCAGCAGGTTGAGAGGCCACCTTCACCAGAGACTTGGCGCAAGCCAGTTGAGCAGCCAAAACCAGACTCCCCGGACTCTGGTGGTCCACGCCATGGGAAAGTGGCCTCAGCCATTGAGCTTGCCCAAGCATTCTCTAGGTCAGTCTCAGATCCAAAAGCAGCTGATCGCTATTCAGGCCAAAGGAGCCTTCCTGGCCGGAACCAAATGCCTTTCTCACGGCTGATGGGTCCGACCCCAAGGCCTCAGATTAATGGATACTAAATGTTTTGAGTGATTTCGTGGGCAATCGGGCATATTTCTGGTAAGAAGAATTTGTGGTGATACAGCATTGTGTATGTGCTAGATGTGAGAGTACTCGCCAAGTGGTAGTATCTGCAGCAGCTGTCCTTTAAGTTTCTGCTGAAAAATAATTGTCCAACAAAATTGATTACAATAACCAGTTCGGCTGGTGTTATCATCTCTTTACAGACGTCCCCATTCTAGTCCATTCTATTTTAATTTTTTCCTTTTCCTTCTTTCATAACTGTATTAGGAGGAAATGTTCTGTTGTCACCTTTTTCTCAGAGCTGAGTTTACAATTTGCAATCATGGTATAATGTATTGGCAGTTTTGTTACTTGTCTGACAACTTCTTGATAAGAGCTGATTTTTCTTCTGAGATCTCCTTCAACACCTTCCTATACATAATCACGTATACAATCTGGGGTATTTTAGCTCCATTTTGAAGGAGGCGTATATGGTCTTGCTTCCTTACCGTACCATAGTAAGTAGCCTGATGACTTCTAGAATAAGTGGAGCTTGGAAAAACCTTAGATTGCGTTTGAATGTTAAGTTGAGTAGAGTTGAGTTGAGTTCTTTATGAATAGTAGTGAGTCGAGATGGTAGAGTGAGTTTTATGGTATTTA
>QEOT01002028.1:19076-30045 GCA_003123785.1 Pterocarya stenoptera
TTTTTTTTTTTTTTTTTTGTCCAAATAGCCTAACAACCACTAGCGGCGTGGCCCCGACCCAAATTTATTAATAAAACCCTCCCTTCTAGCAGATGAATACCGTGTTAAACATCCCAAACAAATAAAAACCAAAACCAAGAAAAAACACCCAAAAACCAAACAAAGACCGATCACAACCCACCTAATACAGTGAGACAATCAGCCTTGACAAAGAAACAGAACTCTCTACAAAGCCTATTTTCGAAAGGATGGAAGGCGCCACCTATCCAACCGAAGAATTCCCTTAAGATAAAGGGGTAAAGAATGACTCTCTTCGTAAATCACGTTCTTCCCCATCTCTCCCTCTCTAGCAAGAAAATCCGCCGCACTATTCCCTTCCCGATATTGATGAATCACCCTGAAGTTCACCCCTTCGAACTTTACCAGTAGGTCCTCCCAAAAATCCTAGAGATACCATAAGGAGCATGCACCTTTCCCAAGCCACTCCATGAAAATGCGTAAGTCACTTTCAATTATCACATTTGAATATTAAAGCCGTTTGCACAACCGAAGTCCCTCCAAAATTACTTTTAATTCCACACTATTATTCATATTGTACCCAAAATGACTAGAAAAAGCCACTATCGCATTACCTAGGCAGTCTCGAATAATTCCTCCACATCAGAATTCCCTGGATTCCCCCTACAGCTACCACCACAATTCAATTTAACCCAACCTAAAGGGGGCTTCACCCACAAAATTAACTTGCCTGGCCTTGCGCACACAGGATGGTGTGAAAGTTGAAGTTCACGCACCAACTCCATATCTGACGGAGTGAACTTACGTAAGATCCTTGAGTTCTCGGCTATAGCACTAACCCAGTACCGAATTTGCCTCCAAATCTGTTCAGCATTCTAGTTCCTACCCTCCATTCTTGCTTTGCATCTTCTCTTCCATAAGCACCATGTAATAACACACAGCATGACCCCAATTAAAATTCCTGTGATAGTTGATTTTCTGGCAAACGAAAACCAACTGATGAGTCTATTCTTCCATGGCATGATTCGGTGAAACGGAATCCCCAACAACACACTCGCCCTACTCTAGACATCTGTAGCAACTTCTCTTGATGAGAAAACGTGATCAATATTTTCTCGGCCCCTTTGCACACAGCAATCACATGCTGAAGTCATCGGAATTCCTTTGGCCTAAACTCTATCATCTATAGCCAAACATTTGAACCATACTTTCCATAAACAAATGGAAATTCTTTTGGGCAGTAAAGGATGCCAAAGCCAATCATTCCACTCCAGATTTTCTCCTCTGCTTGTTGTTGCCTCCCATGCTATTTTGGTTGAAAATTTTCCATCCGGAGCTGGCTTCCAAATGCAAACATCTTCACCTCTTTTTTCCACCTAGTACATTATGTAGGATTTCCATAGTTTTTTCAGCTCCCACCAACTCTAGTAGTATATCCAAGTTCCAATTGTTGTGCTGCCAGCAATCCCGTATACGAAGCTTCTTATTTACTATCTCCTCTGTACTCACCGAAAGTAGGCCAAAAGAAAGCCACCTATCAAACCAAAATGAGGAATTTCCACCACGCACCATGATTTTCATATTATCCATGGCTTCCTGAATGATGTCCACCATAGCTCTCCAAAACCTTGAGTTATTCGATCTCTTCTTCCGGGCAATCACATGGATATTCTTGCAATATTTGCCCTTGAAAAAATCTGCCCATAAATTATTAGAGGTGAGTAATCTGAAAGCTAGTTTCATGTGGATAGATTTTTGAACTTCTTTGAGATCTCGGACACCCAAACCCCTTTCCAAAGTTGGTTTACATAATCTCCCCCACGAACGCCAATGGAGTTTCTTTTTCCCTTCCACCTCACCCCACCAAAAATTTGCCACAAGCGAGTTAATATGAGAGATAGTGCCCAGCGGAACATTAATGACGGACATCAAGTGTATGGGCATGCTCGAAAGGACATGTCTAAGCAAAACCAATCTACCACCTTGCGAAAGCAATTTAAATTTTCACTCGGCAATTCTTGTTCTAACCTTATCCACTAGCGGCCCAATCATCCGGGAAGTCAACTTCCCTGAAACCAATGGAGCACCCAAATATGTAACTGGAAACTTGCCTTCCGTGAAGCTTGTGCTTCTCAATAAGCCTTGTTTACGAGTTGGAGAGATGTGTTTGGACAAAAATAATCACTGATTTAGGGCAGGTTTGGAAGTACAAAATTCTCAAAAAATTTCATCTCATTTCAACCCATCATTACACCTTTTTCAAGTCCCCATACAAAATATAATAAACAATTCAACTTTTTCAAATCCCAATACACCTTTTCCCAATTCAACTTTTTCAAATCCCAAAACTAAAAAGTAATATTTTAAACACTAAAACAAAGCACAAAATTCTCATCTCACCCCCCAAACCTACACTTAGTCTTGCTAATTTTTTGACCCAACCACTTCTCATACTTCTCAAGTGCCAGCATCAAATTTTTTATCGATTTCTTCCCCCCATTGGCAAATATAAGAACGTCATTTGCATATAATAAGTGAGACACTAGGGGAGCCTCAAGAGGGTGATAAAAATTTCTAATGCTACCTTTCTCAAAATTCCTCCAAAGTAACCTTGTCAAGACCTCCTCCATAAGGATAAATAAAATAGGAGAGAGGGGATCCCCTTGGCATAATCCCTGAGCTGATTGGAAAAAAACCTTTAGAGTTTCCATTCATCATCACCGAAAATCACGGGAACTCCATACAATTTTTGATAAGCTTGCAAAAATGCTCTGAGAACCCAAAATAATTCAATACCTCCAAGAGGAAACTCCAGTTAACTCTATCATTGGCCTTAGCCATATCTAATTTAACCAACACATTGCCACCCATCCTTTTCTTATGCAAAGAATGGACCATTTCTTGTGCCAACGTAATATTTTTGAAAATATTGCGCCCTGGAATAAAAGCACCTTACTCATGCAAGACCAACTTTGCAACAATATCAGTGAGTCTGAAAACAATATTCTTTGAGAATATTTTATAAGCCACCAAACATAAACTAATAGGATGGAATTTATCAAAGCTTGAAGGATTATGCACCTTCGAAATTAAACAAAAAACAAGGAAGAATAGAACCTGGAGAGAGGAGTACCCTGGAAAAAATCTTTCACTGCATCGACGAGATCTTCCTTTACAATGTCCTAGTAAGTCATATAAAAATCAGATCCAAAACCATCGGGCCCTGGGCTACTTTATTTCGGAATGGCGAAAACCGCTCGTTTAACTTCCTCTTCCTTTGGTTCTGCACACAAGAGGTTATTATCAACCTTTGAAATTTGCTGGCTGATTAACGTCTAGATGTCGCAAGGCTCAATAATGGATGGCTCTTAAAGAAAATTATGGAAAAAATTAGTGGCCTCGTCATGCACCAACTCCGCACCATCCAAAATCCTATCATCGGTCAGCACCATTCTATCTAGTCTTCCCTTCTTACTCCTCTGATTTATTACCAAATGGAAGAACTTTGAGATTTGATCACCCTAAATTAACCATTTTTTCTTTGCAATTTGTCCCAGGTGAGATGCTTCTCTCTTATCCCACACCTGTAATTCCAATTTCGTAGCCAAAAAATCATCTTCATCTTCTACCGAATGGCTTGATTGTAACTGACTGTCCAGGATGTCCAACCGCTCCTCAAGGGCCTGTATATTCGCACCCACCCTCCCAAAGACATTTCTATTCCACGCACGTAAAGTGATCTTGGTGCGTTTCAGGCGAATAGCAAGCTTTGAGAGGCCAAACCCCAAATCAGTCCTACACCAGGTGTCTTTGACACAACAAAAAATTATCATGTGAGCACCACATGTTCTGGAAACAAAACAGGGGTAGACCATACAACGAAAATGGCCTATTCACATATACCATCATAGGACAATGATCAGAAGACCTCTAACTCAGGTAGCTGAGTTGGGCCGAACCAAACAATATGAAAATACAGTATTAATAAGGGCTCTATCAAGCTTCACCCAGCTGCATGACGCCCCTTCGTGGCCATTACACCATGACATGTGTTGTCCTGTGCCTGGTAAATCAACAAGTCCACATTGATGTATACAATCATTGAAATTCGCTGTAGATACAAAAGGCTTTGGATTTCCACCAATCCTTTCCACATCCATTTGAATTATATTAAAATCACCTAGAACCAATCAAGGAACATCGAAAACTTGATTTTCTTCCAGGCTCCTCCAAAACTCTCTTTGTTCCACATAAGAGCACTTCGCATAGACAAAAGTCACTAGAATCTGTTGGCCGTCCTTGCTAAGCCAACCTGACACCATCTGTGCTGTCATTGATACCACCTCAAAAGCATTTATCTCCTTCCAAAAGATCCACAATTTACCACCTTGACTTCCATTAGAAAGGAAGTGATGATAACCCAAAAATTGTCCCAATGTAGCCATATGATCCTCAACTGCGAATGGCTTTGAAGTCGCAAACAAATCCACATGAGCCTTCTTAATTAATTTCTGCAACCTTCCTCTAGACCTGCCGATCCCCCTAATATTCCAGAAATTTCTTTTTATCAATCATAGATCCAACTTATGTGAGTAGGTATGAACCCGTTGAGACTTCCTTAGTGCTTTTTCCTCAATCTTCTTTTTTGACGTCAATCGTTGCTCTGTGTTCGACTCATACATTTTCTCTTTACCTTGTAACAATGAGACTTCACCTACCTCCCGCTCAGAAGAGTAACCCAGAGTCACCTTCCCCTAACTAGAGTCCTGCTGCCCCTCTAATGGGTGATTAAAGCAATCCACCCCAGTCTCCTTCTCTAGCAAAAACGCCTCCTCACATATACTTCGGATCTCTTCGTCACACCACACTTCCTCACAGTCCTCTTCCTCACTGTCAGGATCTTTGGCCCGACCAAGTTGAACCAAACACTTCTGCTAGACCTCAGTATTAACTGAGATTAAATGGCCCGAATCATGATTAACTAGGATTACTGGGGCCTCGAGGCATATATCATGGACTTGCACCTCTTTGCTATTTTCCACCACCTCTTTGTTATGATCACCATTCACTACCACATCCTCAGACGGCACTATCTCCCTTCCTCTAACTAAACAACCTGTTCTTCCCTTTCACCCCCATCACTTACCTTCCCCTCATTCCTCACCACGTCCTCAGACGACACTATCACTTCCTCTATTTTTTCCATACTTTGTTTCATAGCCTTAGTTGGAACTACAGCTACCTCCTTCTGTAACACCCTGCTCCTTCCTTCCTTCTTCTAACGTAAGCCATTACGTCAGATGCGATAGCCTGTCAGCTCATCCCCTCTAGTGTCTAAGAGCCCTGTTACGCGTGCCAGATCCCGATGGCATGTTTTTAAAGATACTACATGATTTCTAAAGATAGTTTTGTGTTTTAAAGTAATGTGTATTTTAAATGAAAGATTCCTATTATTATTTAACTGAAGAATATTTTAAATAACTTAATTATAACATCTTTGAAGAGTTCCAAAAATATTATAATTGTGGGAATCATTTTTATATAAATAATTCCAGTTATTTAAAATATTATGTGATCTAAATAATGATGGAATCTTTAATTAATTTAATAGTTTTATTCATTTAAATATTTTAAGTAAGACTTCATCATTTTCTAAATGATGAGGGAATATTATTTTAAATAATATTCTATTTCTATTCCTTTCAATGCTTTTAATTAAATAAATGTTTACGCATTTTAAATCAGAGTTTAAGGGTCACCGTTTGACCATTTTATACACCCCCAGAAGTCGGGTTTTAGTATAAAACCCAGGCCCTCTCTCTTTTTCCTCACTTTTTCCTCCCCTTTCTCTCTCCTCCCTCTCAGCTTGCACTACACGATGCAGCCCCCTCTCTCGCCCAAAGTGCTCCAGCCCTCAGCCCGGCTCCGCCATGTGCCGGTGAGCCTCACAGCCCCTCCGACCGCCTTCCCCTCCCTCCGGCGAGTCTCCCTGCACTGGTCTCCCTTCCACAAGCTCGCCCCTCCTCTCCCTCGGCCATGCACAGCCCGAATGGGCTTAGTGCTCCATGCGCCGCCTTGCGCCGTTCTTTGGTGCCACCACCACCACAATAGGTCCTCTAGCCACCGACCGGTACCCTCCAGCGGCCTCAGCCCCTCCCATGCACGCACGTAGCCTCTCTCAAGCACGGGTTCACTGTGCAGCCATCTAGCGCCACTGTACGCGGCCATCTTGACCAACGGACACTACCACGAGACTCCCCAGGTCTCCCCCTTCCTCCCCTCATGAACCCACGGCCAGTAGGCCTCTCCTCCACCTCCCGTGTTCCCCTCTCCACGGCACAGATTTAGCCTCCCTTGTCGCCGTACGCCACCACCCACGACAAGTGACCACCCTCTTCGGCATCCTTAGGCCACCACGAAGCCAACTGGACCACCCACGACCCCGATCTGCTACCCACAGCTCCACACTCTCTCTCACTCTCCCACGGCTTCTCCTCCCTCACAGTGCATGGCTAGCCACCGTGCCGACCATCATCGAGCCTCCACGGCTCCACCAGCTACCTCCCCTAGCCTAGTCCATGCCTAAACCACCACTTTATGTGGTGGGTAATCACTGCACGTGATGGACAGTGACTGCGCGTGACTGATCGCCACTATACATTGTAAGATCCAATGCGATACGCTCCCTTCTAGCATCATCAAGGCCACCTTAGGCCCTTCCAAGACCACGCCTAGCTATCCAAACGCCTAAATAGCCACTGTACGCGGTGTAGCCACCCCGTACGTTCCTCCGACGTTATCCACTATGACGATCAACAAGCGACGCACGGGTTATTCCTTCAATGGTATAACTCTCTATCCATCGCTATTTATATTAGATGTTAGATGCATGCTAGTTGACTAGGTTGTGGACTGTGCTACTAGTATTATAGGGTTCGCTGTGTAGTGGTGATGTGACGTGATGTAGTGAAGTGTTGGGCGTAGTTAGGAAGTGTGCTGTGTAGTGTTGTGGACTGTACTGTGAAGTGTGGTGGTAGTGTATGTGCAGTAGTAATGACGTAGCCTAGTGCCGTGAATGGAGTACACGTGGAGTGTACTCTATGTAGTGAGACGAGGCACCATATGGCGTGTATGCCATATCGGTGACGTGGCGTAGTGCCGTGAATGGGGTATACACAGAGTATGCTCCATGTGGTGAGACGATGTACTATATGGCATGTATGCCATAGCGATGATGTGGCGTAGTGCCGTGAATGGAGTACATGAGGAGTGTACTCCATGTGATGAAACGATGCACGGTATGGCGTGTGTGCCATAGCGGTGACGTGGTGTAGTACCGTATAAGGAGTACACGTGGAGTGTACTCCATGTGGTGGAACGATGCACCGTATGGTGTATGTGCTATAGCGGTGACGTGGCGTAGTGCCATGTATGGAGTACGTGAGGAGTGCACTCCATATAGAGAGACGATACACCGTATGGCTTGTATGCCATAGCGGTGACGTAGAGTAGTGTTGTGAATGGAGTACGCGAGGAGTGTACTCCATATGGAGAGACGATACACCATATAGTGTGTGCCATAGTGGTGATGTGGTGTAGTTCTGTGAAGGGAATACACGTGGAGTGTACTCCATTGTAGTGGAGTGACGCACCATATGGCGTGAGTACCATAATAGTGATGTCGCGTAGTTCCGTGAAGGGAGTACACATGGAGTGTACTCCATTGTAGTGGAGTGATACACCATATGGCGTGTGCCATAGTGGTGATGAGGCGTAGTCCGTGAAGGGAGTACATGAGGAGTGTACTCCATGAGGTGTAGCGATACACCGTATGGAGTGTCGCAAAGATAAGGGTGATTGCGTAATTGAAGAGAAGAGTTTGATGTATGGTGTCGGGAACTGTGGAACAGTGTCCCGAAGCATGTGAGATATGGCATGTAGTCCAAGGTAACGAGTGTCGCCATGTGACTGGCTTATGGTAAAAAATAAGTGCAAAGTGGCTAGAAGAGTATCAGAGTAGTGCAGCGAAAGCATGGTTGGGCGACGTCATGAAGTGACGTGGTCAATCATGGAGTTGTGCTGTGAAGTATGGCTGTAGTCCAAGGCGATGGGTGTCGCCTCGTAGTCGGCCTATAGCCAGAAGTAAGTGCGAAGTGGCTAGAATGGTATCAAAGTAGCGCAGCGAAAGCATGATTGGGCAACGTCACTAAGTGACGTGGTCAATTAAGAGGTCGTGCTTGCGATGGGTGAAGGGTTAGTGTAAGAGTGATGTAGCGGGAATGTGATGAGGTGTCATATGTGATGGGAGTACGTGAGGAAACGTACTCGTGATGAGTTGGAGGTTGATGTATAGGTGACGTAGCGGAATGTCAGAGGAAGTGACAAGGTCACGATGTAGCTTGGGAATGGTCTTGAGTTATATGGCACGACGTAAGATGTTGTGATATGATTGTAGTCTACAGCGATGAGCGTCGCCGTGTAGTCGACTTATGGCCAAGAGTATGTGCTAAGTGGCTAGGAAGCGTCAGAGTAGTGCAGTGGAAGCATGATTGGGCAACGTCATGAAGTGACTTGGTCAATCATGAAGCTACACTGTGATGTGCTAGGATGTATGTGAGGTGATGTGACAGAGTCACGATGTAGCTTGGGATTAGTCTCGAGCTATATGGCGTGACGTAAGGTGTATTCATGAACAGAGTCCCATCGTGCTAAGTGTTGGGATGAACTGTCATGAGGCACGGCTAGCATGAAGGGTCGTGCTAGCCTAGTTATGAGAAGGTTGGTAACGGAGTATGGCACTTGCCGTATGAGCCTATGACCAATGTATTAAATGATGGTCTTAAGGGATAAAGGGGTAAGGTACGTGTGTGTTCTGGCTAGACACACGTGCCGAACGGATTCACCATATGTAATGGGTAATCTATCCTAAGTATGGTTACACAGTGCTCAAGCCTCAGAGTGGCTTGGAGCCGTGTGATGTGTATGGATGGTCATTAGAAGTAGAGTGAGCTAAGATACATAAGGGTAATGACGAAGGTACGGTTTAAGAATGGGATGTGTGACTTAGTCAGTCTAAGTCAAGCGTCGGAACGTGGTTAATGAAAAGAACGGGACATAGGTCTTAGTGTCTTAATCCTAAGGTTAATCATGAGTTCACCTTAGGGAGTAAGCACTCGAAGTAGAACGTAAGGTTGAAGGAAGTAGAGACCGTAATGGGTCTCCAAGGGTTTTATTGTCGTAAAGGACATGAAAGAGCACGAGATAGAAGGAAAATGTTTTGAGTAAAGTATAGTTCTATTTCTAGTTCAGCTATTTATGCACTAGATGGAGAATGATGTAAGATTATATATGAATGTAGGTGCCATCTGACGTGTGCATGAATGGACTGCATGGTATGAAAGTAGCATGGAGTCCAGGTAAGTGTTACGTTCATGCTCTTCTAGAGTTTTCTAAAGTATGAGAAAAAGAAAGAGAAACGCTTTTCCCATGAAAGATGCTTTATGAAAGGACACGAAAGATGTTTTTAAAGAAAGCATGTTAACTATTGAAAGGTATATGTATGTATGGCCCTTCTTCGGCAGCACCTTTTTACGTACCCAAAAGTATTAATTGTATGCATGTGAATGGATGAATATACGATGTATCTATTGTACGTATTTTCTAAAGAAAAGAAAGGAAGTTTCGAGGCCCGTGCCCCGAGCCTCAAACCGATGCTTTAAGTGATGCGAAGAAAGTGTTTTAAAACTGGTCCCTGAGAACTGATGTTAAAACGTCCCTATGAACTGATGTTTTAAATGATGCCACGAAAGATGATGTTTAAGCCCATGCTTTTAAACGACGTTTTCCATGAAAAGATATGTTTTCTCGTGAAAAGATGTTTTTCCCATGAAAGCATGAAATGAAAAGAAAAGAAAAGAATGAATGCTCATGCCCATACAAATGAATGAATGAAAGCCTCAATTCTTTAAAGCCAACATGAATGAATGGATGGCATGTGGCATGAATGAATGTATGAAAACACGTAACGGCCACATGAATGAATGGAAAGGGGTACCCAATGGATGAATGGGCAGATTGCAATGCTGGACAGTAGTATCTGGTAGTGTACCCAGTGCTGCACCCTAACGGAAAGGGATTCAAACCCGTGGCCACAGGCAAATCCATTGGCCCAAAAGGCCGCTAACCCCAGCATGCGGGGCGTAACAAAGTGCACCGGCCTATGAAAGTGAAAAGAAAAGTAATTGTATGTATGAATGTATTGCATTCTTCAAGAAATGAAGGCAGTGAGGAGAGAAATGTTTTAAGAAAAGAAAAGCATGTTTAAAGAAGAAAGCCCCCGTCCACTGATGTTTTTAATGAACGCATGTATGCATGTACGTATAGTATGTATGGAATGATGAATGTACGAATGAAAACCTACGTTGCTATATTTTAACGGTATGAAGTAATGCTTACTGAATATTTGACTCATTTTAGTTTTTATGTGTGCCCCTCCCCCCACAGGAAGCTAAATGGGCAGTACGCACAGGAGGGACACAGCCAAAAGGGAAAGAGTACGGAGGTCTAGGCATGAAGGTTTTAAATGTACGAAAAGACCTTTTTATTTTAAAGATTTATATTTTCCACTCTAGCCTCTTTTATTATAAGAGCACATTTTATTTTATAACGTAGAATCTTGCATTCTGGGAAGGACTGTAAAAGGTTTTAAATTGGACGGTAATTCCCGTCGTATTTTCTAAAATATTTTACAAAAAGGCCCACCTCAAGGACGGGTGTTACACCTTGCTCCCCACTTCCTTCCAAACATGATCCACATGCTCCTTTCCTAATCCTCGCATCCCTTCCTTCTTACTGGTGTTAGCCCGTGTTTTCTCACCAGATCGAAAAACGACTGCTGTATGCCCTTGTCGAAAGCATTTCTTACAATAAAAGCCCATCTTCTCATACGTAA
>QEOT01002028.1:49149-67570 GCA_003123785.1 Pterocarya stenoptera
TTGAAGGCGGCTATTCGCCCAACTAGCCTTCATTTATGCTCCGAGGTAGGGCCATGCTGAGGATGGCCTGAATACCGCGCTTGGATACCATGAATCCTAAGAACTTCCCCGAGCTGACATCAAAGATGCATTTTGCCAAATTCAACTTCATTTGGTACTGTCGTAGTATCGCAAAAGCCTCCCTTAAGTCGTCCAATTGCTGTTCTAAGGTTCTACTTTTGACCAACAGGTCTTCCACGTATACCTCTATGTTTCTCCCTATCTGGCCTTTGAACATACGGTTGACCAGCCGCTGGTAGGTGGCTCCTGCATTCTTAAGCCTGAAGGGCATTGCCGTATAACAATACAAGCCTTAGTCAGTGATGAACGAAGTTTTCTCTTCATCCTCAGGGTTCATATGGATTTGATTATACCAAGAGTAGGCATCTATAAAGTTAAGCATGCAATGACCTGCCAATGAGTCGACAATGAGGTCGATGCGAGGAAGAGAGAAGCTGTCCTTTGGGCAAGATTTGTTGAGGTTGGTAAAGTCGACGCGAATTCTCCATTTGCCGCTCGGCTTCTTTATATGTACTACATTAGACAGCCACTCTGGGTAGTGAGCTTCTCGAATGAATCCTGCATTTAGTAGTTGGTCCACCTCCTCGGCTATGGCAACATTCTTCTCTACACTGATGCTTCGGTGCTTCTGCCTCACTCCATTAGCTTTTGGATCTACACTTAGGCTGTGTTGTATAACTTCGGGCACTATTCCAGGCATATCGTCATGGCTCCACGAGAACACATCCTGGTGCACAGCGAGAATTGTCACCCTGGCTTCTAGCCAATTTGGGTGAAGAGTAACAAGCTTCAATGGTCCGATTGGTTTAGCTTTCCAGAGTTCCCGCTCGTCTCGAACTTTGTTTATGACCTCTGCGCCATTTGGAGCTGGTGGCAAGGCGTTGGCATCCTCTATTGGATGCATCGCTTTGCTGGTATGTGTATGGCTTCCTTCCATTGCGACCTTCTACCTCCCCTATACTTGGCTCTCTGTCTGGTTTACTTCAAAGCCTCTGGTAGCTTCAACAAGCTTCTAAGTTGCTTGGAATGGGTAATCTCAGTTACTCGAAGCACACGCAAGATCTATAATGAGCCCATAGATGGCACCACTGTTAGCGGTGTCATTAATACAGTGTGGTTTCCTGGCTTTCCATCTATACCTCGTGGGCCGTTGATGATCTTATGTTGACGAATCAAGGGTCATCCTCATTTCCTGTCGCGCTCTGTACTAGTTCCTATGCCCTGTGTGCGACTGCAGGCTGTTAGGCTAATCTGTCTTGTCGACGTCGACTCGCCTTTCTGATAGAGGTTTTGGCCCCTATGCAGGCTTGGTAGCTTTTGAGCCGGGTATTGGGCCAAGGCCCAATGGGCTTTAGGAGGTACAGGAAAATCCCCTTACACAACTCATCTAAAACCACTCATTTCATCTCATCTAATCTCATCTCATTATCCAAACAAGCCCTTAGAATGTTTATTCTTTCAAATTAATTTGATGGTCATGGGACCTCCTTAGCCTCTTCATTTCAACTTTCCTAACAAACTAACTAGACTACTATTAACATTGAAAGTCTACTTGCTATTTACATTTCTAAAACCTGCATGTCATTTGCAACTATACTAGTTAGTACGTAAAATATCACTGTTTCTAATTATATTTAAGTACTTCTTCATATATTGCTTGACAGACTCTCTCCATTGTACTCTTCTTCCACCATTATCAACAGCTGAACTTAGCTTGACCAAAACAATTATAATACAAAAAGGAATTTTACCTGAAATAAAATTAGACGAATGTTTCTCTTTCTCGTGTGATTCTAATTCAATTCAGATAACAAATTCAGGTATACTAGAATTGGTGAATTTTTATAGAAGAGAAATGGACTTTTTTGCAGTGAGGCTGTGACAACCCAAGCTAGCCAGGGAAAATTCCCTGGAGAAGGCGTCACTCCTCAAGGAATCATGATTCATGACTCTCAGGGATTGCGACATTCCCTAATTAATTATAATGTTGCTCGCATCTCTCGACATTCCCTAACTCCTCATCAAGGATTTGAGTGTCGTGACCACCAGGGAGCAGCATGTTTTCCTAGCTTGAGCGTCACTGCATTGCCATGATAAATATACTCATTGACTTTCTTTCAACTACTCTTTACATCTTTTAAAAAAAATTACTTTATGATCAATGGGTTTGATAATTTTCAAACTCGTCTATGGGGTAGGAAAAGTTTCACAATGATTCTTATGGCATTACCCATATATCAACATTCTCGTTTTATCTCACTTTTGTTTAATTGATTAATGAAAATGACTGATCTGGCAACTCACGATTAATTAAAAATAAGCATGTTACTTGTATATAATTAGCTTTTCAGAAACTTAAAAATGCCAAGTCAACCCGCCACTCCAACAAAAAATTATATAAAACAAAAAACATAAAAGATGTTAAAAATAATATAGAATAAAATATACAATTTTAAAAAAATTAATTTCCAAAACATAAATATGTAATATAAATTCTATAAAACTAAAACTAATTATAATTATAGGCAATGAAAGTAGGGTTGTAATAAAGCCGAGCCGAGCTAGTCTTTAGCTTGCCGAACTTGTCTCGACTCAAAATACTCGAGCTCGGCCTCTAGATTTTTATTTATTCTTTGTTCAAACTCGACTAGGTAAACTAAACTCTCAATTAGAGCTCGTCCCACAAACGAGCTCGAGCTCTTCTCGAATTGTCTATTTTTTTTTAATTTTTGAATAAGATTTAATAAATTAGATAAATAAAAAACTAATATTGAATTTGTACAACTAACAAGTAGAACTTCTATTAAATTATATGATTCTTAAAATTTATAAATAATTAATATCTAACTAGTTGATATTTATCCATAATAACAATATATTATATGCCTACATATATTATTATTACATACACATAATATGATAGCATATATTTATTTTATATATGGTTCCCACATACTAGTATATGAAATTATTAAATCTTATCGACTAATTATTGTACAAATTATAAAATATAATTATGAAGTATATTCAATATATAAACATAAGTAATTAGATTACATATGATATATTTAATTATAAAAGTGCTATACTTATATTATTAGCTAATACACACACATGTATATATACATAGGTGTATGTGTATATTTATCAATATATGAATAAGCTTTAATTGAGTCGAGTTAATGAGTCGACTTGGGCATAAATGAGTGGGTCTTAATGAACCTTAGTCGAGTTTTATTGGGTATGTGTTATTTACTAATCGAGCGGGTATCTACTTTCATGGGTGAGCTTTTTTTTTTTTTTTCACGAATTGAGTTTGGTTCAAGTTTAACCGGGCGAGGACCGAGCGGGTTATCGAATAGACTGGTTCATTTATATTTCTAACTAAAAGCAGAAAAAAATTGACGCCAGGGCATAATAAGGGAGATTATTATGATTGCTAGTTAGACACCAGGAGCTAGAAATTGAGATTGAGAAAAAGAAAACAAAGAGAAAACTCTGAGATAAACTCTAAGATTAGGGTTTGTTTATAAAAATTGAATAATAATCAATATCCTTCTGAAACCCACAAGCCGAGCTTAAATAGCTAACGAAAAATGAAAAAATTGTAATTAAGGCCAAATAATATAATACAGAATAAGATAACTATGGTTAAAATCTAGCTTAAGAATCTGGAATAAAATCATTACTAAAAATAAAACTTACCATAAAAGAAAATTAACCAAAAATGAAAGAATTGACTAAAAGTGACAATTCGAAAGAAAAAAGAGCTGATTTTGGAGTCGACAAGGTGCCCCACTAGGAAAAAGCATGATAACCACGACATACATGCCAAATCATGTATGCGCGAAAAAGCTGATTTTGGGGTCATATGCGCGATTCTAATACATGTAGCTCGAGTTATGAGAAATATATATTGACACCGTCACTTCTCCTCGTCCAACTGAGGAATAAGTCTTCTCGCCCAAACGATGAATAAGTCGTTCCGCTCCTAAATCCGACGAATATTGCTTCTTGCCCAGATCTACCATTTCTCGTCCAAATCCAAGGAATATTCATCGCTTACCGTCAATTTTGCACTGGTCCACCTCGAGTCCACCTCCTCGAGGTAGTCCAGTGCTTTTATCGTCGTATCTGTTAGTTGAGCCTCATCATTAGACCTAGATCCTCATGCATAAAAAACCTAATGTAAGAATACATATTTTCTTAATAAAAACAAGATCTTAAAAAAAAAAAATTAATAAGTCTTGAAAGAAAATGTTCGAATATTACCATATTATGATAGACTATAGTCGTAATATTCTAGCATATGTATAGTAATATGATTTATTTTCTTACAATATTTAGTTTATAATGTAAATAAATTAATATCATTAATTTGTTGCATTTTCATTATTTTTCTGGTCTCATTCACCTATAAACTAAGACAATTATTGTGTATTCAAAACAACTAAGAGTAGAAAAAGATGTATTCTCAAATTTTCTCTCCGTCATTCTCACTTCTCCATCTCATTTTTTTTATTTAATTGTATTTAAAAAAATTAAAAAAAACCCACCATAGGTCAACCACCATTGGCCACAAGCGGGCCCTTGCTCCTTGGGAAGTGCAATATAAGTGAACCCATGGGCCGTCCGGCGTCCATCGAGGGGGCCACCCAAGCCCCCTTTTAATTTTTAAGCTGTATTATTATTTTTTAAATATTATATTTCTTTATTGTAAATATATATAATTTTAACTAATTTCTTGATATTACTCTTAATATATTTGTTTATTTATTCAGTTTTTAACATCTAATCAATCTATTCTATTTTTAAAATCTTATTTTTTGCTGATATAATATAGTGACTACACAATATCCTTGTGTTTTAAAAGGCTGATTGTGGATATTTTACCCGTGTCTATCTCTAATTGTTCATGACATGATAAATGATTGTCTTGTAAGCAATATTCCCTAATGAATTAACGAAAAAAAACATCAATTTGTAAGCGGATGTATAAGTACATGATTTGTAAGAAAAATTTAAAATTTAAATCTCTTACAAATTAAATTCTGCCATGTCAAGCATGTAAATAGTGTATTCTCTACATCAACTTATAAGTGAAGTGTTCTTAAAAAACAAAATAGGCGAATGATCTATTTA
Organism: Pterocarya stenoptera; assembly: GCA_003123785.1. Taxonomy (NCBI): domain Eukaryota; kingdom Viridiplantae; phylum Streptophyta; class Magnoliopsida; order Fagales; family Juglandaceae; genus Pterocarya; species Pterocarya stenoptera. The sequence continues at coordinate 54,352 of QEOT01002028.1, forward strand.
TATATATATATATATCAACATTGCCATGACAAGGATTGTGGTAAAACTTTCTTTACTCATAGACAAATTTGAAAATTCATAAAACTCCAATGACCACTACAGAAATCACTACAACAAATAGTGATTTTTGGAATAGAATTTTTTTCTGCGACTTTTATTTAGTAGCAAATAATTACCTTTTATGACGAATTCTTTTGCTGCAATAGAAATTTCGTACAAAAATTAAATTTTTACATTCTCATCATTTTTATTTCTGACTAGTTTGAAATTGCTGCTAATTCTTACTTTTTATGGCAAAAATTACCTCGCCGCAAATAATTTCAACTACAAAACTATCTTTCATGGCAAGATTAAGTCGCCGCTAAATGTAACTTGAAGAAAAATGACATTTTGTGACCAATTATTTTGTTGTGCAGAAAATTTAGCCGCAAAAAGTTATTTTTCTCGTTTTCATCATTTTATTTGCAGTGAGTAAGAATTCGTCACAATAAAATCACCACATTTGAGTTCGACGGAAAAAATCAATTCCTATGCCTTTTGTGTCTTTCACGGCGGTATTAAATTACACCTAAATGTATCGGATGGTATTTAACCATTTGCGATAATTATTTAACTATTTGCGGGAACACTAAATCACAGTAAAAAGATCACAGTTAAAAAAAAGAAGAAAAAGGGAGAAAGTCCTAATCCCTAAAGTTTAAATCAGTTTTTCCTTTTTCTTCGCCTTCTCTGAACCCCCACCCCCGACGTCTCTCTTTTGCCAGATATTCTATTTGTTCTCTCTCTCTCTCTCTCTCTCTCTCTCTCTCTCTCTCTCTCCCCTTGTGTCGCTGCAGTCTCTCACCATCGTCAGTAGCAGCTTCCTCTGTTAGGAACCCTAGAGAACTGATAAGATGAAATTGAAGATATGAGTTTGGAAGTGATAGAAGTGTTGAGTTGAAGTGTTTGGGTTGAAGTCTACTGGGAACGACATCGCTGGAGTGAAGTAGTTGGAATAAATGAAGTCCCAAAGCTCATCGTCTTATGGGGGAGAAAGCTACTGTTGTTTTTTATTGTTCTTTTATTATTGTCGTTTATAGTTAGAGTATGAAATGCATCGTTTGGGGAAGTGTCCTAAACGGTGCACTTTATTACTGTTATTTTCATTTTTGTTTTGAGATGTAAGTTTATCAAAGGTAAGAGTTTGTTAGAGGAGGGAATATAGGAGAGGAAGGAGCGTAGTGGTTCGTGTCGAGAATCTTTTGTAGTGGAAATCTTGGAGGAAGGGAGACCTCGAATGCTCCCAGCATGACAATACAGTGTTGCTACCTGTGAGGAATTTCATCAAACACTATTCCTGCGTTCACTTCCTTTACCGTGTTCGTTGCATTTCTATTTCAGCATCCATGCCATTGCATTTCTGTTTCACCATACAGAGAATTACAAGGAGGAGTTTAACAATTGGTATCACTTTAGCACCGATCCTACCCAGACCTAGCCTTTCGCAATCACAAACCCAGAAAACCAATTTCATTCCCATTCACCTAGCTACCCAAAAAACTAGATATACAGACCCATCTTCACCTATAGAATACCGACCACAGAAAACCATGGCTGATGCAACATGTTCCAAACAGAACAATCCTGATGGTCTTCAACGCCAAATTGATATTTTGGGGGAAGGGCTGCGTGAGGTGCATGAGCACCAGTAGTCTTCTGACACTCCAATGGACCAGTTGATGGATATGGTGCGCTCATTAGTAGAGAATCAGAACAACATTGGCGACAGGGGCCTGCAAAACACAAATGAGGTGATCAAAATCAGAATAGGGGGATTTCAACGTGGAATCAGATTAGACTTTCCTCATTTCAAGGGGAAAATCCATCGGATTGGATATTCAAAGCAACACAATACTTTGAATATCACCAAACAAACCAAGCTCAACGACTCTTAATTGCTTCCTATCACATGGAGGGGGAAGCCTTGGTGTGGTATTAACATGCTTTTGACACAGCCCAGTTTAATAGCTGGGACATAATGGTTCGAGCTTTGCTAGTCCGTTTTGGCCCTATCGCTTACGATGACCTTATGGAGACTCTTACTCGTCTAAAACAAACTTTATCAGTAGCTGGTTACAAGGCACAATTTAAGCTCTATCCAACAGATTATGCGGACTCCCCGACCATCATAGGTTGAGTTGGTTTCTCAGCGGACTGAAGGATGAAATCAGGCTACCCCTACTATGTTTAATGCTCTTAATCTAAATGCTGCCTTTAGGCTAGCTTGGATCCAAAAGGAATACTTGAGTAGTACTCGGGAGCCCATTAAGTTGAACAATGAGAGAGGAAAGGTTCTAACTGGTCATGGTCCTAACATCACCACTAGTGGAGGTGAAGGTAGTAATAGAGGGCCGTGAACTTTTCAAAGGGTAGTATCTTCACTGTCTATGGATGAAAAATGAAAAAAGGGCTTATGTATCCATTATGAAGAAAAATGGAACCCAAATCACATGTGCACGAAGCCCCGGATTTATTTGTTGCAAGGATATGATGGGCTGGAAGATGATGGGGAAGAAAAAGAGGCAACTATGGAGTTAGCTAAGGAAGCTGCAGCACTAGTCCAAGAAGTGAGCCTAGAACCCGAAATCTCACTAAATGCTCTTATAGGAACTCCTAGTGCCAAAACAATGAGACTGCGAGGTACAATTGGGGGAGAATAAGTGGTGATTCTTGTTGACTCGGGGAGCACACATAATTTCCTCAATCCCTCTATTGTTAGGAAGACCAAATTGGCAGTGGATGAGAAACAAAAGATTGCCATGAGGATAGCCAATGGACAACTGATATACAACGAAGGATATTGCACTACAGCCCACACAAAAATTCAAGGTACTAATTTCAACTCTCCTTGTTACATTTTGTCTCTTGGTGGCTGCAATGTTGTGTTGGGAGTGGAGTGACTGGAAACGCTTGGGCTTATTATGTGGGACTTCAAAAAGCTTACAATGAAATTTATGTATGGGGGAAGGGGAATTATGTTGGTGGGACTACCCTTGTAGGAGTCCACTTTGAAAGAGAGTAACAAATCCTTGCTTAATTCCCTTAACAAAGGAAAGGGGCTGTTGTTACAAGTATTAGTAGGGGAGGAAGAGGGAAATTCTGGTTGTTGGGGGGAAGAGGTGCAGTATCCGCTCAGGAAGTTCCAAGGGGTATTTGAAACACCTAAGGGGCTGCCTCCTTCACGTGCACACGACCACAAAATCCTCACTATCAAAAGAAGGAAATTGAGAAAATAGTAGCTGAATTGTTGGAGTCTGGGTTGGTACGACCAAGTTCCAGCCCTTTCTCATCTCCGGTATTGTTATTACGGAAGTCCGATGGTAGTTGGAGGATGTGCGTTGATTATAGGGTGCTTAATACGGAAACTATAAAAGATAAATTTCCTATTCCCATTATTGATGAACTCCTAGATGAATTACATGGGTTAGTTGTATTTTCCAATTTGGATTTAAGATCGAATACCACCAAATCCGGGTAAGTCCTGAAGATGTGGAAAAAAGGGCATTTAGGACCCACGATGGGCACTATGAATTCCTCGTAATGCCCTTCAGGTTAACAAATGCACCCTCAACCTTTCAAGGGTTAATGAAGGATGTGTTTAGGCCTTATGTGAGAAGATTTTTCCTAGTATTCTTCGATGATATACTAGTTTACAACAGGGGTTGGGCTGAGCACTTGGGCCACTTAGAGAAAGTTTTGAAGGCATTACAGCAGCACCAGTTGCATGCTAAGCTATCGAAATATCAGTTTGGGGTGTCGGAAATAGATTATTTGGGCCATGTGATAAGTGAGAAGGGAGTGGCAACTGATGTTAAGAAAGTAGCAGCTATGCTTGAGTGGCCCAAACCAAGAAATGTGAAGTCATTGAGGGGATTTTTGGGGTTAACTGGCTACTACCATAAATTCATCAAGAATTATAGGGTCATAGCAGCTCCCCTTACTGATTTACTTAAAAAGAATGTTTTTTTGTGGACTCCCGAGGCGATGGGAGCTTTTGTTAACCTAAAAACAGCTGTTACACAGCCACTTGTGCTAAGGCTTTTGGATTTTTCACAAGCCTTCACTATTGAGTGTGAAGCTAGTGGGCGTGAAATGGGGGCAGCGTTAATGCAAGCTGGACAGCCACTAGCTTTCATGAGTAAAGCTCTAAAGGGAAAGGCACTACTGCTTTCCACCTATGAGAATGAGCTTTTGGCTTTGGTAACGGTGGTGAGGAAATGGAGGCCTTATTTGTTAGGCCAATCCTTCATTGTAAAAACCCACTAACAGGCTTTAAAGTTTCCATTGGAACAACGAGTTGGTAGTGCAGCCCAAAAGAAGTAGATCAGTAAATTGATGGGGTATGATTTCTCTATTGCGTATAAGAAGGGGAATGAGAACGTGGTGGCAGATGCTCTTTCACAGGTGGAGGATTAGAATGAGTATTGTAAGGTAGCCCTAGCTATGATTTCATTTCCGACGGCTGATTGGGTAGAGGAATTAAAGGCCAGCTACACAACGTCTGCTGAAATACAACAGTTAGTGTAGAAACTGCAGCAAAACAACAACCCCCCCAAAGGGTTATCAATTGCAGCAGGGGCTAGTAGTTAAAAAGGGCAGGATTGTGATTGTGGACGAATAATCTTTTAAAAGTAAGGTAATGCAGTACATACATGACAATCCAATGGTAGGGCACTCCAGCTATTTGAAGACGTACCAAAGGGCTAAGAGAGATTTTTTTTGGGATGGGATGAAGAGGGATATCAAAAGGATGGTTCGAGAATGTGGGGTTTGTCAAGCTAATAAGTATGAGACTTCCTCTCCCGCGGGTCTCTCGCAACCCTTACCTATTCCTAAGCAAGCATGGGTGGACATTTCAATGGATTTTATTGAAGGACTCCCTACATCCCAAGGGTTTAATGTCATCTTGGTGATAGTTGATCATTTCACTAAGTTTGGCCACTTTATTCCACTGTCCCATCCCTATACTGCTGTAACAGTGGCCAACTTATTCCTAAACCATGTCTTAAAGTTGCATGGCCCACCCAGAACTATTGTCATAGATAAGGACCAGATTTTTGTGAGTTCATTTTGGAGAGCCTTCTTTTCATTACAGGGATCGGCCCTCAATCACAACTCAGGTTATCATCCACAGTCTGATGGCCAGGCTGAAGCCCTAAAAAAATGTTTGGAGAATTATTTAAGGTGCTATGTTGGGGTGAAACCCCAGACATGGGTGTAGTGGTTGGCATTTGCAGAGTGGTGGTACAATACCTCATACCACACCTCCACAAAAATGACCCCTTTTGAGGCCTTGTATGGTTATGCACCCCTTCCACTGTTAGCTTACATTCCAGGAACAACAACAAACAATCAAGTCGACCAGGCTTTACAGAACCAAGACAAAGTAATATAAGTGCTTAAGGAGAACTTAGATCATGCAAGGAACTGTATGAAAATTGAAGCAGACAAACATAGATCTGAAAGACACTTTAAGATTGGAGATTAGGTTTACCTAAGGCTACAGCCATATTGACAGAAATCGGTGACCAACTGTAGAAACATGAAGCTCTCTCCGGGATTTTATGGCCCATTCAAAGTGTTGCAGAAGGTGGGGGAGGTTGCATATCGTCTAGACTTGCCGAGCGGCTCCAAGCTCCATCCCACCTTTCACGTGTCCTGCCTCAAGAAGAAGATTGGAGCCCAAACTTAGCCCTTAGCCACTCTGCCTCCAGTTGATACACACAGCGAAATCCAACCCTAGCCCGAATTTGTTGTTGATTGACGCATGAAATGCCATGGGGATCGTGCGATTACAGAAGTTTTAGTGAAGTGGGTGGGCGCATCTAAGGAGAACAATACTTGGGAGAAGTTGTGGGAGTTGTAGCACCTTTACCCGCACCTTGTGGGCAGGGTGCTGTGAAGAGGAGGGTAGTTGTTAGGAACCCTAGAGAACTGATAAGATGAAATCAAAGATATGAGTTCGAAAGTGATAGAAGTGTTGAGTTGAAGTGTTTGGGTTGAAGTCTACTGGGAACGACGTCGTTGGAGTGAAGCAGTTGGAATAAATGAAGCCCCAAAGCTCATCGTTTTATGGGGGAGAAAGCTACTGTCATTTTTTATTGTTCTTTTATTATTGTCATTTATAGTTAGAGTATGAAACGCATCGTTTGGGGGAGTGTCCTAAACGGTGCACTTTATTACTGTCATTTTCATTTCTGTTTTGAGATGTAAGTTTATCAAATGTAAGAGTTTGTTAGAGGAGGGAATATAGGAGATGAAGGAGCATAGTGGTCCGTGTCCAGAATCTTTTGTAGTGGAAATCTTGGAGGAAGGGAGACCTTGAATGCTCCCAACGTGACAATACAGTGCTACCTTTGAGGAATTTCATCAAACACCATTCCTGCGTTCACTTCCTTTATCGTGTTCATTGCATTTCTGTTACAACATCCATACCATTGCATTCTGTTTTACCATACAGAGAATTACAAGGAGGAGTTTAACATCCTCACGCCGGTAAGTCTCCATCCATCCTTCTCGTCTTTCTCTCTTTTTCTCTCTTCATATGCGTCTCTTACTGTTCTCTCTCTTTAGGAGGAACCCTGTTGAAGAATCACCAGGCAGTAACAGTATGTATCTCTGCACTTTGCAAACCCATCAGAGGTTCCAATCCAAGTCATTACATTTTCCGTTGACGTCCTTAAAAAAAAAAAAACTGACGCAGATCTTGTATCTTCATTCCTCAGGTACCCCCCGATCATGGCATCCCATGTCACAACATTTCTCTCAGGCATATAATCAAACATTTTGTTTCTCTTGGCGATCCTTTGGAGATATAATTCCTTACGAGGTAGCAGCAATTCAAGAGACCTTCATTTTGCTGATTATTTATTTGGGTTTGCAATTGAGGGTAATTTGTACTAATCTGTGGGTTTTGGGATAGAGTAATTGTCATTTCACAGTCCCATTTATTTCTATTTCCAACCTTCAATCTCATCTAATATTGTTGTGTTATTATGTTCGGAAGCTAATATTATTGAGGATTAGCTTTCATTTTTGCAACATTTATGAATGACGTTCTTCACATTTCTCCATAGAAGTTTCTTCTTCTTGGCTTATTGGACTTATGGTTAATTCCTCTATTTCTTTGTCCTTAATTGGCTACAGGAAATGCTACTACTCTGTTCCTCTTCTTGTGCCCAATGAATATTATATCCCTGAGAGCCTTTTATCACTCTTATGGTTTGTCTCATTTCTCCAACAAGGTATTGATATTATAGACCATTTAGAGTTTTTACGTTGCTCTTTTTATTCTATGCCTAACCTTGAGGTGCTTGCTATTGCCAATAGGCCATTTGATTTACTCTAAAGAACAATTTAAAAGAAAGTTAGCAAGCTCCTCAAGGTTATTACATGAGATAGGGTCCTTGAATAGCAAAACAAAATGATTAAACTTTCTTCGAAATGATTGATATCTTACATACAAATATAGATTTTTGAGCATTTGATGATGAGTGATTGCAAAGCCACCTTTTTTTTCCTCTACTTCTGTGATACATGCCTTCATAAAGTCCTTGTCTTGTGATACATGTACTATTGAGTCTTTGATGGTATTTGACTAATGTGACAAACACTAATATCACTAATGTCACTATTGTTAATCAAGAGACTTTTTGAAGAAAATTAGGTATTAAGCAGTTTTTTTTTTCTTCTTTTTCCTAGGCAAATCAAGGTGTTAAAACATAAATAACTATGTGTGCGATTAGTTTTGGCTAGGTTCTGCTTCCATAGTTACCAGCAGGTGAGTTCCTTTATTTTTTGTATCCCTTTCTTGTTTATTGCATGTGTGTACTGCAAACCATAAATATGCATAGTGTTCTATTTTAGCATTGTCTTATGCTTGATTGTTGCTTTCTATTATGTGAATCACAGTCTGGGGATGGAATTCATATCTAGTTCTGTTAGTCTGTAAATGAAATTCATATCTAATTCTGTTAGTGTTATGCCAAGAGCATTCTATACTTTACCTCAAAGTCCGCAACTGTTTGAGCAGATGTTAATGGTCTTTGGTTTAATTTTCGAGTGATATACAATAAAGTTTGTGATTCAAGTTTTTATCTCATCTCTGCAGGTGTTTTTGAGATGAAGATCTCCCTTGGAGGTCAAGTTTTCACACAACTAAAATTGAGCTAAAATTAATTATAGCCAAATATTGAAAGTTGATTCAAACCTGTTACGTTCTTTGAAAATGGGAATGGCTATCTTGGTTGGTACATTTCGATCAAATTTATTTTCTACTAGTCTCTTTCTTTTTGATTGATACATGATAAACTTTGGTTGTTGTTTGTAGGAATACACATTGATTTGAGGCTTGAATAAAGACAAGTAATTTTTTTCGTGTGGAAGGTTCCAACTCCTTTAATTTTTTTCGTGTGTGTTTCAGCCTTCAGAGTTGTGCTAAGGCTGCTCTTTTACTCGTTTAGTGCATTATTCTAGGGTTTAGTACTTGTGCTTATTTGTTTTCTTCCCTTTCTTTACAAACTACCTAGAAATTGTTGTTTGTATTCCAATACTAGTACTTGTTTGTATTCTTTTTTTAGTGTATTTGTAATATATTGTTTCAATCAAATTCTTCAAGAAAGAATTTAGAGAGAATGCCAAGGTATTTGATAGTATGTTGCATTCAAATGTGACTTTTTTTTTTTTTTGCTTCAATAAGGTTTAAGGATTACTGATTCTAAAGCTAATATCTTAACTTTATTGGATATGTCTAATGGCAAAAAGCTGTTAGGTGAACTATGCGTGTGTTAGGCTAACTTTTCTGGCTAACCCAGACTACTTAGTGTTATACTTACTGCTTTTTAAGGATTATTTTACTTTCAACTCTACTATAGTACATTTGGTTTTTTACTTAGAAGTTTTTCCGTTTGCTCTACTATACTACTTACTCATTCAGTACATTTTTTCATGGTTTAGTACTTGTGCTTATTTGTTTTTGTTTTTGTTTTCCTTTCTTTTCAATCTACCAAGAAATTATTGTTTCTATTCCAATATTTTCTCAATCTGAATCTCTAGTTGCTTGTTAAAAAGTATACCATGGAGAGGTTGGTTGAGATTTACCTAGTCAATTTCAGTTATTGTACTATTTTTTTATTGTTTATTAATCTATGAGTTTAGTGTATTTGTAATATACTGTTCACATTCTTGATGTGTTTTAGGTAAGGGTATAAGCTTGTGATACTGTTTTACTAGTATTTTATTTTTAATCTATGACCTTAGTGTATTGGTAATATATTGTTTACAATTTTTGTATTTTAGGTATAAGGCTCTGATACTGTTTTACTAATATTTTTTTTTATTTCATAATAGACTATTTTCGGCGACCATAAATCTTCGAAAATGTTGTTTTGATGGCAAATGTCTATTGACGGCGATCGTCATCATGACATATAATTATTTGTGACCATGATTAATTTTTTGGTGGCAAATACGTACTTGCAACGATAAAATCACTGCAAATAGGCGTCTCCTAACAAAACTCTCAACATTATGGCTTACTTTTTCCTATGACAAAAAACTCCCCGAGAAAAAAATTTACTTTTTTCTGACCCTAGTTAACTATGGTTGGCACATTTTTTGTGATGAAATTTTGCACTTTTTCTGAGGAGAAAAATTGCTAGAAATAAAAGTATTTTTGACATACATTTCGCTTGCAGATTTAAGTACAATATGTTACCACAGATTTCTAGGGAGTCAGCTATGACTTGAAGTGGCAGGAAAAATTCATTTCCGGCAAAAATATGGTCTAATTGCAGCAAAATCAATTGTGTGAAAAAGGCTAATTTGTTGCATTGTTAATTCTCTTTCACATCGAGATTAAGGGTTGGTTTGGATATTGTTTCGTCTCAATATCCAAATATCACTCAAATCTAAACACATTTCAAATTCAAATTTTCAAAATTTTCATCTAATTATAATTTAATCATTACAACTTTTTCAAACTTTCAAACAAAATACAAAAAGTAATTTTACCTTTTCAAATTCTAAAACAAAAATAATATTAAAAACTTATATTATAACAATATTTTAACTTATAATATGTTTATTCAATTTTTTTTTTCTCTCATTTCTCAAAACCCTATAAAACATTTCAACTCAAATCATTTCATTTCTATTTATAGATTTTTCATCTTATCTCATTTCAACATCCAAACAAGGCCTAAGGTTTTTGTTGGTGGAATTAGCTAGCTAGTTGGGGGCACTACAACAGAAATGACTTTTTGGGACGAAATTTTTCGTCCCAAATTATAGTCATTTCGTCCCAAAATATTTTTTGAGACAAAAAAAATTCGTCCCGAGCTCGTCCCAACAACACTGTCCCAGAAGATATATTGGGATGAAAATCATCATTTCGTCCCAAAAAATATCTTTTGGGACGAATTTGATGGAAACCGTTCGAACACGTTCGAACGGGAAAGATTATTTGTCACGGTTGAAATTCGTCCCAGAATATCGTTCGAACGGTACTAATTGACGTTTGAACGATTTAAATCTAAGTTCGAACAACGAAGACATTAGTTATACCCGTTCGAACGGTAAAAATAGATTTCCGTTCGAACGTCAAACGGATATATCGAACGGCATAAATATAGATTTCCGTTCGAACGTGGTGAAATTATCGTTCGAACGGGACATAAAGAAATTGAGTTCGAACGTTAAAGTGGGAGTTCGAACGATAACTATTTTATTTAAACTCAATAATAAAAAAACCAAATAGACATTCATAATATTTGAAAAAATACATTACAAACTGTTTAATAGTCACAAAAGTTTTATAATAAGTGCAAACTAAATAAACAACCATGAAACTAGTATTGTTCGTACATAAATAGACAATCCCAAAATGTGTACATAAAAAACCATTAGTTGCTTGGAGGCCTGTACTGTTGCATAAGCTGCTGCATTTGGAGTTGCATCTGTCTCCTGAACTCTTCTTGTTGTTCTTCATGTTGTTTGAAACGCATCTCCATGTCTGCTTGTTTCGCCAATTGAGCCTCTAACTCATGCTGCCTTGCAGTCAATTCTTCTATTCTGGAATTCGCATTCTCTAGCGCTATAGAAGCCGTAGAGGCAAACCCGGAAGAAGAGGAAGAAGGTGAAGGCTTTACACAGCGACCCATACCCTTTAAATATCCTGAACGTTGACCCAAGACTTGTTTAAAAATATCAATATCACTTGTCGAGGAATTTTGATCTGATGCAGATTCAGTACGAAGGGCAACCATTTTATCCTAGACATATATAAAATAAAGAATTAATATCGTCATAAATATTTTAATATATTTAATTAATGTTATAATACTTACATAATTTTCACGGGCATCAGGATGAGTCCACTCTCCATTACGATCAGTGTGCGATGCAGCATATAATTTTGTCAGATCATAATTGGTATCTGAATCTTGCTATAATAAATATGTGTTAAGATATAAAGTCATTATGATTCATCCAAACAATTAACTATATCCAATAAAAAAAATAACAATACCAATTTCTTAGAAAGGCGATGGAAAGATCTTGAGCCTGCATGATGATTAATCTTCAATTTTGACCTATTTGTTTTGTTTATAGAACTTCGCTCCTGCAAAGAAATTGAAAAAATTATGAAACAAAATAACAAATAAGACAAGTTAAATAATTAATTTAATTATACCTGATATGATGGATCCTCAAACATGTCACAAAGTTTTTCCCACTCAGAAGGTCGGACATCTTGAAAGGGATGTTGGCGTGCATCTTCCTTGCTCTCAAACTTATTATAATGCTCATGACACCTCGCCTTATATTTACGGAATGAATTACTCATAAGCTCTTCCACAGTCTTACGCTCCTCTCTCCGACCAAAATTTAATTCAAAATCATCCTTGAAAAACATAGTCACAAACATATTATCATTTATAATATTCTAAATTTAAGTAAAATATAGAAATTTATTCTACTAAATCAATGTTAAACATTACCAAACAACGCTTCTTGATAAGCTCTTTAACATCTTGGGGAACTTTCTTCCATGAAGTCGTTGCCAAAGGTGCATAAGTTCGTGTAAGAGCACCCACATGCGATGCAAGCCAAGCTGCTGGTTGTCCTTCGCCTCCGGTATGTTCGTCAGGAATGTTAACCTTGATCTTACCCACCTTGCGATATTTTTCCAACGTCACGCCTCTAGTGGTGCCTCGACCTTGACGAGATTGTACTGTGGACTCTATAAAATATAACATTGTAATCAATCTCTATTATATGTCTATCATACTACCTTAATTAATAACTTTTATGAGTATTAAATTTTTACCTTGTTCTGTAGAGTCAATCTCTAATGGTGAGTCTGAAGGAGAGCTAGGAACAGGTGGAGATGGGTTGCGAACTTCCTTCCTCTTTGGTGGCATAATTTCAAACCACTGATACATTCAATAAGTAAAATATTTGTCATCAAGTGTAATGTTAACACATAATTGGTCAATCGGTTTCTGTATCAATTTCATTTGACAATTCGCTCTCATCATCTGTAGATACTTCAGATGATTCAACATTTTCATCAGTTATCGTATCAACAATTTCAGCTTCAATATCTTCTCTATTTAATGGAATCATCTCGTACTGGCTCAAATCCACAAACAAATTTAAGGCAGGTTGACTCTCTTGGTATGCTTCTTGAGTAGAGGGATTATCTTCTTCTTCATCTTGTCCTTCCGCCTGAGGGATAACATCATATATATTTCTTGGAGAATATTTTTGTACTACTCGCCATTGATGTCCTAACTCTGGATCATCTAAGTAGAATACTTGAGATGCTTGAGAAGCCAAAATAAAAGGATCATCTTCATACCATTTTTTTGATGTATTAACACTCAAAAAATATTCATCATCACGGACGCCAGTTCGAGGATTGCTTAAATCCCACCAATCACACTTAAACACATACACTGCAAGCTCCCCCAAATATTTCATTCCAATTATATCGACAATAACCCCATAGAAATCAATGTTTTCTCTATCATGACTCCCTTCGACTAGGACACCACTATTCTGGGTTTTCCTATAACAATCTCGATCCATTGTGTGATATCTACTTCCCCGAAAAATACATGCAGAATATCGAGCAGCGCGTCTCGATGGGCCACGTGCCAATGCATATAGTTCATCT
>QEOT01002028.1:68897-116926 GCA_003123785.1 Pterocarya stenoptera
ATTTCAGGTTCATTATAATGTCTTCTTCTAGGACGGGACGTAAGCGACGCAATACTGGAGAGACTAGTATCAGTCCAGCCAGGGAGAGGACTGTTTCAGTAGAGCGACAGGTGAAGATATCTGACTTCCAGAGTCTTGTCTGGGAGAGTCATTCCTTGCCATCAATCTTCAGCGATCGTGGTTGGGGACCTATCTTAGATGCGGAGGAATCATGGGAGACTATCTCTTATATTGACATTGTTTCTGAGTTCTATAGAGAGCTCAGTGGTGTCAGCCCAGATGACGAAGGGGCATACAGCATCTCTGTTTGAGGAGTTACAGTCGTATTTTCACGAGATCGACTCGCTGAGCATCTTGGTATTCCTAGGCTGCCAGATGCATATCCGAANGTGTCAGCCCAGATGACGAAGGGGCATATAGCATCTCTGTTCGAGGAGTTACAGTCGTATTTTCACGAGATCGACTCGCTGAGCATCTTGGTATTCCTAGGCTGCCAGATGCATATCAGAACGTGATGCCTAGAGAGTCTGATCCTTCAGTTGAGGCGGAGACAGCTGAGGAGGAGGCACCAGCTTATGCAGATGAGGTCGATGCCCTTGCTGATCATGAGATGAGGGATTTGGTTGTTGGTCCAGATGCTCCCATGTATGACGGGACAAAGAGCATCAAACAGGCAGATTTATCTCCATTCTTCAAGATCTTGAATTTGATAATCGCCAACAACATTGACCCTCGGCAGAACAAGACAGAGGTTGGCCTTGATCGGACGAAATTTATGATACGAGTCGCTCGTGGCATTCCTATCGACCTGGTGGGGTATATATTCGATAGGATTCGATCAGAGTCCCGGTACATTTCGACGGATATACTGCCATTCGGGATCTTGATCACCCGATTTTTGTTATTTGTCGGTGTTGTGCCTGATGTTGCCGAGCGTAAACGGCAGCCGATGGGACCGATCAACAGTACCACCCTCTCACGCAGCACGGGTCACTCGAGACTGCGTCTTCGTGGACAACATTCAGACCCGGTTGATCTTCAGAGAGATGCACAGCCAGGAGATCATGGAGTACAGGCCGAGGCATCAGTACACAGCACTACTCGTGAGGACATGGCCGAGATCGTGCGTGCAGCGATCAGCGGACAGACATCAGTGTTGATCGATGCAGTGCGTATGGAGGTCCGTTCTGCAATGTCTGAGTTCCGTACTGAGATTATTGGTAGCATCTCTGATTTACGTACGGAGCTTGATGCTATGTCGGCGACTCAGGTCACCATTAGTACTCGACTGACACAGATAGAGGAACGCCTAGCTGCAGTCGAGGAAGTGTACAAAGACATGGGGTCTTAGTATTTTCTATCTTTTATTTATTCTTGTTTTGTTTTTAGAATGGACAATATTTAATGTTTTGCAAATTTAGTATTTAATTATGAATTAGTCTTATTTTATATTTTCTGAACTAATTATTGATTTATATTATTCCTATTATTTAATTGATAAATTTCTCATAATTAAGAGTTAATATAAATATAATTCTCTTAAAAATAAAAACATATGCTAGACCGCCGAACGGTGAAAATGCACGTTTGAACGGCGTAGTAATTTCCTGCTATAACGATGTTACTTAACGCGCCAACATTTCCGTTCGAACGCAAAAATTAAAGACTTCGAATGATGCCTCATTATCGTTCGAACGGTTAAATTATTAGGGACGAAAAATTTCGTCCCTGAACATACCGTTCGAACGCGTTCGAACGGTATGCAGCTTCCGTCGTCTTTTTGGGACGAAATATAAAATTCGTCTCTAAATCTCACTTTTTGGGACGATTTTCAATTCGTCCCAAAATAAAATCGTCCCAAAATCTCTTTTTTGTTGTAGTGGGGTGATCTTTTTAAGGCAAGTTGATGGCTAGTGGGCCTAATTTGAGTTACACAAGTTAGCATTTCCAATTCCGTTCAGTCCACGTTTAGTTCAGTTCAATTCAGTTCATCATGTAGTGGCTACCATCGAGCAAGGTTGCCTCGTGGGTTTGCCATATTAAATGTTGCCATCTACAAATGCACGCAGCCTTTAATTTCAAAAAAATGTATGCAGAAAAAAATGTTATATAACATTTGAGACGAGGAGATGAATTTAATGACATTTATGGAGATCTAGAAACCTAAATTATTCGTCTAATCCTTTATTCTCTCAATATATCTTCAACTCCCTCTTCCTCCATCTCGATCTCATGATCATTCTATCCATGGCATTTTCTACTGCCAATGCAGTAAGTTTTTGTTTCATTTTTTTTTTTTATCTCTATCTCTTATATATTTCCTAGCTATTAATTTTCTTTAAAAATTAACATGCGCAGTTTTAAATTAATGTCTAAAGCTGATGATTCTGTTTGTTTGAAGGGAGGTTTTAGCGTACTGGAGCATGCAACAGTGTTGGAAGCATGCAGGAAAGGAGTGCGGAAATTACTAGGAGAAGATTTATTTGAAAGTTTAAACATGATTGATGTGGTTCAACGCCTGAGCATTGACCACTATTTCCAGGAAGAGATTGATGAAATTTTACGAAGGCAATACGTAAAATACGTTGTTGATCTTGGCAACTGTGGTGATCATGAGCTTCAAGAGGCTGCACTACGCTTTAGACTATTGAGACAACGAGGTTACCATGTGCCTGCTGGTGAGTTATAATTACTTTTGAGTACTCATGATGTCAATTAAGCTGGTTAGTGTTTTAATTATATTGGAATTTCAAAACACATGCATGCACTTGAATATCCTATGGTCTAAGTTCTAATTAACCACGTTCATAAACTTCTAAAAGAATATCATGAACATGTTCATGCATTTTGTAAAATATTCTACTTCGCAAAATATATCAACGGATAAATATATAGGCCCAAGAAAAACAAGCATTTATGAAGCATGATTTGCGGCAAGAATGACTATTTAAGACGAAAAAATACTCATTTTAACAGTAAATAGTCATTTTCACAAGAAATAGTTAGTCACAAGTAAACAATTTTCTCGTAGTTTCTTTACAAGCACTATGTCATGAAACCATTGTGGTTGGGCCATTATTATAAAGGAAACAGTTCTTTTGGATAAAAGATCAAACTTGATGCTGTTAGGACTTGCGAAGTTTTATTTTTCTAGCTCCCTCTTTCAATGAGCTAACTTTTGCTTCTTAATTTGCTATTTTCTTTTATCTGTTATTTTCTTTTTATGTATAAATAAGTGCTATGATTTACTTGTCTTTTCCTTTTTTATTTGGGAAAAAAGTGCTAGATAATATTTTATATTGAGTACTTTTATTTAGCATATATGAGTGTAAAATAATAAAAGTCGTACGTCTAGTAGTCCGTGGTCAGTTCTGTTCACTAGTTATACTTCTCAGCATCTGATATAATTGCATCCCGAAAGTCTCAAATAAGTGGTAAATTGTCGATCAATTAAGTGAAGTGTGCATTGAGATGTACAAAATACAAATACATGCGATACGTACGCATATCATGTTCAAATTTGAAATATTTAAAACATGATACGTACCCTTTTCATAATATGCATATAATGAGTATATCAAAACTAATCTCATTCATGTAGGATAAAAATATTTTTGAAAGTTTTGAATTACAATTTTTTTATAATAAAAAGATAATTGAAAGTAATTATGAATGCAAATAAAATATATATATATATATGTAATGCAAACTTTAAAAAAACAAAGCAATCTAAAAGCTAATGCACTAGGATGTATGATCAAGCATGAAGAGTTGTCCTAGGCATGTGATCTCTCCCTAATACTAGTAAGACATTACCACTCTGGCCTCCTCAATGGGTACTCAATGATGTAATCTCAGAACCCAGATTTTTCCAAGTCTAGGTGCACGTCTATGACCCTGAGGACTCATGTTTTTCTAAATTATGCAACCTATTCAAAATAACACTCAAAGTCTTGACAACCCCAAAAATTCATTTTTTTCAAAAGGAATTCTCTCTTGTATGCCCTCAGAACTTTTGCCTAAAACAATTAGGTCAAATATGACCAATCTTGCAACAATGATGGCAAGTAGGTACAAACCTTTGAGAAGGTTGTCTCTTGAGAGGAGTTGTCACATTGGACTAAGAAATATTAACCTTCTTGCCATTATCCGCCATAGACAGAATAAAATCAAGACCATATTCATCATGAGAATGTTTATAATTTTGCATCAACATATTACGTGTATCATTAGAAAATTTATTCAAATGATTTTCAAACTCCATTAATCTTTTCTCAAGTGATTTATTTTTTTCACTCAACATAATATTCTCAGATTTTAAAGTATCCCAGGTAGCGTATGAGTTATCCAATTTGACAAATAAATTCTCTTTTTCATTCTCATATAATATAACTTCTTAAGATCTGCATTATCGATCTTTTTTATTTTCGAGCACTCTTCATAGACTTTTTTTTTTTAAATGCTAGTCGCAAATCATATTCATTCTTAGGTTCATTCTTAGTCACATATATATTCATGTTCAGACTGCATACCATTACAACTTGAATCACAGTTACCTCCATCAGACGAGTCAAAGGCCGTGAAACTAACATTTTCCTCAAATGAGGAAGACTCGGTAGAGTTACTTCACTCATTGGAGGTGATATTTAGGCCCCTGGGCTTCGAGCCCATCTCCCAGGGCCAAGCCCACCCATAAGTTCTAGAAAACCTATCCATGACTTAAAGCTAACGGTCCCACAGACAAAAGACCTGTAGCACGAGGTAAGACATCCCTGAATCTACGGGAATAGTACCTGCAGAGGGGCCCAAGTGTCTTAACAAAAAGGGAGAGAATTCTTCTTCTACAGGGGGTTTTTTCCTTCTTTGGTTTCCCCTTCGAAACCAGATACACATGGATCTCCAGTGAAGGCTTTCTTTCCAGTAAATGTATATGCAGGATTGCAATTGTATAGCGAGATATGAGAGGTCATTAGAGACTGTAAATAAGGATATTTTAACGGATCTCTCCTTTCAAAACACTCGTAGATGTAAGCATTATGCCGAACTACATAAATTCTTGTATTCCTCTCTTTATCTTCTCTGCACCAACATTTTCCATTCATTGCTATGGATGTACGCACTGATACCGTACGGCCGCACTGGCACCCTGCCTGGGGCTCCTAACAATACCGATCGAGTTCTAAATCACCCAAGTGGATCAGGAATGACTCTTTCTCCCCTTCCGGTTTGTTGAGCGACTTTTACGGCCTCAACACTCATATTTAGTGTCCCTCAATGAATCATTCGTTGCTTTTTCATTTGGCTCTCTTAAAATTGGGACACTCAATGTGACTATGTCCAAAACCATGATACTCAAGATATTATAGAACTTGAGGTCTCGTGACCTTGATGAACTTAGTATCTTTCTTAGAATTATTGTCTATACTATTAGAACTAGAATTTCCCTTGGTCTTCTCAAATACTCTCTTGTTCTTTTCTTGGTTCTTAACCTTCTTAAATATCAAGCTATGTCCTCATGATCATAGCATCATGTCCTCAGGTCATGCAGCAAACTCTTCTTAAAACACCTAAGGAAATAAACTAGTTTTTCTTTGGTTGCGGCCATGTGCATTCATGGTAAGTCTTTACTCTGCTCTATTGTAGTGACCTTGGCTCGAAACCTCTTTCGTAAGGATCTTGAGACTTTTCTTACTACCCTACAGTTAGGAATTCTTCACCTAAATTAAGACTTGAGTTGGCGATGTCATTAAATTGTATAAAATTCATCAAAAGACTCGTCATCTTTATCTTAATTTCTTCAAATGGGTATTCATGATTTGCAACTTTGAGTTTTAACTGACCTAGTTTCATACATGAAAATTCGTTTGAACTCCTCAAGAGAAATAACAAAAAAAAAAAAAAAAAACCCCGTATTTAGGCCTTTATTATTTCAATTACATTCATTTAGTTTATCTCTAGCCCAATTCTTGATCACTATTCTTTGGAACCTCAACCCCATCAACACTTGTGTTAGAAGTTTCCACCCTCTTGCAATGTTTAGCCACATCGGTTTATCTATTGATTTTAGGAAAGCTTTCGTCAAAACTTTTCAATATGAATAATTGCTACCATCACAGTAAGGCTAACCAAAGTGGTTGAGATGTATCCATCTTAACCACCTAATGTAGGTTCACACTCAGGAATTGAATCCTAATTGAGTGAACCCCCACTCTAATAACAACTTAATAATCAATAGTTCAAATCCCAAACATACCCTTAGAGGGTGGTGTATAGGTGTTTTCCAAATTTATTGAAAAATTTAAATTAACAATTAATTAACTAAATAAATAAGAACACAAGAGACAATCAACACACATGAACCTTGATAAATAGATCTCCGTAGGATTTTCTCTTAAGAATATAATAAAAGTAGTAGTTCTGAGCTCTTTCCACACACTAGAAGTCATGCATATTAATCTATATATACTTTGGGCTTTTATAGGTTACTTAAAGAGTCCAAATCAAAGCAAAATTGTGTTTCTTGAGTTTTTTACTCGAGCAATTGTCGAGTGAGACAATAAATGAAAAATAATTAGATTAGATTTATTCTATTTTCAAGTCGGTGTGTAGAGCACACCATCGTTATCGCTTAAATAGTAAGATTCGATTTGTAAGATCTAAATTTTAAAATTTATCTTCGAAATTAAATTTTGCTACGTAAGTAGTATGTGGTGTAAAAAATTTAGAATAGTTTTACTCATTAGCTTAAACTGTTTGATAGTTTAAAAGGTGGAAGGAGGGACTCCAACACATACTGCAAATAGATTAATACATAACAAGAAATAAAATACAAATAAACGGGAAATGGTTACTAAAAGCTGATCCCATGTTTCTTGACGTAGTGTAGAGAAATTGTCACCGCTTGAAATAGTTCCAAGAAATGTTCGGGAGAAGCACTGATCTATAAGATCCTAGTTGGAGCAGATGTTCATCAACCAAGGTGGGTCATACTATGCTACGCAGGGAGATCTCATGCCTCTAACATGGTTGCACAAAGCCGCAAATCAAATAATAAGAAAAGGAAAAGGAAGAAGAAGAGGAGAAGAAAAGAAGGAGAAATAATTGAAGAAAAAGAAGAGGTGAGGAATGAAGGTGTGCATGGGCCGGGAGATGGAAGGTTGGGGTGTGGCTGGACAAACATAATTGAATAGTGGTAGATTAGGTTTTTTCTTTTCCCTTTTATACTTTATGTAAGCGGTTAAAGCCCAACCCTTTACTCGTCCGTCCTTAGTATCTGCCCGCTCGCCTTGAATAACAGGTGGATTTCCCCGCCCGTTACCCTTCGGGCCGAGTAGATTGCGTGGGAGTGCCGAATTTCGGGGGCCACCCGCCCTAATCAACACCTATCAAATCCAACCATTGAATAATATATTAGACCTAAAGCAAGATACTAAAGACATTTGTTTTTGCTTTTAAGAAAATCAAAGGCTTTAGAATATTCAAAAAATTTTAAAAATGAAATCAAAAAGTTCAAATCCATTAAAATTGAGAATTCGTTAGAATTAGGGTTTCAGTGTTTTGCAAGACTTTTGGTAGAACTTCAATTGGACAAGTTATATGATTCTATATTTTTCACTAGTTGTGTAGGATTACTTCTATTATTTTCTTGTACTCTCCAAGTATTNTTTTGCAAGACTTTTGGTAGAACTTCAATTGGACAAGTTATATGATTCTATATTTTTCACTAGTTGTGTAGGATTACTTCTATTATTTTCTTGTACTCTCCAAGTAGTGCACTAGCTAGATCTTTGACATATGTTTGTTTGTGAGAGATTAATCTTTCCACTTCCCATTTTGCATTTCCTATTTTCTTTAATTTTCCATTCAATACTTAATCACCTATGAACCCATCATAACGCTTACTTTGGATATTGATTTTCCTTAATTAACGCCAAGGTCACAAACCTTGTGGTCTTACAAAATATGAAAGTGTAGTGGTCTACGTACGTGCTTTGGGTATGTTGTAATATTGACAATTTGTAAGTGGATAGCCCCCATTGAGGGCGTCTCCCTTATTCCAGGCGAAGTCACACTTGATGAAGCTAGAAACTTTAGTGAGCAAGTGCTGAATGCGAAGGTGAAATATCTTGATAACAATCAAGTTAGAGCTGTTGAAAATTGTTTAGCTAATCCTTATCACAAAAGCTTAGCAAGGTTCATGGTCAAAAGTTTTTTAAATAGTTTCCAATGCACAAGTGGAGGGTTGAATGATTTACACCAACTAGCGAAAATGGATTTCAATATGACCCAATCCATGCACCGCAAGGAGATTGACGTAGTCTTGAAGTAAGTTTCTAATAACATGACCATGTTCTGTTATCATTATAATTACCAACGTCATAACTTGCCTAGCTTTAATGTAAATCTCTGAGTCTTAGATGGTGGAGAGATACTGGGTTGGCCAAAGAGCTAAAACTTGCTAGGGACCAACCATTGAAATGGTACATTTGTTCCATGGTCTGTCTTGTACATCCTGAAATGTCAGACGAAAGGGTTGAGCTCGCAAAACCCATTTCTCTCATCTACATAATTGATGACATTTTCGATCTTTATGGGACGCTGGAGGAGCTCACCCTCTTCACAGAAGCTATCAACAAGTATGCATCTATTGATTAATTCTCTAAGCCTTGTTTTTCAACCCTTATAATTCAATAATAAATTGTTTCATGTAGATGGGATATTGCTGCCCTTAAACAATTACCCGAATACATGAAGACATGCTTCAAGGCTCTCTATGATATCACTGATGAAATTAGCTACAAGATATATCAAAAGTATGGGCTGAACCCTATAAAATCTCTGAGAAAGACGGTAAATATCTCTGGAAGTATTTGGTATTCCTTATGTCTTATTGTAGCTTGTTCATGAAAACTAAAAGCATAGCACCTCCATGATTGTTTCAGCGGGCGAGTTTGAGCAGTGCCTTTTTAAAGGAGGCACGATGGCTTGCTTCCGAGCACTCTCTAAACTCAGACGAGTATTTGAAGAATGCAATTATAAGTACAGGAGTACACGTAGTACTAGTTCACACCTTATTTCTTTTGGGTCATTGTACTAAAGAAGATGAAGATTTTGTTGAGAATATGCCTGGCGTTATATCTTCTACGGCAACAATTCTTCGGCTTTGGGATGACTTAGGCAATGCCATGGTACGTATATATGTACTTATTGCCAACAGAAAGTCTAGTTCAATATTTAGTTTACACACTGACTTTGAGCGATGCAACTCACACATGGATAACAAATTGTTTGTCAGAAGAGATCTTTACAAATATAATTTTATATCATAGATTAACCTAGATCAATTCGAAGAATAGTAAAGAGAAAAAAAGAATCATGTAATTACTTTGTTGTCACTACCCATCAATCAATTTAAAAAAGGCAAAAGAAACAAACAGCCATGGTTGCAAAGATGCACACCATACATGATGACATGCATGGATTTCGCCTATGTTTTAAAAATTGGATAAACGTAACAGTTTGAGAAGTAATAAGCACAAAGCCTACATGAAATAATCATAGATCAATAGAATATGTCAAGTAAACCATTCCTTAGTTTAAGTAACTGAGAAAATATGCTTTCACAATTCAAGAAAACCTCTACACATAATCAAAACTATCCACTATTCCTATCTGTAATGATCTATATGTGACACATCGATCATAGAAGAATTTATTGACATAAATTGTTTGTAAAAAACTTGATGAACTTTTCCAACGCCTCCTGTTACTTTTGAAGGCGTGATTAAAATTCTGAATCTTATCCCTTACCTAACAATATTTGAGGTTGGATATCCATTGCTCTTGTTCTATGTTGATGCAAGATGTATTGGGTAATGCTTGTAGGGAAACATTCTTATAAAATAATTAAGGGCTTCTTGTTCGGATATATAGTTTTCTTTGAATGAAGCTTCCAGAAAAGTTCCCTATAAATAAAATAGGTATAAGTATACATTTTTTTGAGATCTTATCAATTAATAGTAAGATTGAGTACATTGTATATATAAATAGTCAGTGCAATCCCAACATGACAATGTCTCACATACCCTTCACTAAAATCTTAACACAAAAGACTTTTGAGCATCATTTAGAGTAGACAGGTGTAAAAATTGTAACCAATTGAGTTTGAGCAAAAGTGAAAGTTTGTTAGAATTGTGTTGGAAATCAATTGAACTTGTGCATTTCGTTTATTTTTTTTAGATTAATAAATATCTGGTTTGGGCATATGTTTTGGTAACAAAGGATTACTTTGAATAATCTGCTTATGATCATTATATTTATCTTATGTTCATTTCGTCCTTTTTGAGACTTTTAATGTGTTTGTTGTTTTTCACTGATTCGTGATCCTAGTGTGTGTATCTATATCGTGTAAGTATGTATATTGTGCATCAATCTTCATGGGGCAGGACGAAGTTCCCCGTGCCCATCCCCACGAGACGTCACCATGAGCTTCAAACAAGTAGAGGAATTCCTAGTGAATGATTGGAGTATGATGGTATCATATTGGCCTTACTTGATAGTCTGGATGTAGAATCCCTCAACGCATCACATGTTGGTGTCTTCTAGTTGGTTGGTCAGGTAGACGTTCTCTAGTGCAACATGTTATCTCTGTGTAAGAGTCGACCTACATTGGGGTATAGGCTAGTTGGCTTGCATAATGTCATTCGGGTAGAAGGGATTTCCCCTATGTCGCGCGGTGGAGCAACTCATCCCATGTTTGCTCATTAGGCAACAAAATGTCTGTGTGATGAAAAGTCCGTGTGACGGATATCTATGTGAGGAATGACAGTAATGATTTCTGAAATGAGTTTTAGACTCTGGTACTACAAGGTCTAGTTACCGACTTAACCTCTATCTTTTTCATTGTGGTCTTATACCGATATCCCACACGTGCACTTCCACAATTGACTATACCCACAGATCTAAAATGAAGGACGTTTTTGGGTGAAGGGAGCAACTCGGGTGTCCCTCATAGCTTTGTGTCTAGGATGGGGGGATGACTAGCAACTACTCTCGGAGTATGCATGGGAGGAAGGATACAAGTTTGCAGTAATTACTATAGAGCCCATGAGGGGGATTGCTGACAGACTCTTATCCTATGTTTTCAATGTAGGCAGATAGGACGTTGTGAGGGGGATTGCCCCCAAGAGCCACCGGTGCAGCTCACCGAACATGATGGAGGATGTGGAGACCATAGGCAAGTTGTGCAAGGTAGAATGTACACAATCGCTCCAGGACAGTCGACGAGGATGCCTCAAAGACCCAAGAGGTAGGCATCATCACATGTAAGAAGCTGTAGTTTACGATTAGTTAATCATGCTTGTAGGTATATAGTATAAGTAGTAAACCGCACAGGGCTAGTTAGAATATCGCACTTCTAAGTGAGCACATTACTTAACTCAGGAGCTTCCCAATCCATTGTGTCTACTGCATTTGTTAGAGCGATTGTTCTTCAAGCTGAACCAATGTGTCAAGGAGTCTCTGTAGCACTACTCAACAAAGAGATAGTATACTACCTTAAGGTAGTTAGAGAGTGTCCTTTAGAAATAGGTGGGAGCCCTTTCAAAGTGGATTTGATAATATCTAACATGTTGGGATTCGATGTCAGTATAGGGATGGATTGGTTGTTTAGGTATTTCGTGAGTTTAGATTGCCAATCGAGAACAGTGACATTCCATGTGCCAAGAATGGAGGATAGGATCTTCAGTGGAAATATGTTGAGGTCAATGCCAGAGGTAATTACCTTGCTTCAGGCCAAAAAGGACTTAACGAGTGGAGCTAAAGCTTATTTAATGCACCTAATGCTTAAGGAGAGAGAGCCCAAGGAAGTTGAGGATATAGCGATGGTAAGGGAATTTCTAGAGGTCTTTAGAGAACTTTCAGGATTACCCCCTTTTAGGGTAATCCTTACCGAATGGCCCTAATAGAGTTGAAGGAGCTAAAGGGTCAAATACAAGAGTTGTTGACAAAAAGATTTATTAGGGCATGCGTTTTACCCAAGAGAGCACCGGTACTATTTTTGAAAAAGAGAGACGGGACTCTTAGAATGTGCATTGACTATCAAGAACTAAATAAGGTGATGATAAAGAATATGTACCTATTGCCAAGGATAGATGATTCATTTGACCAGTTGCAGGGAGAAACAATGTCTTCTATAATTGATCTTAGGTCTGGATATCACCAATTGAGGATTAAAGAGTGAGCGACATACCAAAGACAACGTTTTGGACTAGGTATGACCATTACAAATTTACGATGATGCCTTTTGGGTTAGCTAATGCCCAGTGGATTTAATGGTCATATGAATAGTGTTCGGC
The DNA here is from genome assembly GCA_003123785.1 of Pterocarya stenoptera. Classification (NCBI taxonomy): domain Eukaryota; kingdom Viridiplantae; phylum Streptophyta; class Magnoliopsida; order Fagales; family Juglandaceae; genus Pterocarya; species Pterocarya stenoptera. The sequence goes on from QEOT01002028.1 coordinate 81,254, forward strand.
CATTTATGGATTTATTTGTAGTAATCTTAGAAGACGACTATATTCCGGACGTGCTAAGTAGCATGAGAGTCATCTAAGATTGTTATTTCAGATACTCAAGGACCATCAATTGTATGCCAAGCTCAGCAAGTGCGAGTTTTGGCTAGATGAGGTAAGGTTCCTCAACCATGTGATATCCAAGGATGGTGTCACGGTTGACCCGAGTAAGATTGAGGCGATAGTAGGATGGCAGCAACCTACCTCTATGCAAGAGGTGAGGATTTTCCTAGGATTAGTTGGCTACTATTGGAGGTTTTTGGAGGAATTCTCAAGACTGTCGAGTCCACTCACGGTGTTAACTAGGACAAGAATGTTAAGTTTGTCTGGACTGATAAGTGTGAACGAAGCTTTGAGGAGCTAGAGAGAAGGTTGAGTATGGCCTCTGTTCTAACCTTACACGTGCCTCATAAGCCATTCGCATCATTTAGTGACACGTTGAAGTAGACCTAGGTTGCGTTTTGATGCAAGAAGGTAGGGTAGTAGCTTATGAGTCCTGACAATTGAAGGACCACAAGAGGAACTACCCAACTCACAACATGGAGTTGGTTGTGATAGTGTTTGCCTTGAAGATATGGCGACACTACCTATACGATGAAGAATGCGAGCTATATACCGATCACAAGTGTTTGAAGCATCTCTTCACCCAGAAGAATGTTAACATGAGACAACAAAGGTGGTTAGAAGTTATTAGCGACTATCGATGTGAAATTAAGTACCACCAGGGCAATGCCAACTTAGTCGCAAATAAAAATTGGGAGACATAAGAGATCTCTCGGAAGTGGACTCATTCTTGGATAGGATGAGATACCTGATGATAAAGGACCAACCATTGGAAGAGGTTCTCACTGCCCTACAGCAGATCTGGGTATGTGATTTCGACAAGCTGAAGGGCCAGCAAGTAAAGGATCCGAAATTGCTAAGGGTATAATAGAGAATCTGTAAAGGCGAAGGACCTATGCATTTCTGCTTGGGCGAGGATGGGACCTTGCTGTTCAAAGGGAGGAAAGTGGTTTCAACTAATTTAGAGATTTTACGACAGATACTGGTCGAAGCTCATTCCTCGCCATACTCAATACTCCCTTGGATGAACGAAAATGTATCGAAATCTTAAAAAAGGGTTTTGATGAGAGGGAATGAAGCAAGATATCTCCCGCTTTATCAGGAGATGTGCTACATGTCGGAGGGTTAAGGCAGAGCACCAAAGGCCAGGAGGGAACCTACAACCCTTACCAACTCCTGAATGGAAATGGAAATATATAGCCATGGATTTTGTGGTTGGATTACCTAGAACCCCCTATGGGAAGGACATCAAATGGGTGATTGTAGATCGGTTGACTAAGAGTGCTGACTTCTTATTGATCACCACTTCGAACACACTACGTAAACTCACTTGGCTGTATATAAGGAAGATCGTAGATTACATGGAGTCCCTAAAACTATATATCGGACTGAGATTTGAGGTTTACCTCCCACTTTTAGAATATTTTACAGAAGACGATGGGGACCAAACTAAAGTTTAGCAGTGCCTATCATCCTTAAACTGATGGACAATTGAAAAGGACGATACAGAAATTGGAGGACATATTGAGAGCTTGTGTATTGGATGTTAAACGACCTTGGGAAAAGCTTGTCCCACGCATGAATTAGTGTACAATAATAGCTACCAGGAGACTATCCAAATGGACCCTTACGAGGCGCTTTATGGTAGGAAGTGTAGATTGCCAATATGTTGGTATGAGGTGGGGGAAGTCAAGGTAATTGGACTAGAAATCATCCAGGAGATGACTTAGCAAGTCAAGCAAATACGGGCAATGATGGCCACAACTTAGAGTAGGCAGAAGAGCTATGCCGACAATAGGACAAAGTTAACCGCTGGGGACGGTGACTGAGTATACCTCAAGGTATCATCTGTGAAGGGTATTAAGTGGTTTGGACTAAAAGGAAACTAAACCCAAGATATATTGGGCCATACCAAATAATGGCAAGAGTCGTCTCAGTAGCATACCAATTGGAATTACCTGTAAGGTATGAGGGAATACACAATGTGTTTCATGATTCTTTGTTAAGAATATGTTTTGGAAACCAACAGCCTTGGGTAATTGAACCAAATCTATTTCCACTACAACCGAATCTCACTTATGAATCCAGTATGAATCGTTGATTATCTAAAGTCGTATCGTTGGTAAAGGTAAAGCGGGGATACGTGGGAAACAAAAGGTTAACTTGAAAAAATGAGCGGGTGATGCAGGAGTAGTTTTTGCATTTATTCAATTTGTAATGATGAGCAGTAACACACAATGAGAGGGTGATTTGGACAATTTCTATGTGAGGGCATATCTATAAATAAGCCATAAACCCATTCTCTTCGAACACATTGTCAAGGACCTACAGAAGAATAGACATTGTGAGAGAAAATATAACTGCTTGTAAGATTGCAATGCCACCTGAAATAATGCGCTGATTCCTAGATGAACGACGTGAGAGAGCAATATTAGAGGCGGAGCGAAGGAGGTTAGAGGAGGAGTGTTGCCAAGGCGAAAAAGTGCTCAGAGCAAGGGTTTCTCACCTGGGGCGAGCAACGATTAAGGACTAATTGTATCAGATATGGGAGCTTTCCAAAACAATACAAAAGATGCTCAGAAGAGTTGTCAGTGTCGTACGTAGAATGTTGGGGTGAATGTTGTATGTAAGAGGCCTTTGTATTTTCGGTAACCTTCCCCTTTCTGACATGAATGAATATGTTTTGGATCATTATGTTTATCTTATATTCATTTCCTATTTTCCAAGACCTTGAATGTGTTTGTTGTTTTTCACTAATTCGTGATCCCAATGTGTATATTTATATCTTTATGTAAGTATGTGTACCATGCATCAATCTTCTTGGGGCAGGATGGAGCTCCCTGTGCCCATTCCTACAAGATGTCACCACGAGCTTTAAATGAGTAGAGGGATTCCCCGTGAATGATTGGGGTGGGGAGGTATCGTGTTGGCTTCACTTGATAGTCAGGATGCAGAATCCCCAAGTGTATCACGTTTTGGTGTCTTCAAGTTGGTGGGTTGGGTAGACATTCCTTGGTGCAACATGTTGTTTCTATGTCAGAGTTGACCTACATTGGGGTACAGGTGAGTTGGCTTGCACCATGTCGATTGGATAGAAGGGATTTCCTTTATGTCAAGCGGTGGAGCAACTAATGCCCTGTTTGCCCATCAAGTGATGAAATGTTTGTGTGATGAATATCTATGTGATTAATCTCTATATTTTTATGGATTTGAACTACTCGAGCGATGGGTGATTCCTCACCTAAATAGTACTCATGCTTGAAAGTACAATGCGTAAGAGGGTAGCTCCTCAGAGGGTGATTCCTCACCAGAGCATACATATATGCTATTCACATGAACTGTTCATTGCATCTTCAGGAGTATTATCTCTCATTAGTGGTTTTTGTCATGGTTGCGTAACCTACCTATGATTTTACTCTCAGAACCATAGACTTTGATGTATAGCTAGAACTAGGAGTGATGCCCAAGGAGGAAGAGCCGACCCTACTCGAACCCTGAAGACGGAGGCCTATCTCTGTCATAGGAGCCATGCAATATTTCGAGTTGTACTCAATCTTTTGGAAAGGGGGGGCAACTGTATTCGGTCTACCGCCTATTAGGCGATGAACATACCATTTTGGGTTGCATATAACTCTATGTTAATGTTTATGAGGAATGATAGTAATGATTTCTGGAATGTGTTTTATACTCTGGTACTGCAAGGTCTAGTTACCAACCAAACCTCTATCATTTTCCTTGTGATCTTATACATATATCCCACACATGCACTTATACTTTGATGAGGCACCACAGAACCTTGCCAAGACCTTAACACAAGGACCGGGGCGCACTGGTAGGCATCAAATGAGATTAAATTGATGATATCTTGATGGGAATATACATATATGTAGGAGTTGGTGGATGATGAGGGGAGGTCCTCCCGAGTTGTGGTGGCCGATGGTAGCTTAGTGGCAAACAAAGATTCAAGCTTTAAGGATTTTGAGGTTTTCAGCTTTGATTGTTTTTTTATGGATTCTTGTGGTTAAGGTTGAAGAATTGGTTGGTGAGAGAGAAAATATGTCAATGTAGATGGAGAGGTTGCTTATGCTACTAAAGGTTGACAGGGTCATGAGGGAGGTCTATAGAGGCTTACTGTACACTATGTTAGCATGCATCCAAAGTGTTCTAAGGAATTCAAAAAACCTTGTTTTGGGGGAAGTGGCCAATGTAACCAAAAATGATAACATATAATAATCAATCCTTCATTTTGGAGATCAACATTGACAAGTTTGCCATTATATCTTAAAGATATTCTCTACAGTCCCATGGATTTGCTAAGGTATGCAAAAAATAGTGGTCTAGGTATAGTTTTTATGCCTTTGACTAGATGTTGTGATACTCTATTCCTATCATAAGATGTTATGACGTTAAAATTCCTCATAAGTACTAAATTTTAATGGCATGCTATGCTATTTTGGGATGGAATGGAGATATCATGCGTTGTACTTCAGGATTGACGAATAACTATTCCTTTGATTTGGGTTATTATTTGCAAACAGGAAGGAAAATCCAATTATTGAAGTAAAAGAAAGGGACATTCTATCACAAGATGTCATGGGGCCATTAAAATTTCTCATATAAACATTAAATTTTAATGGCATATCATGCTGCGATAGGATTAGAGTACCACATGTATACATTTCAAGACTACCTAATAATTATTCCTTTGACTAGAAATTTTTGAAAACATGAATGTAAAATCAATTATCCAAGTAAAAGAAAGGGATATGTCCTTTAGATTCGTTTCCATATGAGTTGTGCATAAACTCATCCAAAAAGACAAGGCTTAATAATTTATGCATTACCCATACTTATCCTCTATTTTGATTACACATACATATATATATACATGTATATTTTTTTGCATGCACATGCTCAAGTGATCGCATTTGCATGTATGCAATTTACATGAATAAGTCTTTACAAATGCATGCTCTGTTGGTGAATTTTTTATGATAAGCATTAGGTGATTGAGTACTACAAAATTGTTGTAACTATTAGTTACTCAGACTTGTGATGTTATACGTTATATGAACAAGTCTTATACAAATAAATACCCTCTTGGTGAAGTTTATTATACTTAAGCATTAAGGGAGTAGTACTAAAAGATTGTTGAAACTATTAGTTATTGAGACTTATGATGTTATCGGATATTAGACTAAGCACAAATAGCGTATGGATTTTTCAAAGGTGAATGTGTAATCGAGCCTAGTTGATATTTCTTACACATGTATTTATGGGGAAATTTCATCACAAATATGATACGTTCAAGTGCAGGATGAGAAGCAAGAAGGTCGTGATGGATCATACCTAGAGTACTACATGAAGGAACACAAAGATTGTTCAATCAAAGAGGCAAAAGAGAAAGTTGCCAATTTGATTTTAGATGCATGGAAGTGCCTAAACAAGGAGTGCCTCTTTCCAAATCCATTTCCACAAACATTCAGTAAGGCTTGTCTTAATATTGCAAAAATGGTTCCATTGTTGTATAATTATGACGACAACCATGGCCTTCCAAGCTTTGAGGAGAATGTGAAATCATTGCTTTGTGAAAGTATCTGTATAGGGCATCCTTAAGAAATTCAAGCTCTTACTTACAATGTAGATACGAAATTTGCTGAAAACTCATGTAAGCTTGTTGGATGATAACCTTTCCATGCAATAAAGTTACTCATATGTCCTGACCTCAATCTCTTAATAAGGAAAATTAAGGCCATTTATTAGCCATTTAAATAATTTTTTGTACTTGTTAAGCATAGTTCTTATAAAGTTTTATTTTAGGTTTAATTTTTCCATTTATATTTCGTGCTCAATGTGAATAACTTTTCATTTTTTTCAAAGCCAAAATAGAGGAACCCCATTTTGAGATATATATAATATAAGCAACATCTGTTAGATAGACAATTTTTCTTAAAAGAAAAGAAAAAAGATGTAAATCAAGCAATTTATAAACCAGTCATGCCAGCATATCCTAATGATAAAAAAAAAAAAAAAATGTAAAGAATTGGAGTAACGTACCTAAAGCTTGAGGGAAAACCCAACAAACACATCCCAATAGTTGAACAAATTTATATTCCAAAACCATACAAATAAAAAAAGGATAGTGCTACTATGCCTTCCAGATTTGACCGTTGGGAGTGTCTTTAGTGCAAATTGCACTTTTTTTTTTTTTTTTTGTTTTTTCTCTAAAATATTTTTTAAATTTTTAAATTTTTTTAAATAAAATACTAATAAACTAATAATCACTTTTTTAACCATTAAATAAAAACAAATAAATATTTAAAATATATGAACAGTTAAATTGAGGGACAAACTCTGGCGGCATTGTATTATGTTCCATAAAAAAATAGCAACCAGCATTCAGCAACAAAAAAACTTGAATGTCTTAGATTCTACTAATTTAGGCCTAGAACATTAATGATGTTATAGCGAAAAGAACCTAAACATAAATTGAAAAATAAAAGTGCAAAAATAAGGAGTGTGTAGACAAGATATGAGGTATTGAAAACAAAACAACTTATACTAGAGCAATTAGGGCGATCAAAAGATATTTCTACGATAACGCGATAACTACTTCAATTATATAAATATGCAATAACATATAAGTAATATTTTTTAACTAATTTATTATGATCAGTCTTATAAAATCTTTGCAATAAATTCCATTGAATCCAGAATGTCAATTAACTTGCTCCTTATACAATTATGTGTGCAAATTGAAGTCTTAGCAGTATTTGGGGATGGTAAATTTCTAACAGTAGTTCTAGGGGCAACCAGCGTTGCGCCCCTGCCGCGTCCCCGGTTGACGTGGCATATGCCACGTCAGCTGACTTATTAAAAAAAGAAAAAGAAAAAGAAAAGAAAAGAGGCAAATGAAATGAAAATGGGTTTTGGTTTCTTCTTCACCCCTGCCAAGCTGCTTTAGGTCTGTGTTTTTCCATTTTCATCTGAGCCGAGCTTCTCTTCTCCTCATCGTGCGAGAGAGAAACTGGTTGTTGCGGTCGCCGTCGTTAGTCAATCCACATCTCTGAGTCGCGGTCGTCGTCGTGGGTGAGAGAGCTAGTGGTCGCTTTCATCGTCGTGGGGTAGCTCGGGACTGGTCCATTTGCTCTTCTTCCTCACATAGAGATGGGTATCTCTCCATTTTCGTGTCTCTCTCACTCTTCTGGCGGTGAAGATCTGACACACATCATTCAAGAATGGGGCTTTTCGATCAATTTAGAATCTGGGTATTGACCATCTGCTTGGTATTCCAATCCGGGTATGGGTTTTACCTCCCGGGTAGTTACCTTCACAAATACGGTGTCGGTGACGAGTTATCGGTGAAAGTGACAGGATGTACATGTCGAACTCAATATTCCTACCGAGAGCTCTCTGAGAAGTGAATTCTCAAGTTCTGCAGTTAACCTCAATACCTTTTGTACTAACAACATTACCAAGAAAAACAACTTTGTCCATGCAAAAGATACATTTCTTAAGATTAGCATACAACTTTTCACATCTCAACACATTAAACACATATCTCAAATGCTCAATATGTTCATTTAAGTCTTGTTGTACACTAGGATATCATCAAAGTACACAACCACAAACTTGCCTATGAATGCACGTAGGACATGGTTCATTAATTTCATGAAAGTACTAGGCGCATTTGTAAGTCCAAATGGCATAACCAACCATTCATAAAGCCCATACTTAGTTTTAAAAGCAGTTTTCCATTCATCACCCTCTTTCATTCTAATTTGATGGTACCTACTTTTAAGATCAATTTTATTGAAAATAAATGAGCCATGCGATTCATCAAGCATATCATCTGATCTAGGAATGGGATGACGATACTTTGCCATGATATTGTTGACCGCCCTGCAATCAACGCACATTCTCCATGTCCCATCCTTCTTTGGCACTAGCAGTACTGATACTGCACATGGGCTTATGCTCTCCCTCACTTACCCCTTACTCATCAAATCCTCAACTTGCCTCTGAAGTTCCTCTGTCTCTTCTGGACTACTCCTATAGGCTAGTTGGTTTGGAAGTAGCTCCGGGCACAAAATCAATCTAATGCTCAATGTCTCTAATGGGTGGCAACTCATTTGGCATTTCCTCTGGGAATACATCCTCAAACTCCGGCAATAAAAAAGCGGCCAAACTAGGAAGAGACTGGTTAGTTTCATCAAGATTAAGATAAAACTCTTTATAGACAAGAAAATTCATAGGGTGATTTGCTAAGAAAGCCCTCTTAACCTCACTCTCTCTTGCATAGAAACTCACTTTTGTCTTTCATTTTCTCTCTACACACTCTCTCTTTTCTTTTTTGCTCATTTTCACTCTCATTCTTTCTTTTTTGCTCAATCTCTTTTTCACTCTTTCTTTGTTGATCACGCTCATTTTCACTCTTTCTTTTTTTATCACTCTCATTTTCACTCTTTCTTTTTTGAGCAACCTCACTTTTCAGTTTCAGTTGGTCCCCATAGACCTGTCTTGGAGTTAAAGGAGTAAGCTTGATTGTTTTGCCCTCATTTAAAAAGTTGTACATGTTCTTGAACCCATCATGTGTCACCCTCTTATCATACTGCCACGGCCTCCCTAAGAAAATATGGCAAGCATGCATAGGCACAACATCACAAAGCAACTCATCTTGATACTTCCCAATTGAAAAAGTAACTAACACTTGTCTATCTACCCTAACCCCCCCACACTTGTATGGTCTAGAATGTTTTAAGGTTGGTAAATTCAACTTCTCAATCAAAGTAGTGCTAGTCACATTAGTACAACTCCCCTCATCAATGATCATACTACATACCTTGTTGTTGACGTGGCATCTAGTATGAAAAATGTTCTCTCTTTGTTGCTCTGCATCATCCACCTTAATGTGTGTATTGAGAGCACGCTTGGCAACAAGAGACTCACCTGTCACAGTGTATTCCACTCCATCATCATCACTAGCATCCTCACTCTCAGTCATCACCTCTCCATTTTCAATGTTTGCACATTGAAAAGTGATGTGCCCTGAACCCAAACACTTAAAGCATTTAATATCTCTATTCATTGAAGGTTGAGATTCTACCTTGGGTTTGTTGCTAGTTCCCTCATCTTTTCCCCTAGGTGGTTTGGTCTATCTCTTCGCTTCAGCTAGATCATTCCTATCCCACTTTGATTTCCAAGTAGTGCTAGAAACCGAAGTGTACCTTGCTATCTCTTTTCTCTTTAACTGCCTCCCCACCTTTATAGTCATGTGCACCATGTCCTCTATCTTCACATAATGTTGTAATTTAGCTACATTGGTTATTTTCCTATTCAAACCACTCAAAAATCTAGCCATGGTGGCCTCCTGGTCCTCCACGACATTAGCCCAAATCATCGCCACCTCCATCTCCTTATGGTAATCCTCCACACTCCTAGACTCCTGTGTTAGATTTTGGAGTTTTTGGTAAAGGTCCCTATAGTAATGGTTAGGTACAAATCTCCACCTCATGAGAGCTTTCAACTCTCCCCATATCTCTACAGGCCTCGCATAATTCCTCCTCCTATTGGTCACTAACTGATCCCACCAAATAATAGCATAATCATTGAACTCAATCACCGCCAACTTCACTTTCTTCTCCTCAGAGTAATTATGACAATCAAACACAACTCTATTTTTTTTCTCCCACTCTAGATAAACCTCAGGGTTAGTTCTACCTTGGAAAGATGGTATTTTCATTTTGATGCTCCCAAGATCTCTATCTACACCATCCCGACCCCCTAGGTTCCCCTCAAGTCCTCTTTCACGCCTAACTCTTCTATTTCTACCCGATCCAACTTAAGATGTTAGGTCTTCCTCATCCTCACCATCTCCTTCATTCTCATACTCATTTTCAACCCTAGGCTCACGTCGCCTCTTATCTCTCCCACCTTGTAGATTTCTAATTTCTGCTTCTTGATAATCCATCCTATCCCTCACTTCCCCTAATACCAAGTTCAACCGCTCAAACTGTTGTTGCATGGCTTGCAACACAAAGGATGAGTTATCTGCCATCCCCCTTGGTGATGAGCCACTCCGGTGAGGCATTGCAATGTGCTGCACAAAAGAATGTTAGTAGTTAAAAAAAAAAAAACCTCACACACTCCCTTATGTGTTTACACTCAAATAATGGCACTCTACTCATGTTTCACTCTTAATTGGCTTTCTCCCGATAATTGTTTCACACTCTCTTGCCTTTTACCTCAAGAGTTTTCCCACTCAAGTTCTTTAAGAACTAATTGAACTCAATCAAGATAATGCAACCTTGTTTTATCCCAACTAGTAATTAGGACAAAGAAACAAGAACAAGAGAAACACAAAAGGAATAAAATGACACGAGAATCAAGAAAATTATATGAATGCAAGAAGATACCAATTATAATGAAGTATGCAGCCCCTTTGATGATAAGGCCTAATAAAAAAAATTGGATTTCTATTTTTTTTTTCTTTTCCTTTCTTTTCTTTTCTTTTCACTAACTGATTTGATCACAATCAAAAGAATAAACAATTGACAAAAGCCTAACAATAACTCAAAACCCTAGAATAAGTGATATACGACAACCCTCTCTTTTTTTTCTTTTTTTTTGCAACCCTAATCAAAGAACAAGGTAACCCTAATGAAAGAATAAGGAAACCCTAGAAAACAATGAGAAATTCTGCAACCCTAAGATGAAGGAAATTTCTGTAGTTTTTTTTTTTTTTTTATAAGTAATGCAAGAATTAAAAGATAGAATTTCACCTGATTGGAAATCGAGCTCTAATACCAAATGATATGAACCCACAGGAATGGAATCCCTTGAACCTACAATCAATTTGAAAACTCACTCAAGAAAGTCAAAATCAAGTCAATGGATGGAGAATCTAGATCTGTTGAGAACTCGTTTCAAGAACCTAGATTATATTAAAATTTAGACCCGTTTAAGAACCTGTCTCAAGAACAAGAGGAGTAAACTCAACTCACAATGAAAATTCAAATCCTCTTAAAATGAGGCTACAAAGAGTATTTAACCCAAAACCTAATTAAAATCCTAGCCAAAATAAAGTCCTTTCTCCCAAAAATACCCCTAAATGAATAGTGTCGCGTTACAATAATTCTGCTACAGTAATTCGGCTACAGTAACTTCTTGAAATCCTAGTTCCTAAAAAGTAACTTTCCAAATAAGTCATTAGCCAAAATACAAGGCCTTCCCAAAATCCTAGTTCATAAGAAATAAGACATGTGTGGGCCAAGCATCCTCAAACCACTTATTTTAAACTAATAAAATAAATCTTTTAACAAATTGAAAGTCTTCAATAACAATAGGCCCAAACAATAACTCTAAGTCATGTTTTTTACAGTTTGTATTAAGTGGATCAAAATTGGTTCTCCTTCTTTCAAACCCATCTTGAGTGTTGGTGTGACGCTCCGACTTCTACGTACAAAACAACACAGGAGTAGTACCGTCAGGATGATGACAACACTGGTCACACATCCCAACAATAAGTGCTCAAGTGTGTGCAACGTGCAACCAGAGCACCAAAGAGTCGCAGCGGTTAAAATAAATAAGTCTACTAAGTACCAGAATTTTATTTAATACAAAAATTATCCAAAATAAATATCCAAAATTACAATAAAATCCAAATACATAAACAAGCGAGAAATAAATTCCATAATCCAAATTGACAATAACCACATGTCACCTCCTCCTGGGAGCTGATCCCACAAGCTCCACAACCTCACCTGCACCAAATCTACAGTACCATAAAAGGGTACCGCATGTAAGTAATAATCCAAACAATCTCCAAGATCAAAATACATTACTGCTACCAACCATGCATGCATATGATGTACTATGCACCAGATCCAAAATATTATTTTTTCCCGAAAAATGAATATTTTCCAACACTCCAAAATCTCATTTCGTTCCAAAAACATACTCCGTCATTTTCCCAGAAAAAGATTCGCATAAAAAAATTTATAGGACACTGTAGGAGGGACTCTACCACCATCCCTACCGAATGCACCGTAGGCGGGACTACACCACCATCCTTGCTTACCACCATCCCTATCGCGTGTATCGTAGGCGGGAATCACAATCTGGACTATAGCACCATCCCTGCTTACCACCATCCCTACAATTCATTTCCACACAAGGGGTACCCATTAGAGCACTGTAGGAGGGAATCATAGGCGGGACTCTACCACCATCCCTGCTTACCACCATCCCTATCGCGTGCACAGTAGGCGGGAATCGCAGGCGGGACTATACCACCATCCCTATAGTCTCTTTTCCTTTAAATCACAGAAAAACCCAATTTTCCATAAACACATGAACATGAATGCAATTACACGAAAACCCAGTTTTCAATTTACAAACATGAACATGCGTGCACATGCAATGTACCAGACCAACAACAATATCCAATAACCAATTCCAATAACCAAACACAACTCCAACCTCCAATCCATCTGACCCCCAAACCTCCTCGGACTCAGTCCGGCACAACCAACCAATCACAGTAATAATAAATGAGTTAGCGCAAAAATATATTAAAATCTCAAAAGATGTTTGGAAAAATACTTACAGCGCTATATAATAATTTTCGGAGGATCACGGGAGATCTGGAAATGTCAAAACAGCAACTCCACAGTGTAAAATACACTTTGGCCGTGGGTCTCAAAAACTCACTTTTGAAAGAGGTCAAACCAAGACTTGAAATTGATAGGGTAGGACCTAGAGAGGTCTGTGAAGCTAATGGTGGTGGCCTTTGGTCGTGGGTGGCGGTAGAAAGGAGTGGTTTAAGGTTCGAAAAGCACAAGACGGAGATGAGTTTGGTTGTGCTTCTCCGGTGACGGATCGGGGCCGAGGATGGGTCCTTTGGGTCGCTGGGATGCCGAGGATGAAGTGGTGAAGTAGTAGTGGCCGGAGGTGGAGTGACGGCGGCGCTGTAGCACAAAGAAGGCCTCTGCTTAGAGTGGCATGTGGGAACAAATGCCGGCGAGGAATGAGATGAAATTGGAGTGGGGTGGTCACCGGCCGGAGGGGAAGAGGCTGGGGTGGGCGATGCCGGCCACGAGCGGCGCACGGTGGCGCTAGGGGCTGAGGAACACACGGACGAGGGAGAGAAATGGGTTCGATTTTCGGGCACTGGCTGGGCAACGGGAGAAATAAGAGAAAAGAAAGAAAAGAAAAGAAAAAGAGGGAAAAGAAAAACTAAAGGAAAGAAATGAGGTTCACACCTTACATCATGGGGTCCAAAAAATGATCCAACGAAAATGATTTTAAAATCATAAACTAAATAAAATAATTCAAACTCAGTGAAATGCTCAATTAAAACAATAATAATTTTAAAATTAAAAAACAAACTAATTTAAATTAAAGATCAATTTAAATGCCAAAACAGTAATTAATATTAAGAAATCACATTAAAATAATTTTCACAACTTAAAATATTATATAATAATATACTAAAACTCCCAAAATTTTAAAACAAGAGAACCAATCTTTAAATTAATTAAAATAATCATTCAATAAAGATACACTAAAATACGGGGTATTACAGTTGGGCTCTTGTAGCTTCATCCCAAGTGGATTGCACCAATCCTTGCATTGATTCCTTGATCTTCTTGGCTCTTGATTTTGTAATTGGCTCATCTGGAACTTGCACAAGATCTTTAAAACTTGGCCCACCTTAATTCCCATCATATCATTTTCCTTATAAAATACCAAACTCAGGTGTAAATGTTTCACACTTATCTAATAAGCACTTGGCCACCCTTTGATTAACTAGCACTTAAAATCATTTTTAGTCAATCTCAAAAGGGTGATCAAATCAAATACAAGCCTTAGTATTAACCCTTGGAGGCTATATTATTGGTCATACAAATGTTTAAGAAGGAAGGTCTTTCACATTCACCTAGTTGATCTGACAACTGTTCAGTTCATTTTCACATCCAAAACGCTACGACCTCAAGGTTAAACCATTGGTCAAGCACTCTAACAACAATGTCAAGTACGTTGACTCTCATTTTGTTTGACTATTGAGAAAAGAATTTCTTTCTCCAATTCCCCTAAATTTACAAAGTTTTAAACTTGTAAAATCTAGCTTATGAAAACTTAATACATCTCAATGCATTCCTTACTTTTATCACAAAGTTGTGTACAAATATTAATTTGTTTGTTAATGCGTAAATTTTCACAATAGGCAGCCAGAATGGAGGCAAAAAAGAGTCATCTTTGACCCATGATGATGATTTGGGCCATCATGATAAAGTAAAAAGCCCACAACGGTGGTTTGGACATCGATATGGTGCTTCAATGTACATCCATGAGAATAAATAGTGAATAAGCAAATCAATTACAAATAAAGAGAGGCACAGAGATTTACGTGGTTCGGCATCAAGCCAGCGTCCATGGGTTGTTTGGGGGCGAAATCAACTATAATAGGAGATTTTACAATCTCTTATGACCACACGTATCTCTCAATACAACGGAGGATTTTAGGGTTTTAGGAGGTTGAAGATGATGCCTCCCTTGAGAGAAAATTCTTTGGAGTCACTGTCTATGGTCGAGGTCGTGCGTAGAGAAGTTGTCTAGAGACCCCATAGATTTGTAGAGATGTTCTCCTTTAAAGAGGTCTATTTCCTTCTTTGGAGTAGTTGTGTCCTACTTGCCTTATGTCGCTTTCACCTTTTTGTATCCGAGTCAATCTCTTTAAGCTTTTCTCTTCCTTGCTTTATCTCTTCCCTTACTTTTAGTGATAGGTTCTCAATGGGCTAGACCTACTCAACTTTATCCCTAACAGATGCCTGCTATTCTTAAGGTTGATTTACTCAAGAAGAAGGCATTGAGAATCTTCAACTCAAGCCATGATAGAGATAGTTTGAAAAATCGTAGAAAAATTTTGGGAACTTGTCCCTAGCTTTTTGTTGTTGGGTAATGTAATGGAGATCCCTTGGAGTGGTCCTCGAGGAGAATTCATGAAGTTTGTATGAAGGATCTTCGAGGATCGCCCTCTAGGAAGTTTGTTTGCCTGATAATCGAGTGCACTGATGATTGTAGCTGACTATTTATCATTAGCAAAGAGTGCATATTTCCATAATTTTTATTTTATTTTATTGGTAGTAGTGGATTTTTCGTCCTTTCATATCATTTTCTATTGAAGTTTCCATTTTGTTGTTGATTTTAGGGTTTGTTTGTTGTAACCTGTGCTAAGTGGTCAGGGAGCCTGATGACCCCCTAGTCCATCTAAAAAAACTGCCGAGCCCATCGACTTGTTCTCGAAGGTAGCCAGCGCGAGACAGTTGCGGGCTCAGAGGTTGGTTCCAAGAGGAAACCCATTGGCAACAGTTGTGGCACGAGTGTCAACAACACTCGACATTTGCTGCAGAAAACACGCTGGCGCTAAGGGCCAAGTGAGAGCATGAGAGCACTCGGTGGTGAGGATGGAAATGCTTAAGGAAGTTGTTTCCTTCTTTGGTCACCGGCACTAGTCTAGAACTCGACATTAGGGTTAGGTGGGAGATGAGCTCGACGACGCTAGGTGGCAAGGAGGGAAACACTTAGGGAAGCTGTTTCCTCCTTTGGTCATTGGTGCAAATGCGGAACTCAACTTTAAAGGCTGGGCAAGAGAGAAGCTCAACTACGTTTGGTGGCGAGGAGGGAAACGCTTAAGGAAGCTGTTTTCGCCTTTGGTTGCCAGTGCAAGTGCCGAACTCAAATTTACTGAATTAGATGCTCAACAACGCTGAGGGGCAACCTGTGTGCTCGAGTGGGTTTAGACTCAACAGGAGTGATGCTAGACTACATTGAGGGGAAACCTGTGTGCTCGAGTGGGTTAGACCTGGTCGGAGAGGTTGTAACAACCTATTCCTTTTTCTCTCGATAGGTCACGAGTCTCGTTTAAGCGTTTTAAATATTGAAGCTGTGTTTTTAAATATAGAAGGTGATTTTTAATGAAGCCCAATGTTTTAAAGCCCTCAAAATATTTTAAATGTCTGAGAAATATTTTAAATGGGGTATTTTCAGTATTATTGAACCAAGCCTGATTTTAAATTAAGTCTCTTATTTTTTGGAAGCCCTGAAAATATTGTAATTGTAGAAAAATCATTTTATCTTAATGATTCAATTTATTTCAAAATATTATGATATTTAAATTATGTTAAAAACTCTACGTAATTAGATGGTTTTATCCTCTTAAAAATATTTAGCAAACTTCATCATTTTAATTAATGATGAAATAATAGTATTTTTATAATATAAAGTTATGATATTGTATTTATATTTTATCTAGATATTTTAGTTAGTTTATTTTCAGTGTCTAAACCTCCACCGTTGGATCTAGGTTAGGGATCCTAGATGAAGGGCTAGGATTAAATACCCAAAAAGGAAACCCTACCTTCTCATTCCCCTACTTTCCCTCTCTCTCCTCCCTCTCCCTCCAGTCACGAGTGCAGCCCCCTTCCCCTCAAACCCGATTCTCTCTTTTGGCAGCCTAGCCCTTACTGGTTCCACTTTTTAATTACCTCCCAAGTGTAGAAGGTGTCTTGCTTGTGTTTAATGAGAGTCCCAAGGTCGATTTCACAGGAATTAAGATAAATTCAATGCTATGCAAATGTTTATTGGATTAACATGAGGTAAGAAGGTAAAATATGAGATGGGTAAAGGTCTTTCAATCACTGGGTAAGTTTGTAAGTCAGACGAGAATGTTCATACCAGAAACTCAAAGGGGTTTTAAAAATAGTTTAAAACTAAGGAAATATTTTGTAAGGATTTCACAAACACTAAGAAACTGGACTTTTCGTAGTGATAAAGAAGAAGAAAAGAAAACAAGTTTTAAAACTCCAAACTAACGTTCTGAAAAGGGAACTTTCAAGGAAAAAGGTACCTAGGCTTCGGGTTCCCTTTGCACTGAGGGATTTTTAGAGAAGTTTGACATTCCTAAATTACTATCAAATGCTACTCCAATCATGGCAAAAGCATTCAGACGATATGTATGATTAAAACGCTACAGAACATCTACTGAATAAACTCCACAAGTTTTCATATCAAACTGAAAATCAACATGCTTAAGGGTCTGTATCCCTTAAGCATTCATCGTGTCTTCAATCAACAATGGATCAAAGATGTAGAGAAACCCTAATCCCAGTGTCTATGAGAATGACAGAAATTTATGGAGAATACAATTTAAAACCGAGAGGAAATCAAAACTCCCAACTAAAATCCAACTGTTCAAAGGTTTCCTCTGACCTAGGTCATGAAACTACTCTTCCATCAAGTAACAAAATGAACAATTTTCCAAAGGAAAACACCAATTCATCATCGAGAGAAAAGAAAAACAAAATCCCTAAAAATTAGTAATCAAAAGCTCAAAGTGATTCTTTTTTGGTTCTGCCAACAATTCCGACAACGCCTTCTCGCACGCCTTCTGGTCCCTTATAAGCTTTCCCTCTTCATCCTCTCCAGTGCTCCTACCTCTCCCTCTCTCTCTCTCTCTCTCTCTCTTTCTCCAGGTTGTTGCTCTCTCCAATTCCATGCGGTTCTCTAAGGTGCGAAATCTGAAATGTGAGATAGCAAGGGTTTCGGCATGAGAGGGTTCTTCTGCTTTCCCTTTTTCTCTAAGTGTCGAGTGAGTGTGTGAGATAAGTGGCAGTTAGTGTTTATTTCACATGTATTCCCATTTTGACCTTGTGGTGCATTTATTGTAAACATATGATATAAATATGCATATGTAACTCTCTTTCCAGACCAAAATCCTTAGTTTACATGCTCAATTATCATATTATTTCCACTCAATCACTTACCGCCGTCGCAGCCCACGCCGCTAGCCACCAGCAGTCTCCCCTCACGTAGGCTACCATCCCATTGGACCCAGCCCACGACATCTCTCTCTCCTCCACCCGAAATGGCTTTCCTTCTCTCACAGGTTCACTCTCTTCAGCCCAGAGCCCTTATCACAGCCAGTTGCGCTAGTGCACCACCACCATCTCACCGGCAACCCTTCCCTCCACCGAACCCAGCCACCCCTCTCCTCGATCTAGCTTCCCTCATGCACGCACCCTCCTTAGTAGGACCACTGTACCACCACCTCGACGGTACCACCAGCTCCACTGGCACCTCCTAAACCCCTCCATGCCCAACCGAAGACCTTTCCCTCTCTCTCCCTTTCTCCACTTGTAACTCACTGCCTCAGCCCCTTGTCACCATACGACGCCTTCAGCCACCACAAAACTGCCACCTTAAGCCACTCTAGGTTCACACCAACCCAACCCAATGCCTAATACCTCAGATCCATGCCTCCAACCGCCTCCCACAGCCTGAACAACCACTATCCACCACTGTACACGGCCTTAGCGATCACTGCTCAGCCACCCCCATGACCCGACCACCTCGCCTAGGCTAGATCTAGTCACTAAAACCCTATATCCGATCCTCGAGATAGCCTGTTCCACAATCACGACAGTGACCACGACGGAGCAACCACTACCCAAGCCAATGGCTTCTAACGCCACTGGGTTTTGCCAGACAACGAGCAATGCAACGGGTTTTCCCGACGTATGGTATAACTCTCTCTCCCTTTCTCTCCTTAGTTTATTATGAAGTGGATTGTGGACTGTGTTGTGATGTTTGTGAGTTCGCTATGTAACGAAGTGATGGGTGAAGTGTGTTTTCATTGTGGACTGTGTTGTTAAGGTAGTTGTGAAGTGTGTACTGTAGTGGTGATGTGTGGCGTAGTGTGAAGTGAAGGGAGTACACTTGAAATGTATTCTGTGTGGTAAAGTTGTGATGTGCCGTATGGCATGTCATGAAACAGTGTCTCGGAGTAGTTCTGGTGTGACCGTGTGGTCGAAGTGACGGGTGTCACTGTGTAGTAGTGATATGGCTGGGAGTATGCATGAAGTGACAGAATGGTGTAATAGTGACATAGAGGGAGAATGACGGGATGTCAAGAAGTGACAAGAGTAAGTGAGAAGTCATGCTTGTGATGAGTGAGGAGTTGGTGCAGTAGCGGAATGCCATGTGACGTGATGGGATCACAATGTGGCTTGGAAATAGTTTCGAGCTACGTGTTGTGATGGGAGATGTAGTCGTGAATGGGCTTATGTCGTGTTAAGTGTTGGGATGAATTGTGAAGTTGGATAGGTAGCCTGAAGGGTCAGGCTAGTCGGGTTTAAGAGAATGTTAGTATTGTAGTATGGAGCTTGTTTACATAAGCGAGCGTTCAATGTATTATATGTTGGTCTTAGGCGATAAAAGGGAGTAGAGTACATGCATAATCTGGTTAGACACATGTGTTAGATGGATTTACCATATATAATGGGTAATCTGTCCTAAGCATAGGTACATGATGTTTAAGCCATAGAGTTGGCATAAAGTTGTATGGTATGCATGGATGGGAAGGAGGATGAAGTGTGGGTTAGGATACATGAAGGTAGGGATGTGTGTATCAACTAGGACTGAGATGCATGACTTGATTGGTTCAAGAATGAGTTTGATAGGAAGGGATGTATGCATTGACTAGGATTGGGTTGTATAACTTGGTTGGTCCAAGTTATGCATCGGAAGGATGGTTCGGTAGGTAGAGAGAATGATGAAGGTGATGATGTGCCTTAGCCTTTTAGGTGAATCAAGGAGATTCACCTTGAAGGATAAGAACATGAAGTAGGAAGCATGTGAGGAAGTGTTAGCGTGTCTTAACTTTAAGGTGAATCAAGGAGGTTCACCTTGAAGGATAAGAACATGAAGTAGAAAGCATGTGAGGAAGTGTTAGTGTGTCTTAACTTTAAGGTGAATCATGGAGGTTCACTTTAATGGATATGCACTTGAAGTAGTTTGGAAAAGGTGACCTCAAGAAGGTCCCATAAAAGGAAACGTGATAAAGGAAAACATAGAAGACTGGATAGAAGGAGAGTGTGTCTTAGTGAGGAAAGTCTAAGTGAAGTGTAGTCTGTGTTTTCTAGTTTAGTTGCATGTGTACTGAATAGAGAATGACGTCAAGGTTATTTGTGTGCATGTAGGTTGCCATCTGACATAGACAGGAATGGACTGAATAAAATGAATATGGTATGGAGTCCAAGTAAGTATTATGTTCATACTCTTTTAGAGTTTTCTAAATGATATGAAATGAAAATGAAACGTTTCTCTTTATGATGCTTTATGAAATGAAATGAAAGAATGTTTTATGAAAGTATGCTATGTATGAATGTTGTATGAATGTTTAAAGGTATGTATGTATGGCCTTCCTTGGCAACCCCTATTTATGCACCAAAAGTATTAATTGTATGTACGTGAATGGATATTATACGTAGTATGTATTGTATGTATTTTTCCATGAAACGAAATGTTGAGGTTTCTACCTTATACTTTTAAATTACATTTTAAAAGGATGTCATGAATTGAGTTTTGAATGATGCCTTGAAAGATGATTTTTAAACTTATGCTTTTAAACGATGTTTATAAAATGAATGGACTGATGAATGAAAAGAAATGAAAAGGACAGGACTGAAAAGAATGAATGAAAGGAAAGGAATGAAAGGAAATGAATGTTTTAATGTATGAAAATACGTAACGGCCACGACTGAATGAATGGGTACCAAAGGATTGGACAGATTGCAATGTCAGGTAAGTAGTACTGGTGGTGAACCCAGTGCTACCCGCTGACTGAAGCGGATTCCTAACCTGTGGCCATAGGCAGAATCCAGGTCCAAAGAAAAACCACTGACCCTAACACCCGGGGTATAACAGTGTGTACCGACCAAAGGAAAGTGATAAGAAAAGGTTTGTATGCTCTAATTCTTTAAGAAATGAAGGCATAAGGTGTGGGAAACTGTTTTACAAAAAGAAAACATTTTTAGAGAAAAACCCCACCTTGTAATGTTTTAAACGAATGTATGTCTTATGTATAGTATGTATGGAATGATGAATGCATGGATGGAAACCTATGTTAGTATATTTTAACTGTTTGAAGTAATGCTTACAGAGTATTCGACTCATTTTAGTTTTTATGTATGTCCCTCCCCCTCACAGGGACAACATGAGGACGAAGCATCAAGACATACATGGCTCAAGGGAAGAGTGACCGAAGCTTAGGCAAGTTTTATGTAACGTATAAAAGAGTATTTTGTAAAAGGAATTTTTATTTAAACTTAATGATTTCCGCTGTAAAACTCTCTCTTATACTTATGGAGTAGATTTTAGTTTTAAACATAGAATCTTTCATATACTGGGAAGGAAAATTAAAAAGTTAAAGGATTAGTAATTCTCATATCTTTTTCTTAAAAAACTATTTTCTAAAGGCCCACCATGAGGAAGGGCGTTACAGGGTGGTATCAGAGCAAAACACAGGGTTATGAAAGATTTTGTGAACTTTTCAAAATGAAAGAGAGAATTTTTACAAAGAAAAAAAACTTTTGAAAACAGAACTGGAAGTGAAGGAAAAACCTAGGCTGAAGTCTTCCCAATACAAGTGTCGTCCTGTAGTAAGTATATGAAAGTGTTTATGTTTTAATGCTATGATATTTTAAAGTATGACATAGTTAATGCATGCATGTCAGAATGACACCTACTAGGAAAGGTTATGTTAAGCGCATGAGATGAAGGAAGTTATAGAGAATGGAAGTAGCTAAGAAAGAATGAATGAATGATGGAATGCTAGGAATGTATAGAAGTAGTTACATGTTTATGTGAGGAATAGATTAGAAACGATAGATAGACTACGATAATTACGAAGTGCATGGACGATTATGAGCTAAGTTAGTTCCAACTTGAGGATGTGATGGTGACTTCGAACGTTTTTAGCGAGGATTGTAGTATGGGAGGTACAAGTGCTACACGACCGATGGGATTAAAGAATTGAAGATGATGCAAGTATGTCAGTGGAGGATTCCAAAGATGCAAGAATGCAAGGTACTACGCAAGGACTGATGGGAGCTATGAAAGTGTATGGAAGCATGAAGACGATGAGGGGAACCAACATCAATAGGCTCGTATCAAGTATGAGCAAATTCTGAGCACGAAATTTTTAGAAGGAGGGGAGAATGTAACAACACGCCCCTTTTTCTCTCGGTTGGTCACGAGTCTCGCTTACGCGTTTTAAATATTGAAGCTGTGTTTTTTAATATAGCGGGTGATTTTTAATGAAGCCCAGTGTTTCAAAGCCCTCAAAATATTTTAAATGTTCGAGAAATATTTTAATTGAGGTTTTTTCAATATATTGAACCAAGCCTGATTTTAAAGTAAGCCTCTAGTATTTTTGAAGCCCTGAAAATATTTTAATTGTAGAAAAATCATTTTATCTTAATGATTCAATTTATTTAAGAATATTATGAGATTTAAATTATGTTCAAAACTCTGCGTAATTTGATGGTTTTATCCTCTTAAAGATATTTAGCTAACTTCATCATTTTAATTAATGATGAAATAATAGTATTTTTATAATATAAAGTTATGATATTGTATTTATATTTTATCGAGATAGTTTAGTTAGCTTATTTTCAGTGTTTAAACCTCCACCGTTGGATCTAAGTTAGGGATCCTAGATGAAGGGCTAGGATTAAATACCCAAAAAGGAAACCCTAGCCCCTCATTCTCCCACTTTCCCTCTCTCTCCTCCCTCTCCCTCCAGTCACACGTGCAACCCCCTCCCCCTCAAACCCGATTCTCTCCTTTGGCAGCCCAGCCCTTATAGCCGTTGCAACCCACGCCGTCGGCCACCAGCAGCCTCCCCTCACACTGACAACCACCCCACTGGACCCAGCCCACGACATATCTCTCTCCTCCACCCGAAACGAATTTCCCTCGCTCACGGGTTCACTCTCCTCACACTACAAGAATTAGTACCTATTGTGGCGATATGTGGTATGCTGCAAAAGAAAACGTCAAAATTAGTCATTTTTTGAAACGGATTATATGTCATCATTAGATTTTATAGCAAATCATAGTGGGGGTAGTCGGTTTACTTGTTACAGAATTTTTTTTATCTTTTGTGACGACTTCTTCGTCGCAACTAGTAACCATTTCTACCGTGGACTACTTTCCATCGGGAGAAGGCTAATACAACGATATTATTTGGTCATCGTAATAACTACTAGAAGATCTTTCAACATTTTGGGCATTTTCTCCTCTGATCTGCGACGTTTTGGGCATTTTCTCCATCGATCCCCTTTCTCTATCTAAACCCTACCTCATCTTCTGGAGTTCGCGATTTCCCCCACCACCATGACTAAATTTGGTTACCGTTATGAGGCAAGATCTCCAAATCAACTGTAAGTTTCTCTCTATTTCGCATTTTCAATGGTATCATTGGAAAAATCTTGGTTAAGTTTATCTGTCTACACCAGGCCGTTTATCTCATACATCATGCGAGGGTTTTAATCAATCTAATGAAGTTTTTGTTGATTTTATATGAATGAATTTACCTTTTCAGTGACCTTGTATAATGTATGAAACACCACGTGATACAGAACAGATGAAAATGAAAGATCAAACAATGGCTTTCGAGGAGCCACTGCCTCCACAAGAGTTTCTGTAAAAATATTTTGATTACCCTCATGTTAAAATAACTGAATACATAAATAGGGCTCAACTGCTAGCCCATGACTCAACTGCTTAACCACGTACTGGCCCACATGGCCCACGACTCAACTATGCTTAAGACTCGGTCCACACAACAGAAATAAACGAACATTAAATGACTAGATCATCCCTACTGAATATGCAATAGACTAAAGTACCCTTACAAACCCTAAATATAAAAGCATCCTTCAATTCTGCTTCAAGCTTCTCGATCCTCCTGATAACTTGCTGCTTCCCTTACCTCTTTGGTCTGAAACCCTAGCAATGCTTCCTTCTTCAAAAGATCTTACCCACAAGATCTGGAAATCTTCTCCTTAAGCTTTCTAGGTCTTCCAAGTTGCATCGTCCACAGTCGTTCCCTTCCAGTAAGTGAGAACTTCGATCCCTGCTCGCTGCCCTTTCTTCTTCAACCTTCGCCCTAGGATGGTCTCGGGTCCCAAGTTGAATATGGGTCCCAAGTTTCGGTTTGAGGCTCGAAACATGGAACGTTGGATGTATCTGTGCTCCTTGAGGTAGGTTGAGGTGATACGCAACCTTCCCTACTCGGCGGAGGATGCGATATGGCCCAAAGAATCTGGGTGATAGTTTGAGGTTTCTCCTGAGGGCCACTGACATCTGTCGGTAAGGTCTCAATCGTAGGTACACCCATTCTTCTTCTTGGTACTCTCTCTCGGTTCTTTTGGTATCTGCATACCTCTTCATGCGTACTTGTGCTTCTTGGAGGTTTTCTTTAACCAATTTGTTGATGAAGTCATGCCCTGTTAGCTCCTCTTCCACAACCTGTACTTTGGTTGCCCCTGGTTCAAAGGGTAGCAGTCTGGGTGGGGGTAACCCATACACTGTTTCATAGGGGCTTAGCTGGGTAGAACAGTGGGTTGAGGTGTTATATGTACACTCAGCTAAGGCTAGCCACTTCTTCCAGTCTTTCGGTCTGTCACTTGTAAAACACCTGAGATAGCACTCAAGGCTTTTGTTGACCACCTCAGTTTGACCATCCATCTATGGATGATAGGCTGAACTCAACAGCAATGTTTCACACAACCTGAATAATTCCCACCAAAATTGACTTGTAAAGACTGGGTCCCTGTCACTGACTATGGTATGGGGAAGTCCAGGCAACTTGAACACATTTTCCATGAATACCCTTGCCACCTTCAGCGCTGTGTAAGGGTGGTTTAGAGGTAGGAAATGAGCATATTTGCTCAACCTATCCACCACTACCATTACCACGGTATACCCTTCTGACGGTGGTAATCCTTCCACAAAATCCATACTTATATCAACCTAGTTTCTCTCTGGTATTGGAAGGGGTTGAAGTAATCTTGTAGGGTGAAGGGTTTCAACCTTGTTCCTCTGACATGTGTCACATTCCCTGATGAAAGACTTAACATCCCTTCTCATGCCAGGCCAGTAAAACTTCTTTTTCACTCTTGAATACGTTTTGAATACCCCTGTGTGGCCCCCTAATGGACTGTTGTGGTACTGTTGCAGGATCTACTGTTGGAAGGGTGCCAATGTTCCTAGATGAAGTCTCCCCTTATAAAAGAGGAGCTCAATTCGGAGTTGGTAATGAGAAGGGTCCAAGGTCCCCTGATGGTAGTTGCACAAGAGCTCCTGTAACTGGGGATCTTGGGGGTAAGTTTTCTTTATATCTTCTACCCACTTGGCTTGTAACATGCTTATGGCTTCTATAGTTGGTTCATTGCTTGGCTTGGCTAGATTTTGTTTGATCTGGTTGGGCTAATTGGGAACTGTTGGATTTGGTGAAGTGTTTGTGCTCTGTGTTGTTTGGTGGTGATTTGGTTGGGATAAGGGACTGTTTGGGTAGTTTATGGTTGGTAGTCTGGATAAAGCATCTGCAACAGTATTTGTTTTCCCACTTTTGTATTCCACCCTGAAGTCATACCCTAAAAGCTTTGATACCCACTTTTGCTGAGTTGGAGTTCCTATCCTCTGCTCCAATAAGTGTTTCAAGGCCTGCTGGTCAGTACGGACCTTGAAAGCTTGCCCCAATAAGTAATGCCTCCATTTTCTCACTGCCATTACCAATGACAACAATTCCTTTTCATAAGTGGATAGGTTCAAGCTCTTCCCTTTAAGAGCTTGACTTAGATAAGCTATGGGTTGCCCCTCCTACATAAGTACAACACCTAGCCCCTCTCCCGATGCATCACATTCAATAATGAACTGCTTAGTAAAATCTGGTACCTTTAACACTGGCGGCTTCACCATGGCTCGCTTAAGTTGATGAAAAGCTTGTAGAGCTTTGTCATTCCAATGGAAGGAGTTATTTCTAAGCAAGGTTGTGAGTGGTGCTGCTATCATGCCATAACCCTACACAAACTTACGATAATAACCAGTTAGACCCAAAAAACCTCTTAAGGCTTTTAGGTTAGAGGGGATTGGCCATCCCTGCATAGCTGCAATCTTCTGTGGATCTGCCTTCACTCCTTTAGAAATAAGATGCCCCAAATACTCCACTTCCCTACTTCCAAATGTGCACTTAGATTCCTTAGCATAAAATTGGTGAGATTGCAAAATCTCCATAACAATGCTCAAATGTTGTAAATGGTCCTGTAGTGTCTTACTATAAATCAGAATATCATCAAAAAATATTAACACAAATTTCCTTAGGTAAGGTCTGAAAACCTCATTCATTAACCCCTGAAAAGCTGAGGGAGCATTGGTGAGGCCAAATGGCATCACCAAGAACTCGTAATGACCCTCATGGGTCTTGAAGGCAGTTTTATATATATCTCTTGGGTACATTTTGATTTGGTGGTAACCAGAACGTAGGTCCAGTTTATAAAAGAACTCAACCCCATAAAGCTCATCCAACAACTCATCTATGTTAGGTATTGGATACTTATCTTTGATGGTATCCTGGTTTAATGCTTTGTAGTCCACACACATTCTTCAACTTCCATCAGATTTCCTCACCAACAAAACATGAGAAGAATATGGGCTCTGGCTTCTCCTTATAATTCCATTGTTGAGCATCTCAGTAACTAACTTTTCGATCTCAGTTTTCTGGTAGTAGGGGTACCTGTATGGCCTTAAGCTTGCTGGCTTAGATCCTTCCTAAAGCTAAATCCTATGATCATGGCTCCTGGGTGGAGGCAACCCTTGTGGTTCAGAGAAGACCACCTCAAACTTCTTCACTACCTGTTGTATCTCGGGTTCTATTTCTTTCTCAGGACTGCTTTCTTCCTCCCCCAACATTTGAATCCAAATTCCCCTGAGTGTCCCCTTTTTTAGCTTCAGGTTCTGATCCTCCACTTCCAACACCTCTCTTGAAGGTTGAATCCCTTGTAACTTAGATTCCCCCCCTTCTAGAGCAAACTGCATAGTAAGGTTAGAGAAATTCCGCAAAATAGGCCCCAACTCTTTAACCAATCCACTCCTAAAACAACATAACAACCACCTAGAGTTAAGACATACAAAGGAACCTTAAATTGTAAGTGTTGTACTTGGAGTGGGACTGCCCTACAGTAACCTTGGCAAGGGAGGCTATCACCATTAGCCACCTTTACTGCCAGCTGGCTTCTTTCCACTGGTAGTTGTGATTTCCTTGCTACATGTGAATCCATAAAGCTGTGTGTACTTCCAGTATCTATTAAAATAAGGATTTTTTGTTGGTTGATACTACCTTCTACCCTCATAGTTTTTGGAGAAATAGACCCTGCTAATGCATGCAAAAAAATATGTAATAACTCCTGTACCTCTTTCCCTTCGACTGAATTTTCCTCCATCTGGATAACAGCTAACCTCCCTCCATCTTCCCCTTGTTCCTCCTCCTCAATCTCTAACCCTTCTAGCAAGAACAGTTTTGGCTTACTACATTTGTGACCTATGTGGTACTTATCATCACAATAATAGCATAAGCCTTTACTTCTTCTTTTAATTGGGAAGGTATTTTTGCGAGGTGGGTAGGCGGGATTAGGTGGAATTCTTGGTTCTGGTTTGGGCAGTGGTGGGGGAAGCCTAAGGATGGGTGTTGAGGTTATGGGTTTTGGATTATAGATGGTATTGGGTGGTAGGTGTCTTGATGTTGTTCCTAGACTCCTTCTGTTTACTTCTTCCTCTTGCAATTTGGCCAAGCCAAAGGTGGCTCAGAGAGAGTTGGGTTTGAACATTGTCACCATGACTTTTAAATCTTCTCTTAGACCACTAATGAAGGTGCTCATTCTAAACTCCTCAGTAGGATCTCTTATCTTGTTGGATAATGCCTCAAATTGGGTTTGGTACTCCTCCACAGTTCCAGTCTGTCTTAATTTGGTAAAAGCTCCAATCGGATCCTCATAAGCAGAGGGCACAAACAGCACCTTGAGTGCAGTCACAAAATCTTCCCAACCGTGAACTGGACTTGAATCCCTTAACCAACAATACCAAGATAGGGCTTTCCCTTCCATGTAAAAAAATGCAATCTGTATTTTTTGATCCTCTCGGGTGCTAAAAGTATGCAAAAAATTGCTCTGCTTTAAGTACCCATTCCACTGGATCAGTACCATCAAACTTTGGAAATTCAATCCTAATGGATCTAGCATGAATAACCCCCTTCAAATGAAGGATTGTTACTAACCTGTCTGTTTGAGGGTCCTTCTCCTGATTTCTAATTTCCAAACATTACAACTAATTGTTCATAACTGGCAGCAAGGTTGTTCAACTGCTGCAACACTGCATCCAGCATTTGTTTTTGTGTTCCTTGTTCTTCTCACAGGTTTGCTGATTCCCCTTTCAGGGCAGCCACAACTTCAGCCAAAGGAGCGTGACGGGTACCTTCGGCCATGGCCCAGGAACACGGCTCTAAGACCACTGAAACACCACGTGATACGGAAGAGATGAAAATGAAAGATCAAACTATGGCTTTCGAGGAGCCACTGCCTCCACACGAGTTCCTGTAAAACTATTCTGATTACCCTTAAGTAAAAATAACTAAATACATAAATAGGGCTCAACTGCTAGCCCATGACTCAACTGCTTAACCACGTACTACCCCACATGGCCCATGACTCAACTATGCTTAAGACTAGGTCCACACAATAGAAATAAACAAACATTAAATGACTAACTCATCCCTACTGAATATGCAATAGACTAAAGTACCCTTACAACCCCTAAATAAAAAATTCATTCTATCTGATTTTCTTATATAATGTTTGTAAGTTCTATGAACTTCAAACTTGGGCCATAATATATCAAATTCTATGATCAAGGGGCAGGCAACATGGTAGGAATTTGAGTGTGATCTGCTTTTGTCTCAGATATATATTGTGGTTAATAATATCTCATAGCATCTTGTGTTTAACAAAATTAAATTGCAATGATATTCAACAAATTATAATTTACAGTACTGACTAACCCTTTTCCTATTTTGACAAGTGACCACAGCCCATGGATTCAAATTGTTTACTAAACCAATTCTACTCACCTAATAAACGAAGGACATATGTTTTACCTAACGTGAGACTTATATTCTTTTGATATATCTTGGGTATGCCTATCCCATTACCCAGCCATTACGTTATTCTTTTGCATAGTCATTAATGATAGACACACGGTTTTTTATATGTCACATTCGATATAGAACACTGAGTATATTTGAAAGTTTTTTCACTGATGTGAAGGCAAACCACACCCCTATTTCACATTTTAGATGATAATTTTCACATAAGAATCACACAGAAGGTAAATGTTGTAACTATGATGGGACATCAATGGAACATTGTATTAAGAGTTGAGCCAAGAAGATGTAGAGCATCGAATTGCATTACTGAAAGTTAAGTTTACAAGAACTAGAAATGTGCTTTATATACCATAAATGAAAAAATGAAGCAAACTAAACTAAGCAAAGTTATTTTTAATATAGTAAAGCAAAGTTATCTTTAATACCTCCCTTCAAGTTGGAGCATGTATATTAATAATGCCCAGCTTGGATATCAAGGAAGAGAAAAGAGGAAAGCCTAGTGGTTTAGTAAAGGAGTCAGCCAATTGATGATGAGAGGAAACATGAAAGGGCTTCACAACTCCTTGAATTTTGTCACGAACAAAATGACGATCTATCTCTATGTGCTTTGTACGTTTGTGAAAAACTGGGTTAGTCAATGTGAATGGTAGCCTTGTTGTCACAATAAAGAGCAGCAGCTTGAGAGTGAGGGACTTGTAAGTCATGAAGCAAAGAAATGAGCCACACTATTTCACAAACTGTATTGGCCATGGCACGATATTTTGATTCAGCTGAGGACCTGGAAACTGTGGATGCTTCTTGGATTTCCAGGAGATGAGAGATGTGCCAAGAAAACCACAAAAACCTATGATGGATCTTCTGGTGTCTTGGCATCCAACACAATCTGAGCTAGCAAATGCTTTCAAGTGAAGGTTGGAACTAGCAGAGAAGAATAAGCCTTGACTAGGTGAACCCTTAATGTACTGCAAAACCCTTTGAGCAGCATGCAAATGAGGCTATCGAGGAGAGTCCATAAACTGACTTAAGGGGACTGCAAAAGTGATATCTGGCCATGTGAAGTTAAGATAAAGCAGTATACCCACCAATCTTCTATATTCTTTAGGATCCTCTACAAGAGGACCATCAACCCGAGAGAGTTTAAGATGTTGTTCCATGAGAGTTTTAACAGGTTTGGAACCTAAGAACCCAGTATCTAATAAGATTTCTAAAGCATGTTTCCTTTGTGAAAGGGAAATACTAGTATTGTTTCTAGCAACTTCCAAGCCCAAAAATACTTCAAAGACCCAAGATCATTAAGTTTGAATTTTTGATCAAGAAAGGCTTTGAAAGTATTGATAGAGTCTATGTCATTGCTAGCAATAACAATATCGCCTACATATACTAGCAAAGCAATAAAACTAGTACCTTGAAGCCGTGTAAAAAGAGAGTAGTCTGTTTTAGATTGTGTAAAACCAAATTCAATGATGGTAGAAGAGAACTTAGCAGTACATTGTCTTGAAGCTTGCTTCAAGCCATACAAAGATTTGTTCAATCTACAAACTCTTTTATCATCTTTATCACCAAATCCAGGAGACAAAGACGTAAAGACCTCCTCCAACAAATATCCATGAAGAAAGTCATTGTTGACATCTAATTGAATTAGATGCCAACCTTTAGCAGTTGCTATAGTTAGAAGACATTTGACAGTTACCATTTTAGCAACTGGGCAAAATGTATCAAAATAATCCACCCCTTCTTGTTATGTAAAACCTTTGGCAACTAACCTTGACTTTATAAACCCATTTGCATCCAATTGGACTCTTTCCATGAGGAAGATTAGTTAATGTCCAAGTGTTGTTCGTTTTCCAAGGCTTTAATTTCTTCAGCCATAGCAACTTTCCAATGGGGAAATTTAACAGCTTGATGATAAAATTTGGGTTAAAAAAAGGTGGAAAGAGCTAAGGCAAATGCTTTGTGTTTGGATGACAAGTGAGAATAGCTAAGTGAATTTGAGAGAGGATATTGCTTACCTGAAATAGAACCATAATTCCCAGTTGAAGTTGGAGAAGAGCAAGCCTGTGAAGATGTCAAATGGTAATTAAAATCCTGCAAGTAACCAGGTGGCCTGTGTACTCTAGAAGATCCTCTAGGAAGAAATGGATCAGGTAATGAAGAATCAATTGGATTAGATTCTGTTTGAGACAAATTAGGAGTAGAATCAGATGAGTTTGGAGCAGAATTAGATGAGTTTAGAGTGGAAACATATTGGTTTGGAGTTGAAACAGATTGGTTTGGAGTGGAAACTGATTGGTTTGGAGTGGAAACAGAAGGATCAAGGTTATCAAAAACAGGTTTAGGAAGAACAGGAGATGAATATAGTAAAGAATTAATATTGTGAGTGATTGAATGGAAAGGAAAGATGTGTTCATGGAAACAACATCTCGAGAAACAAAAAGCAGTATGGCTATCAAGATCATAGAGTTTGTAGCCTTTAATGGCAAGAGGATAGCCAAGAAAAATACATCTCCTAGCTCGAGGAGCAAATTTGTGTCGGTTATGGGCTAGTGTAGAGGCATAACAAAGAGAACCAAAAACCTTAGGATGAGAATATAAGGGTGGTTTTGGAAAAGTAATTCGTATGGGGTTTTATTTCCTAGCAAAAGGGAAGGAATTCTATTAATCAAATATACTGCAGTAAGAATGCAGTCTGACCAGAAGAACAAAGGAACATTGGATTGAAAGAGAAGAGCACGAGCAACATTGAGGATGTGCTGGTGCTTTCTTTCAACCACTGATTTTTGTTGAGGAGTGGCTACACAAGACAATTGATAAACTATGCCTTTAGAAGAAAAGAATTGAGACATAGCAAACTCATTATCATTATCAATACGAATAGTTTTTACTTTAGAATCAAACTGGTTTTCAACCATGGTACTGAAATGCTGTAGTAACATTCTAGCATCAGATTTATACTTCATCAAGTAAACCCAAGTGCTACAAGAAAAGTCATCTACAATGATTAAGAAATACTTAAAACCATCCAATGACTGAGATTGAAAAGGTCCCCAAATGTCACAATGTACAAGCTGAAAAGGACAAGAAGAAATATGTTGGCTATGTGAAGGAAAAGGCAATTTTTTATGTTTAGCAATTGGGCAAACAGAACAAGGTATTGTATTATTAATAGAAACAACAAGTACAATATGAGACAACAATTTTATTCTAGAAAAGGAGGGATGACCCAACCTTTTATGCCAAACATAAAAAATAGAATGATTAGAGTGTGAAACAAGAGCGGAATTGAAAGATACATCTTTGGAAAGGGCAACATGATCATCTGGTTTGTGCAGTAGATATAAACCTCCTCTGGCTTTACCCTTCCCAATCGTTCTCCAATGGGTGAGGTCCTGTATATAGCAAGCATTACCAGAGAAAACCAAACAACAAGATGTTGATTTGGTTAGTTGACTGATAGAAAGAAGGTTGAATTGAAAAGAAGGTACGCACAAGACATTATGTAATATAAGCTATAGAGATAAATGAATGGATCCTATATGTGTAACTGGTGGAGAAATTCCATTAGGCATTTTAACAAGTAAATTATGAGCATAATGAAAGGATGTAAAAAGGGATGTGGAATGGACCATATGATCTGCAGCACCAGTATCGATGATCCAATCATCATGAGTAATATGTGAAGGGGATACTGTTTTGATGGAAAAAAATAGAAGGACGATTTACCCGAAAGGTGGTTAATGGGAGAAGTCACATTTGCTGTCTGAGAAGTCACATGTGACTCAGAATTGAGAAGAGCTAGAAGCTGTTGATATTGTTGTGGTGTAAGTGGAAATGAATATGGAGAATTTGTACCAGCAACTTGATGAGTTGAGAATGAAGGATTGGAAAATTTCCCTTTGGAGCGATATCCAGGAGGATATCTGTTTAACATGAAACATTTTTCAATAATATGCCTAGGAATAGAGCAATGGGAGCAAATAGGTCCCTTTTTGAGTAGAAGACTTATTCTAATGGACAGGTTTTGTCGAGGATGAAAACGCAATAGATGGAATGTTAGGAAGCATCACTGAAGTAATATCTCTCTGACGCTCTTCTTGAAGAACAAGAGAGAAAACCTTGTTGATAGGAGGAAGAGGATCAATTAGAAGAATCTGGCAATGAACTTGAGAAAAAGAATCGTTCAACCCCATCAAGAATCGCATAACATATTCTTGCTAGTGCATATCAATCAACATAGGCAGACCTCCACATGAACATAAATGTAAGGGTCTATAATTCATCAACTCATCCCATAAACCCTACATCTGAGTGAAATATGCACTGACAGAGAGATCATTCTACATAAGGGAAGCAATATCCTTCTGCAACTGGAAAATCCGAGGTCCATTACCTTGAGAAAATCGTTATTGAAGATCAAACCATATTTTCCATAGCAGATTCAACATATATCACACTAGTAGCAATCTCTTTAGAAAGAGAATTGAGAATCCATGATAAAATCATGTTATTACATCTAGTCCAAGATGAAAAAAAGAGGAGAGGTGCCGGATGGTTTAGTAACAGATCCATCAATGAAACACACCTTGTTCTTGGCAGTCAACGCCATGAACATAGATCTACGCCATGTATGATAATTGTCACCTGTGAGAACTTGAGTGACAAGAACAGATCCTGGACTATCACATGATGGAGATAATATGGACTACAAGGATCAATTGGAAGGGAAGGTGAGGACGAACCAGATGAGGAAGACATGGTGTTTTGCACGGGAACCTTTTTTTCAAACTGATGCCATATTAAGAGTTGAGCCAGGAAGATGAAGAGCATCGAATTGCATTATTGAAAGTTAAGTTTACAAGAACTAGAAATGTGCTTTATATACCAGCATACAGGCGAGAAAGAAATAAACTTTAAAATATCTAACTAACTAACAGAAATGAAAAAATGAAGTAAACTAAACTAAGCAAAGTTATTTTTAATACAGTAAAGCAAAGCTATCTGTAATACATTATGTTCTGAAATATACCTTGTTTACAAATCATATACATACAACATTAATAATGTAAATTTACTGAATGCCAGTTTCATTTTGCATACATACTAATTATTTTGCCTAATGGGTTTCGCATTCTTGGCTAGAGTTCTTTTGCCACGTACACATCGAAAATTATGAATTGGTATAGTGTGTTAAAATATTTTTGATAGGAAAACCCTCAGATATATATGTTAGAAACTGATTATTTTGTATATTTTCTGGTTTTTCCTTCCAACAACAATACTAGAAGAGAGTAAACACAGATACGATAATAAGAATTTATTACATATCATCATTATAAAAATCAGTTTTTAATTTTAAATCCTGTTCTTTTTGCCTTCCTTAGTATCTATAATCTTATATTCTTTTGTGTTAGAAGTGCAAAACAAGAACTCGAAATCAAATCTGAATATAGAGAAGAACTGATTCTCATTCCATTGAATTGTCTGTACAAAGTCTTGCTACATATATATATACATTATAGAAAAACAAAAAAGACCAAAGGGAAGAGTCCTAAAATTAACTTTTTATCTTCTACTATTTTACAAGCAATCCATTGCAGTCTATTGCCTTTGTCATTGCCTTTCATGTCTTTCATTACATTATTTGCTTTTGTGTGTAAATAGTGCAGCCTTTGAGGTTGATCTGTCACCCCATGCTTTCCTTTTGTTTTTTTACGTTTCTGAGCCAGTGCTTTACACTTTTTAGCTGCCGCATTGTGCTTTTCATCAACTTGCTTGTTGCATGGTATTTTCTGCATGCTGTGGTGTACTTGTGCTGTGTCTTCATGTTTCTTTTCCTTGCACTCATCTTCTGTTTCGTGAGACTCCCCCTTAAGATGGGGATAGATATTGAGTATTCCTATCTTAGACAATAAGAACTGAAAACATATAAAATAAATAATTTTCACAACTTAAAATATTATAAAATAATATTCTACAACTCTCAAAATTCTAAAACAAGAGAATCAATCTTTAAATTAGTTAAAATAATCCTACATTTGATACCACCTGTGGCGCACCCAACTTCCATGTACGGACAAGCACGGAAATCGAGACATCCGGGATGATGACAACACGGTCACGCACCCCAACAACACGTGCCGAGTGTGTGAAATGCAACACGTGTACAAAATAAAATGCAGCGGAAAGATTAGGTCAGATAACTAAGTACCAGAATTTAATACAATACAAAAATAATACAGAAATCCACAAGTCAACATAATACAATTTTCTTGTTCATAAAACAAGCTCAAATAAAAATACAAATACAACATAGAATATAGCCAAATGTCCCTACTCCTCAGGTGGAGCCGCATCTTCGGGCTCAACCTCTTCACAACCTGCGTCAAAATCTGCAGTACCAATAAATGGTACCACAGGTAAGTAAAACCCAAAAATACTCCAAGATAACAAATATAAGAATACAACAACCACTATGCATGCACATGATGACCCAAGTGCAAAACCCGAGAAAAACA